>JBAMAX010000466.1:0-57361 GCA_037043745.1 Chymomyza amoena
CAGTTCAAAAGACGAGTTGGCAGGGCTAACACGGTGCGCTGTCAAAATTTTTCTTGTGCGTGAAAAATAAAAAATAAAAAGTTTATTTAAAGTTTAATGGACAAGACCACAACTGTGGCAATTTATTTGCGTTCTCCCGTGTGTGAACGTACTTATTTATAAACTAAACTTATATAACATAAGCAAAATCCAAACTATTTGGTGGCAACTGAATTGTTTGATTTTGAGACTCCGCTGACATTTACTTTGGGTTATCCGAATGTGCGTGTGTCTTCGTTAAAACATAAACTCTTCCTGTAATCTATCAAAATTAAACGAGTTCGTAAAAGTTCTGCTTCGACCGCTTTGCGGTCAAGCGAGACGGATAAAAGACCAAAAATAATGAATAATAACTACTTTAGTCCACTGCAAACTGCAGAAAATGATGACGCTGAAGTGGAACTTGTGGCTAAAAAGGCTACAAGAGAGTAGGTGCCGCCCATAACGGTTCTTAAATGCAAATCGGAACAAATACATAAACTGTGTACTGATAATAAAATCGAAAATTTTTCCGTACGCAACACATCTGTTGGGGTAAAATTATTTTGCAATAACAGAAATGATTTTGACGTGATGGCTAATAAATTAAGCAATCATTATGAGTTTTTTACTTACGCCACGAAAAGTGAAAAACCGTACAAAGCGCTCCTTTTTGGTTTGGATAAAAATGGACACGAACAACTTGAAAAAGCAACTTATAAAAATGGGACTAAAATGTCTTAACGTCAAGTTAGTAGAAAAAACCACTACTAACAACTATTCCCATGTTTTTTACGTGGTTTATTTCGAACGCCAATCGATCACGATGAAAGATCTGAAGCAGCATCATTCCGTTATGGATTACATTAGAGTTCGATGGGAATTTCAACGCCAAAACAGCAATAAGATTACCCAGTGCTACAATTGCCAAATGTTTGGCCATGGCTCCAGTCAATGCAGGGTCAAAACTTATTGTGCCATTTGTGCCGGAAACCATCTGACAGCTGATTGTGTCTCCAATGTTGTCAAATGCACTAATTGTAGAGGAACTCACAAGTCTAACTCCGTTGACTGTCCAATCAGACAAGACTATATCAGGCTGAGAGACCGGATGCGCAAGCCATTATTGAAAAAAGGAGCTGCAGTTTCGAATCGTCAACCGCAAAATACTAATAGGCAGCCATCTACCCTAGATTTCTTCCTCACTAATATTTTTCAACATGTCTCACATCCCACTATTACCACAGACCTTAACTCTGACCACCTACCTGTCGTAATTATGTACAAAAAAGCTCCCTTTTTTAATGACTACCGATTACCAGACTATAAAAATGCCAATTGGAATCGCTTCAGTCAGCAAATTTCACATAATTTAAGTGTTCCCAATTTATCTTCAATCGCGAATATAGATGAAATCGACTCGATGATATTGTCATTTACCAGTGTTGTTACTTCTGCAATAGATGTGTCATTCCAAAAAAAACACTAATTGTTTCTCAAAAACCACTTCCGCAGTACATCAAAAAACCTTATTACCCTAAGAAATTACTTCAGACGTCTTTGGCAAAGAAACAGAAATGCCAGCGACCTTGTTGTAGTTAAAAGGCTAAATTAGGAAATCTCTTCGGAAGTAAAAGCGTTTAGGAACCAATCATGGAATTCTCTCTAATGACACTGAATAAAAATTCCTCTCCATTTTGAAATCTAACCAAAATTATAAGAGAAAAGAACAAAAATGTCCCAACGTTAAAAGAGGGTAGTCAACGTTTCATCACAAACAGAGAAAAATGTGAACTATTAGCTACCAAGTTTTCTTTAAATCATTCTTTTTCTAACAACCTCAGTGATGCAGCAACGGTAATTGAGGTGGACAGGGTTAATCAGCACCTAACATCCTCCGCTTTACCACGAACTAGCGAAATTAATGTCACAACACAGAGGGTACGCAGTATCATCAAAAACTTAAAAACAAGAAAAGCTCCAGGTGTTGATGGTATCAATAACAATGTTCTTAAACATCTTCCACGAGTTGGTCTGCAGTTTCTTACAACTATTATTAACGCTTGCTTTCTTCTTGGGTACTTTCCAAATATTTGGAAGCAATCTAAAACCATTCCAATTAAAAAACCTAACAAACATGCGTATGATCTCCTTTCTTATCGGCCCATAAGCTTATTGTCATGCCTAAGCAAAATTTTAGAGAAAATTATTAAAGAAGAGCTTACGAATTTTATTGATGATAATAAAATTTTTCCTGCTTTTCAGTTCGGTTTTCGGAAAAATCACAGTACATTACATCCTCTAACAAAAATTCGAAATCTCGTTAACACCAATTTCGCTTCGAGAAAATCGACAGGAATGTTGTTACTTGACATTAAAGCTGCATTCGATTTCGTCTGGCATTGTGCTTTAATTTAAAAAATGTACAACCATAATTTTCCCCTTCGCTTAATAAAATTAATTCAAAGCTTTCTTACTAACAGATCCTTTAGAGTACACTTGGGAAATAGTTCCTCCGACTGCATAAGCATTCCGGCTGGCTGTCCTCAAGGTTCTTGTCTTTCCCCTGTACTGTACAATTTGTACACATCTAATTTTCCTGAGCCATACGCATGTACAGCATCCATTTTTGCTGATGATACTGCTATTTTAACTTCTGATCAATCTCCTCAAATTGTCATTGACAATCTGCAACAAGCATTCATCGATTCGTTGAGTTATTTCAGGAAATGGAAAGTTCTTGTTAATACCACCAAAACACAGGCTATTTACTTTAGTAGAAGAAGAAAACTGCACCATCTACCACAGTCTTTTTTATCTTTTAATAATGAAAGTATAAATTGGGAACAAAAAATTAAATATTTAGGTATTGTCCTTGATACAAAACTAACTTTTAAGGAACACGTATCTTATATAATCAATAAGATAAACAGTCTTTCTAGAACACTTTACCCATTCCTTAACCGAAATTCCCTGCTAAGTTTAGATAATAAAACACTTATCATGAAATTAATCTTCTTCGCATGTATTTGCAAATAGTCATGCAAGTTTGTCAGAATAAGATCTTAAAACTAGTGCACAATTTGCCCAGATATTTTTCAACGCAAAGACTACACAGCTTAGCTAATGTGGATCTGGTTAGGAATAAAATAGATAAAGCTACCCATAAATTTAATGATAGATGTTTAACATCAGAATTTGAACATATACGGGAACTTGCTCTCCGCTTCTAGGTTAAGTTAGTTTTTAAGTTTTAGTTTAAGTTTTAGTTCATATAGGTTTTTCGGCATTTTTCCTCCACAATGATTTTTGTATTTATTCAAATTTAATTTTATAATTATTGTAATATTATAGTTGAACAGGACAAAACTCCTAAACACTTATTTGTATAATTTACTTCATTGTTTTATAATAATATTATTCCAATAAAAATAAAGATAAAGATATGCAATCAATGCATTCGAGAGATACCAAAGAAGATTTAAAATCTAATTTCTTTAGTTGTATTTTATTGCACTGGATAAAGTGCTTTGGTCTCAGGAGCGCCTTAAGGCTACATGAAGGTTTTAGGCTCTACATATATATGTACTTACATACGTGTATGTACATCTAATAAGAGTTTTACCAGCTAATCATTGTCAGCATTAAGCTGAAAAGTCTTTAAGCTTTTGCACAAACGTCATTAGAAATTTGTAAAATACAAACTGAGCTAACATTTTTCTAATGGACTTTCCAGACATTGTCAACACTTGTGATGTGGCATTAAAACAACTTAAAGTTAAATTATACGCAGTTCCATACACGGAGAGAAAAAAGTGTATTCAAAAATAAAAAGAATTTGGTAAATGCTTATTAATGCTAGTCTGGCACTTCTGCATCGTTGTTAGAGTTACTCAAGGCGTTAACTGGGCACTTCTGCATTTCTGGCAGACAAAGTGAAGCTAGTTATTAATATTAAAAAAATGCCGTAAGTTAAAGTCGAACGCGGACGACGCTGAGCTGCCCTTTACCATCACATTGCAATTAAATTATGATACCTTAACCAAATTTGTCGTTGGGAACGTTTTAAGAGTTCCAAAGCACTGTACCACTGTATGGTAGAGTATTCGATTTAAAGTCATTATAATCTAAATCGATTAAAAAAGTAGCACACTTTACTTATTTTAACCCACATTCATTGTAGGTCCTGAAAAACATATGAGTCTAAATTAGCAATGAAATGCTTTCCGTATAAACAAAAAAATTTGTGTGGTACCGATTTTGTTCTTATGCGTAAACATATCGAAGTGAAACTTTCACTATGCAATAGCCACACCTCATACGGTGTGCATAATATATTTTTATACCCTGTACCGTATGGTACCAAGGGTATATTAAGTTTGTGCAAGCCGAAAATGTATGTAACATATAGAAGGAGACGTCGGAGACACCCCAAAGTTACCTAAAATATGTTCAGGGTGAATAGAGAAGTCGAGATACCCATGTCCGTCTGTCCGTCTGTCCGTCCGTCCGTCTGTCCGTCCGTCCGTCCGTCCGTGTGAACGCCTAGATCTCAGAGATGGTAAGAGCTAGAGTTACCAAACTTTCACATTAGATCCCATATTATTCCATAGGAGGCAAGTTTATTTTATTTTTTTGATATCGGGGATAAATTATATAGCTCCCATGGGGGTGTTTGAGACGACCTCGACAAAAAAAAAGTGTTTTAGATGAATAATTCGTTTGTTTATGAAGATATCGTAACGAAATTTGGTATTCGAAAGTTTTTTATAGTTCCCAATCACTGTACCAAATTTGATCGAAATCGGTTGACTATATTATATAGCTCCCATAGGACCGATCGGCCAAAATAACTTTTTTAAAGAAAAATTCGCTATATTTCGTTTTTTAATAAAGATATCCTAACCAGATTTGGCGTTTCGAAATTTTTTTAACCACTTAAGCAATGTGCCAAATTTGAACAAAATCGGTTGACTATATCATATAGCTCCAATAGGTCCGATCTTCCAAAAAATCGATTTTTTAACAAAATTTGTTTTGTTTCGTTTGTTTGTTAAGATATTGGGACCAAATTTGACATTCGTGAGTATTTTATAGTTCCTAAGCACTGTACCAAATTTAATCCAAATCGTTTGACTAGATCATATAGCTCCCATAGGACCAATCGGTCCAAAAACACATTTTTATACAAAATTGATGTGTTTTGTTTGTTTGTAAAGATATTTGAAATAAATTTGGCATTCATATCTTTTTTAAGGTATTAAGGCACTGTGTCAAATTTTATTGAAATCGGTTGACTATATCATATAGCTCCCATAGGAACGACCGGTCAAAAAAAATTGTTGCTTAAAAATTCTTCTGTTTTTGGTTTTTTGTGAAGAAATCGGACTTTATTACAAGCTAGTGGTACAGGGTATCCTAAAGTCGTCCGCGCCCGACTTTACGTCCGCCATTTTTATACCCTGTACCGTATGGTCCAAGGGTATATTAAGTTTGTGCAAGCCGAAAATGTATGTAACATATAGAAGGAGACGTCGGAGACACCCCAAAGTTACCTAAAATATGATCAGGGTGAATAGAGAAGTCGATATACCCATGTCCGTCTGTCCGTCTGTCCGTCTGTCCGTCCGTCCGTCTGTCCGTCCGTCTGTCCGTCCGTCCGTCCGTGTGAACGCCTAGATCTCAGAGATGGTAAGAGCTAGAGTTACCAAACTTTCACATTAGATCCCATATTATTCCATAGGAGGCAAGTTTATTTTATTTTTTTGATATCGGGGATAAATTATATAGCTCCCATGGGGGTGTTTGAGACGACCTCGAAAAAAAAAAGCGTTTTAGATGAATAATTCGTTTGTTTATGAAGATATCGTAACGAAATTTGGCAATCGAAAGTTTTTTATAGTTCCCAATCACTCGTACCAAATTTGATCAAAATCGGTTGACTATATCATATAGCTCCCATAGGACCAATCGGTCCAAAAACACGTTTTTTATACAAAATTCGATGTGTTTTGTTTGTTTGTAAAGATATTTGAAATAACTTTGCGTTCATATCTTTTAAGGTATTTAAGCACCGTGTCAAATTTTATTGAAATCGGTTGACTATATCATATAGCTCCCATAGGAACGATCGGTCAAAAAAAATTTTTTGCTTAAAAAATTCTTCTGTTTTTGGTTTTTGTGAAGAAATCGACTTTATTACAAGCTAGTGGATACAGGGTATCCTAAAGTCGTCCGCGCCCGACTTTACGTCCGCCATTTTTTAATATAATATATATATATAATATTCACCCGGAAACGTTGAAATCATGCAGGTGCAAATTTACACGAAACATTAAAATGTATCATGAAAGCGGGAATAGCTACAGCAGCAATAGCAATCCTCGAATAGAAATCCTTGAATTCACTTGATATTACGCAGATCGCTGCTTTTTAAGAGCATTATAAAATCATGCAGGACCGACTGCAGCATAGCAATTGAATGAAAATTATGGAAATAAAGAGTTATAGTCTGGACGATCTCAATTAAATAAAAAAGTCTAAAGGTTCTCATGCGAAGTACGCAGGTGGCGGGGCTCCCTAGTTTTAATGAAATGCAAGCCAATAATAATCAACTTAACTGATTATGCCTGATTATTGTAGACGGTCTGTTTAATACTAAAATATGCATAAATTTCCGTGAAGATTGGAAAAACAAATTTCACTTTCCTTTACAGAGAGCCCATACCTCGCAGGCAGCTATGTGTCAAGGCGGATCGAACGAGCGTTTTAGTCACCTGTAGCTTTGTATCTCGAGATATTAGGTTAGGTTAGGTTACACTGGCATAGTGCAGCCTAGCATAGACCTTTTGGTCCTTAGCTGTGCCAGATTTGAGGTTATTACGCAAAGAGATGGTCGGTTAAAAATTTGACTTTTTTAGCGAAATTATGTAGCCGCCCAACTTGTAGCCTGGCCACCACTTCTAGACCGACAAACGCTGGTTCTCCTAGGGTGGTCAGACGATGTCTAGAGATGGCTGGGAAGTCGCAGAATAATTTAATTGCGAATTTCAAGTCACCAGAGCTCTAGAACAAAACTCCTAGGTATTTAAAAGAGGTGACTGATTGCAAGCTATAGTGAACTATCCTCCGGTTTTGAGACTTGCGTAACTTTCAGGATCATAGTATACATACGAGATTTTATCACTTTTGATTGAATCGAAAGCCTGTTTAAAGTCAATAAAAAGATAGTGAACATTTCGTCCATATTCATGGTATTTCTCAAAGATTTGACTTAAAGCGAAACACTGATCCATCGTTGATTTACCACTTCATCATCATCAATGATTTCTTCAGCGTACTTCATTCTTCAGCGGCATCTAGAAGCGAGATTGCCCTATAACTGCTGCAGATTAGTTTATTTCATTATTTTATACTGGAAAGATGATTGTTTGATATCATTTCTTTATTCCATATCTCTATAACGAAAGTGTGAAGGAAGTTGTGCAAAGTTGGGCCTTCCTCTTTCTGGGCAAATAATTTCAATTGTTTACGCTTTCCATAAAATGGCACAAAAGGGTTGCCACTTATTTTACAACATTTAGACACTGATTTAAATAAAAGTTTTTTAATAGTGATCCAAGAAACTTAGTTCTTTATTATATTAAGCGATAATTTTCAGCATGATTTGCTACATTTAGTTTATATGTTTACAAAATAAATATGAATGAAATTTGACTAATACTCCCACCCAATAAATGAGACTCCATGACAACCCTATGGGTCAAGGCTGTCATCAGCGTTGTGAATGGCAAAAATAATTTAATTACATTTGAAAATTTGCCTGCAAAGTGAAAATTATTTTAAAAATACCTTTTGCGTGATTATTAGCCATTGAGGCCTTACTGGTTTGTTTTTATTTTGGACTATGAACTGTAAATTTAATTATTGGCATTCACATTTATCATTTATCGTCGTGCGTTATTATATTTATCGCACTTAATAATGACAACTCAGTTAAAATAAAACAAGCAATTTTTCAACTTTTATTTAATACCAAAACATTTATTAATATGGTAAAAGCCGGCAAGGCTTGTTATAAGGTCATTGGCAGACGCAGACGACTTGGCTATCATAGTGACAGGTAAATACGAAAGCACCATCAGAGAGATGATGGATAATGCTCTTCAAATAACCTTAAACTGGTGTCTAAGTGAAGGGCTTAGCATCAACCCCCAAAAAGGTGGGATTGTTCCCTTCACGAAGAGATACAACATGCAGCTTCAAAACCTTATTATAAGCAAAACTGATGTGGAGTATTCAGACCAGGTAAAATGTCTAGGTGTGTTCCTAGACAAACGACTCAACTGGAACTCCCACTTAGAACAAGTGCTATCCAAAGCTACTCGAGCCATGTGGGCCTGCAGAAAACTCTTTGACAGCACATGGATATACCGTACCGCCGACCCATCGGCCTATCGTCACATATGCAGCCCTTGTGTGGTGGCTCAAGACGCAGCAAAATGTGGCCAGTAAGAAATGCAGCAAGCTTCAAAGACTAGTCTGCATATCTCTCACGGGAGCGATGCGTCCTGTTCGACAGTTGTCATGGAGTCAGTCCCTGGACTCACACCACTGCATATTTTCATTAAAAATTCAGCCATGCAGAGTCTACTACGTATCCAGAAGACATCTGAACTCTTACCAAGTGACACTGGTCATGCCGCTCTTATATAGTCCCTTCCTGACGTATCAATCTGTTCTAGATCAGATCTTATGATCACGGAACTTTTTCATAACAAGAAATTTAGATCTCCTCTCCCAAGTCGGGAGATTTGGGCTGACGGCAGCCCCTGTGGAAACCCCCGGTGACAACAATAGTGCACGGATGGATTCAAGACTGAGCAGGGTGTGGAATCGTTGGACCCAAAACCAAAGTCTCTACCGCAATGGGCATCTGGCCGCGTCTTTCAAGCGGAGATTCATGCCATAGAGATCTGCGTCTTTAGAATCCTTCTCAATTTTGAAATAGCCAAGCTGCTATTAGGGCATTGTCATCTTGGAGCATCTTCTACAGGATGGTTAAAGAATGCCATAACTACCTCCAAACCCTGTCCGCCCGGAATATAGTCGTGCTATGTTGGGTGCCTGGACACACGGGAGTGGATGGTGACACGATCGCTGACGATCTAGCACGACAGGGTGCCTCCACCCTGACTACATATCCTGCTCCGTTTAGTGGTATTAGTTGGTTCACAATAAAAACCATGATAAACAAATGGGCGGCAGGAGAACATAGGAGATGCTGGTTCTCCGGGGGTTCGTCAAGCAAAAGTGCTTGTCAAACCTCTGGATGCGAACAAGACAAAAGGGGTTGGCAGAGCGGACCTAAAGCTCCTGGTAGCATACCTATCTGGCCACCACACTGTAAGATACCATCTATATAAAATTGGCCTATCGGACTCTTCAGAGTGCAGGCTCTGTCTAGAAGACGATGAAACCACCAGACATATTCTCTATGACTGCCCAGCGCTGGTATGGGATAGAGCATGTCACATGTGAAAGAAACGGATTAGTCCCATCCATCTCAGGTCAATACCAACAAAAGACCTGCTGCTTTAGCTCAAAGGTATAGTACAAAACACCTCTCTTTCTCTCTGTGTACCAATGTGCTACAGCTGTGACAATTTTTATGTGTCGAGTACTGTACGAGACGGCATGCTTCAGAGAACGCATTTAAAACTTCCAAGCTTTACACACTGGAAGCTTTTTAAATGAATGAACTACCAACAACAAGTGGCAGTAAGACGAGCAGGAGCAGGACTATTGTACAAATAAGCTAATAGATTGCCACAAAAGTATGCTACTAATTAGGCCAAATCTATCCCACATGGCACAAACAAGCTGCCAATTTGTTGGCAAAGTTTGTTATTAGCTGCCAAACTATCTATTAGCTGAAGTTTAATTAATAAAAAGCACAAGTGCGATATTAAAATAAAGTAGTTCCAGTTAAATTGAAGCGCATTAACATCAAAGCCGTATTGTCTGACTGACTGAATGACTGAATCCTGCCAGCTGTGTCAACAAATTCGACTCATTTACATAATTTCATAAACGTGGCCTCCTTGGCGCGGAGTATCCTGGAGAAATGAGTGCCAATGAGTGGCTGAATAATTGAAGGCAAGTAGAGAACTGTTGCATTCCCTACTTCCAGCTGCTTTCAACAGATTGGGGCAATATTAATGCATGAAAGGGCGCTGCAGTGCTTTGCATTTTTAATCAATCGTTGTTCCTAGAGTGCGATTTTCTACGCCAACCTGCTTAAGACCTCAAGTCCTCAAACAGGCATAATAAGGGCAAAGCCAGGGCTCAAAGCTGCCACGCGCGTGGCATGAATAAATTAAAACAATTTAGATTTATTTTTTTTTGTTTTTGTTGCAATTTTTTCCAAAGATTTATTACAAAGCAATTCAGCTGCCCCGCTGAGAGCGGCATAATAATGATTATAATGATGATGATGATTATACTTGTTTCTCTTATTTATATACACTGTAACAAAAGAGACAAGCACATTATGTGAATGTGTCAAATTCAAAACTCCAGCTGTGCTTTAAGGATATTTGTCATTTTTTTTTAGGAATATAAACACTTATATAAACAAAATTTGGCAACTTTGGTTTGCTTAAGGGATTCAAATCCTTGCCAAAACCTTGATTATTATTTTTGACGTGACAACGTCTTAAATTAGGTTTGTATGGGTGGCACCATTGAAAAAGTATAACGATAACCGTAACGATAAGTCTACCGATAAATAATCGTAACGATAAGTGGCATTTTTATTTTTGGTTTGCGCTCTGCTCTTATCTATAAACGAACCAGCGACTTTTTGTGAATCGCAGCAAAAAGCAACGCACATTGTCAGCCGCACCGCTTAGCGCTCAGCACCAAACCGGCACTGCTCACAGCGGTGGCTATTTTTAGTTTTGAGTGAGCGCAACTGATTAACCCCAGCGGCGCATAGCCTCTGCGGTCTGCCGAAATACTGCATTACCTCCGCAGAAAACGTAATTGATTACAAGCGCTGCGTTTCGTTTGAGGGATTGTAAGCGGAGGCAAAAAGAAAAGCAGTGATCTGCCGAAAATCTGCATTACAACTGCGGAAAAAGTAATGCACAAATAGAAACTCGCACTGCGCTACCTTAGCAACACAAAATTTTGTTATTTTGTTTGCATGCTAACAAGCATAGTTCGGCCTTTCTTCTGTCAAACCATTCGTTTATACCTTTTTATTTATTATCTACTGCCGAGAAAATTTTATTTTATTAAGAGATACGAAAACGTAAAGTCTGACAACTCGTTTTATAATTTCATGAAATATACGTATAATCTTGATTGCGTATCAAACGTTTCTAAGTCAACTACGTTAAAAGAAACAACCATCGACTTGACTTTCGCAAGACACATTACAGCAGAAACACTTCCTTTCATTTCCTATTTCTCCTATCATCGTCCTATCCTCAACAAAATCACTCAAATAGGAATTATTATTGTGCAATTTAATAATATTCATATCAATAAATATTCTACCGAGAAAAAGACGTTGTCACGTAAAATCTTCGCCCGTAAAACCGACTTTACAGGCAACAGTTTTTTTATTTCTATCATTAATTTCATTTTTTTTTTTGGTAAAAATTTTAAAAATTGTTTAAAATTCTTATACATTTTTAAAAGCTAACATCAGCTTATGAAATAAGCTCCACGCCAAGCATAGACTACAGATTTTTTTCTTATTCCAGAAGAAGATTGAATAGAAGATTGAGTAGACTTAGCACAGAACAGGTAATGGGATATAATGTACCCTATCTTCTAAACAGGGAACTTTGTCAACGGTAGGAATATCTAAGGATATTTTCTTTGTTCTTAAGATTAAAATATATTTTTCATCGACGTTACAGTAAAATTTTTTATCCTAATTGCATTTTATTTTGAAGAATATTAGTAAGTGGACAAACATTGATTTAGCATTGATATTATAAAAATCATAGCATAATTTCAGGAGCTTTCATAGAAATATTTGGAGTGGTTTGTTATTACATTACCTTAAAGTAGTGGGATCAATGTTTCCCCTAAAAAAAATTATACCATAAGCTAACATAGAGGTCGTTAGGAGGAGATTTTTCTCACGCAAATAGATCGCATCTGTAAGTCTCGTTTCGCTTGCAATATGCTGTACTACGTTCGTAATAAGAGAAGCGCTGAAATCAATAGCGACCACTTTCTTATCTGTGCTGAAATACATGTCAGACTTTTATACAATAAAAATGAAAAAATTTACATATACGATGCATAAATTTGATATTGAAAAGCTAAACAGCCGGAATATGAAAGACGAATTGTATCTAAAATTTATAATTTAAACGTCACTGCAAATGACCCAGAGAAGGCTTGAGAACATCTTTGCGATGGTATACAAAACAAATGTGGTGCTCGGAAAGAAAGCTAGTTCGAAAAAGAATGGATGGCGGATGAGAGCAGGAAGCGTATAATAGAGCGGAATAACGTAAAATCTAGACAATTAGCTGAAAATAATCCACAGCGCAGAGAAGAGTTGGCTATTAAATATACTGTAATGAACATGGTCATAAGAAAAAAAAATAAAAAAAGACAAGAAAGCTTACTATGATGATCTGGCGAAGAATGCGCACATTGCGGCAGAAAAAGGGGATATGAGAAAACTCCATAGTCTGGTAAAAACTATTGGAGGAAGGATGCACTTTGCAATGACTTGCTCTCTGAATGAACAGTTGGAAGAGATACTTCAAAGAAACAGTAAATGCCTACAATAGCTCCAATGAGAATCTCCCAATCCGAAGAACACATAATGTAAACAGGAAAAAAAAAAACTAGCCCTTCCACATCAGAGGAAATTGAGAGTGCAATTAACACCCTGGAAAAAGGCAAAGCTCCGGGTCCAGATAAAACCGCCGTTAAATGCTTCCAAGCGAATGCACACATTATGGCACAAAAGGTAAATCCAATCTTGGAAGCTGTTTGGACATCTGAAAATGTAATCAAATCCTGGAAGGAATCGGTAATTCTTCAGATTCAGAAGAAGGAAAACCGACAAATATGTCTAACTGGAGGAGTATCTTTCTCCATTCCAGGATTCCAGACAAAATTATCAATATCATAAAAGCGTCGTATACTGGGTCCTCAAGCCGAGTTTTGCACGGCGGACAACTAAGCGATCCTTTTGAATGGAATAGCGGTGTGAAACAAGGGTGCACACTGTCGCCCTTGCTCTTTATCACCTTTCTCTATTTGGTATTTGAAGCAGCTGAATTAAATAGTTTTGGAATCAACTGGAAATTTAACCGTAAACTAGGAGATCTAGAATATGCGGATGATGTTGTTCTATTTTCTTCCCGTCATTCGGACCTTCAAACCCAATTAGAAAGACTCGCCAAAGAAGCCTCAAAAATTGGTCTTAAAATCAACTACGCAAAAACGAAAAGTTTTTTTTATCAAATCCACTATTATACATAAATCATAAATCACTTTAAAGCAGCTGATACATAATTAATTATTTTTAAATTTCATAATGGCGAATCCAAGACGGCCGCCAAAGGAAGATTCTAAGAATTTTCAAGTCATATTATATCTTATCAAATCTTATTTTATGTTTCAATTAATTTTTTCGTGATATTTCAATCAAAGTAAAAGGCGTATTTTTTTTAAATGACTTTTACTACTGAAAACTTTCTTCGTCTTAATAATATGCTAATATAATGGGCTTCATAGGGCCAAACTTTTTTACTAGCATTATCTTATATATAAAAAAAAGTGTATGTCTGTTTGTATGAGGTTGGACGCCAAACCCTTTGTCCGATTTTAATGGGACTTTTTTAAAATGTTCAGAAGCCTCCTAGGACGAGAATAGGCTATGTAAAAATATTACAAAATTCGCGGCTTTCGCGGACGGCGCGTTACGCAATATTTTTCAATCTGTGGTTTGTCTTGAGTGAACGTGAAAAAATAAAAAAGACATCCTGTCGCCATTATAGGTTAACATTATTAGTGCACGAAAACATTAATGTCAGTACTACTTACAATGCCGAGAAGAAAACTACCAAATCTCCATCAAACATGGTTAAAATGTAAAGATGGCGAGTGGTTGAAAATATTATGATGAAATTAATCCACTCATCGATCAATCGTACGATGTTGTCCAATCGGAAAGATTCCAGATCTAGACGAGCGAGCGAAGCGAGCGTGCAGGAGCGCAGCGGAGGCCGGCTAGTAGTTGATAAAAATATGGAAAAAATAAGATTTCAACATGAAGTTATAAAGGGAAATGAAACGACCTCATTCGTTGATGAATTTAAATAGAGCTTGGCATTTTGGTTGGCACATTGTAGAGCATTGGACTGACCGGCACAGCATAGTATCATGTCTCATATCGTAGAGATTATAAATAATTAAGATACTTCGATATTCTAATTAATTTTGATTTACAGTAATTTACAACTAATTAAGATATTTTAAAAATCTTTCCTTACCATTTACATTAAATTTAACTAAGCAAAATTAAACATGTTCCCAATTATTTAAAAAAATGTAAAGAATAATGATTATTACAGGATTACATGTTTGGTCCAATTAAGTCAATAATGTATTAATTTTATATACAATTTGTATATTGTTATTATGAATATTAAATTTCTTTTTTAAAGGGTATCCCACTGTCCAGCAGCACTTCGATTGATTATATATATATTTTTTTTTTTTTTGGCTCTTAAAAAGTATTGCATATTAAATGGACCCTGCCCAAACAAATCGCATCATTATGGCAAAACGTGTGCCGGGAATCTCTCCTCTTCTGTTCTCCGCCGGCTGGCTGCAACAAATTTCATATATTACTTTTACTTTACTTTTATGGGTCTACATTGAACTTCATTTATTTAAATTCAATTTGTTATTAGCAGCTGAATAACAAAACACGCCGCTTCATTCGCTTTTATGGCCACAGTATGGCTTAGCAAGTGGATTGAGGGTGTTCATAAAATGGCAGTAAGACAGGCACACACACACACACAAACCAACTCACAGTTGCATACATATACATAAATTAAGTATATACTATGTAGGTGTGTGCGTGGGGGATATGTAAATGTAAATTCAGTTAGAAGCTTCTTCTCTCAACTGGCGCTTGGACGCAACTGTTGAGTGTCACTCTTGTTGCAGGCTTTGGCGGAATTTGTATTAAAAATATTTTGCCTTTTGCATATGCAGAGACGCCTCGATAAGCCACAGTGGCTACGTAGCCTTGAAAAAAGAAAATCAGCTACATCTCACCCTCTCCTTGGGTTTACACTGCGGCATAAAATGGCACAGCTTAACTTCACAATGTCATAGGACAAAACGATGCAGAATTTTTTTTGTATATACTTAATTTATTGGCAAGCAACCAAAACAAAATAATATTGTTTACAATGAAATGCAGAATAAATAAATGGTAAATAAATCGATATTTGTGCCAGATGTGACATAATTACTGTGGAATCAATGGAGTTCATGAAAACTTTATTTCATCTTGCTACTGCTGAAAAAAAACGAATACAGCTACATTTTTTTTCTCGGGTACCTCGTTTTTTTAATAATAATATTATGAAAAATATACATATGCACTACAAAATGATAAGTGTGGTTCTGAGTCTCTATTTCTTCAAATCCATTAAATTATTTCAAACCGGCAATTAATTTATTCAAATCTTCATTCATTTATTCCATTGAGAACTTTGTTGTACTTAAAAAATTCCTATTTTTATTTGTGATACTAGTGAGCTCGGCAGACGTTATCCTGCCCAAACTTTTTGAATACTCTTAAAGTGTATAAGCATCGCAAAATTCTCTTGTTAGCTTATCTAGACAATCATAAGATTTTTGGATTAGTTGACATTCATGACTCTCTAAACTTAAGTATTCTTAAGAGAGCTCACATCTCTAATAAATTCATGCCCCACAGAAACTACATTTCAACCCGTTTGCGACTACGCTGCTGTCTGCACTTAATGTCCAATACCCGGTGTTGAACAATTTTCTACTATGCTATTTTCACGATATTCACAAAAATGCGTATATCTCAAGAACCAATTCACACAATCATCAATTCACAATAGTCTTAAAACCTCCGTATTGATAACTTCTAACACACGCAAAAATCATATTTGAAATTCATCGACGCTTTCATGAGAACACACGTAACACGTAAAACATTAAGATTAATTAATCTGACAGTGTACACAATGCCACACAAAAAAAAAAATTTGTCAAAAAATGTTCAAAATTTTACGGGTGGCAACCTCCTCCTTACAAACTAATCAAAACTTTATGTGCTATAAACCTTCTACACACTATAACAAACAAAATAATATTTAGGCTAATTCATCCAGTCGTTTCAGAGTTATGCAATCATAAACGTACAGCATTTCACTTATATATATATCATATCTTCTTAGAGATGGTAAGAAGACCTAGAGTAACCAAACTTTCATAAGATCTCTCATTATTCCATAGGAATTTATAAGCATAGCTCTCATAGGGATGTTTCAGAGGACCTCGAAAAACCACAAGTTTTAGACGGATAAATCGTTTGTTTATAAAGATATCGTTACCAAATTTGACTCTCGGATGTTTTTTATAAGTCTCGAGCACTGTACCAAATTTTATCAAAATCGTTTGACTATGTAACGATCGGTCAAAAATTATTTTTATTTAAAAATTCGTCTGCTTTCAGTTATTTATCAAGGAACCTTATTTGGCAATTCACTGTCTTTGGTGTTTTAAGCAATATACAGGATTTTATTGCAAGCTAGTGGTACAGGGTATTCCAAAGTCGTCCGCGGCCAACTTTAACTTTATAACTTTTTTTAACTTTTGCGCCATCTTTTCTATACGTATATGGCTACCCGATGGTCAGATTTTTTATGATTTTATAGGGTTCACTTGGGACTGAAAATATGATTTTAAACCTACATAAATTTTCAAAATACGCTTAACTGTAGGTTTGATTTCTTGTTTTCATCCACATTCTACTAAAAATATACTTAAATACTTCGTAAAAGATATGAGAATATAAATGACAAGAGTTGGTCGATCTATTCCACTCGAAAAAAACGAAAATTACTGCAAAAAAGTGAGTAAGCGAACACAATACAAAAATCGAATATGTTCGCCTAAAAGCGGACACATGGTAACCCTATATACGTGAGACTTCCTTTTTCCGCCATTTTTATACGTCTTATTATCTCTCCATACAAATAGTTTATTTTTTTATAGATATTATTTAAAAGAATTAAAATTTTGTTTCACAAAAAATCGTTGCTGTACAAAGCTGAAAGCATTTTAAATTAAAAAATCTAAGAAATAAAATAAGCATAAAATTACAAAAATTTGCAATATAATATTATTAATATGTTTCGGGAGTCAAAGACCCCAATAACTAGTGCACTTTAAATTAAAATTAAGTTAAGTTTTAAATAATATAATTAATTTTTAAATAAAATGAAAAATAAATTTTATCACTGCGATTACAAGAAAAAATTAAGAATTTGAGAAACATATAAATTTAAATCAGTTCAATATTTCATGATAATTTAATGTTAAGCACATACAAATAAAAAATATTTGTTTAATATAATTTCAATAATTTACAATTTGTAGAATTGTTGGCTAAATGCACTGATTGGAGGTAGAAGCGAGCAGTATGTGGTTCAGTGATTTATCGTACAATTATTCTTAATCATTTTTGAATTTTATGTTTTGGTTAATTTTTGCAATCTTCTTAATTAATTTTAAAATATCATTTTATTATAATTTCATTATTTATTCAAATTAAAAAATGGCGGACGTAAAGTCGGGCGCGGACGACTTTAGGATACCCTGTACCACTAGCTTGTAATAAAGTCCGATTTATTCACAAAAAACCAAAAACAGAAGAATTTTTAAGCAAAAATTTTTTTCTTGACCGATCGTTCCTATGGGAGCTATATGATATAGTCAACCGATTTCAATAAAATCTGACACAGTGCTTAAATACCTTAAAAAAGATATGAATGCCAAATTTATTTCAAATATCTTTACAAACAAACAAAACACATCGAATTTTGTATAAAAAACGTGTTTTTGGACCGATTGGTCCTATGGGAGCTATATGATCTAGTCAAACGATTTGGATTAAATTTAGTACAGTGCTTAGGAACTATAAAATACTCACGAATGTCAAATTTGGTCCCAATATCTTAACAAACAAACGAAACACAACAAATTTTGTTAAAAAATCGATTTTTTGGAAGATCGGACCTATGGGAGCTATATGATATAGTCAACCGATTTTGTTGAAATTTGGCACATTGCTCAAAAAAATTTCAAAACGCCAAATTTGAACAAAATCGGTTGACTATATCATATAGCTCCCATAGGAACGATCGGTCAAAAAATCGATTTTTTAACAAAATTTGTTGTATTTTGTTTGTTTTCTAAAATATTGCGACCAAATTTGGCACTTGTAAGTTTTTTATTGTTCTTAAGCATTATTCTAGATTTGGTTACGATATCTTCATGAAAAAACGAATTATCCATCTAAAACTTTTTTTTTGTCGATGGAATTTTAATTTCCTTGTTTACAATAAGCGCCGTAACTTAAACATTTATCGACCGATTTTAATAAACCATTACTTTTCTTACTCGGCATTAATATTTCTTCAAGATCAAATATAAAAAAGTAAAGGTTTTTACCAAAATGTTATATAAAAAATACTTCAAAGTGTGAAAAACGAAAAAAAAAAAGTGTGAATCTTAGATAACTTTTAAAAAATCTCGTAGTTGATTTGTATGAAGTATAAACAAATGCATATCATCTTAAAGCTTGAATTTTCTTCTTTCCAACCGTAAAGCAATTGAAAATCGGTTGAAAAATTTGTTGTGATTATTGGAGTGATCGCAGTACCCGAAAAACGGTTCTTAGGCAATAGCTTGAGAATTTCAGGGTGTTAGACAATTTTGAAACACACTATCGTGATGTACTCGTCAAGACCTACAACGTACACTAGGTCACTTCAAAAGTGCTAAATCACTGTAGTACAGTGTTATTGCTTGATAAAGAAATAAATTTAAATTAGTTCCACATTTCATGATAATTTAATGTTAAGCACATACAAATTAAAAATATTTGTTGATTATAATTTCAATAAATTACAATTTGTAGAATTGTTGGCTAAAATCACTGATTGGAGGAAAAAGCGAGCAGTGTGTGGTTCAGTTATTTATCGTACAATTTGTCTTAATAATTTTTTTCACTATATGTTTTGGTTTATTTTTGCAATCTTCTTAATTAATTTTAAAATATCATATTATTATAATTTCATTATTTATTCAATTTAAAAAATATTCATTTATAATAAATAAAGCATATATTGTTGGAAAGTTAAACAAGCGGGCTCGAGTTTATAAGTACCTATTGCTATATTACTCTTTATATTTTTTTTTAAATTATCGATTAGTTCTAAATTCAACTAAATATTTTTTTACCCTTTAAATAAAAAATATTTGCTATCAAGCGTAAAGATTACTTTGAAATTGTCATCATGCAGCCATTTCAATTAAAAATTTATAATGATAAAAAATAATATTATATACACATTGATATATTGATATAAATTAATTTTCACTTGTACATAGTGTCAGCCCCATTGAGTTGATTTTTTGTGTTTATTTTTCTTTATATTAATTTATTTGTAATTTATTGTGTATGCTGTTTACACAGTTTTTTTTTTGTGATGCCAATGTTAAGACACTTTAACGTTTGTCACCGTGTGGAACAGGGTAAACCTAGCATAAAAGAGCGTGCATGTGTATGTATGTGTGAGAGAGAGTGCCTGTCATTTGCTGTCTGCGCTCGTCTCTATCAGTGTCAGCTGCATGACGTTTCCTGTCGCTTGCACTTAATATAAAAAAAGAGAAAAAAAGAGCAGACGGGCTGATGAGAACAAGAGAAGAGGAGAAAGAGAAGCGGCCAAAAAAAAAATGGAATAACATTAAAAGTCTCACTAAAAGCTGACTGAGTGGCTTTTTGTGCATGTATTTGTGCGCCAGTTAATTGACAAGAGCAGGGACTGTATAAGTATTAGTGTATGTATGCATAATAAACATGTCACTGTATTAGGAAGCTGCATAATTTTGGACAGAAAAAAAATGTTGTGTAGGATGTACATAGAATTTAAATTGTACGAAAAGTAGAGGATAAAGACGATAGATTAAAGTTATCGATGCGATATTTTATTCATATCGATCGATATATGCAACGGGTATGAGATCCTTCTTTAGATCGTTTTGCTTTAGGCTCAAGTTTAGACATATTTTGTATGTAATTTCTTTTCTTCCGGACTTTGGACAGTGTGGTAAGAGGACTGGTTGGACAGCCGGAATCGGCATTGTACCCCGCTTTTCCGTGTTTTTGTATCATCAGCAATTGAATTAAGAAAATAATTTTTAATACTTAGCTAAGCGCAATTCATTATAGCAAGACCTAATACTAGTTCCACTACACCCGCAATCTACACTTTGTCGTCCGACTTCTTTATATAATAAAAGCTTGTTGTGAAACTTTTTTCGCCTGCTCTTCCTCATCTATAATAGTGCACCAAAAGCTCGCAAAAACTATTTTGCTAAAAATATAAATTATTTTTTTAGCGCTGTCATTTTTGCTACACATCGAAATCAACTTTGACCTTTTGGCCTTTTGCTGCTTTTAATTGGAAAATTTTTGTGCAAAAAAACAATGTTGAATGTTCAAACAGCTAATTAATTAAAAGTACAACAAACAAATTATATTTAAAATGGAAAATGCTAGTTGGAAAATGCAAACAGTGCTAAAAATAAAAGGAGAAATAAATATGCTCAGGGCATATGCAATGCTTTTTAATTATGCCCGATCAGCTTACCAAAAGTTGACCTTGTTAAGTTGTTTGCCATTGGCGCAGTTGCGGTTGTGCCTTGGCGTTGTGCCAGAAATCTTTAGACGGTTTTTTGTAAAGCTTAGAATATTTTGTAAATAAATTAAAACTAGCTGTAACTTCCCTTAGTATCCTTCTCAAGGGAACTAGGGGAGCAAACATATGTATTTATTCAGATAGCTGCTATTAGCGCATTGTCATCGTGGAGCATCTCCTCCAGGATGGTTAAAGAATGCCATAACTACCTTCAAACCCTGTCCGCCCGGAACAAAGTCGTACTATGTTGGGTGCGTGGACACTCGGGAGTGGATGGTAACACGATCGCTGACGATCTAGCACGACAGGGTGCCTCCACCCTGAGTACAACTCCTACGCCGTTTTGTGGTATGGCTTGGTCCACAATAAAAACCATGATAAACAAAAGGGCTGCAGGAGAACATAGGAGATACTGGACCTCCCTTCGTCAAGCAAAAGTCCCTGTCAAACCTCTGGACGCGATTAAGACAAAAGGTCTTGGCAGAGTGTACCTCCTGGTTGTATACCTATCCGACCACCACACTGTTAGATACCATCTACAGAAAATTGGCCTATCGGACTCTTCAGAGTGCAGGCTCTGTCTAGAACACGCTGAAACCACCAGGCATATTCTCTGTGACTGCCCTGCGCTGGTATGGGACAGAGCCTGTCACATGGGAAAGGAACGGATTAGTCCCTTCCATCTCAGGTCAATACCAACAAAATACCTAGTGCTATTCATGCTGAAAGTCTTTGGTTTTAATTTAAGAGTATGGGACAAAAGGCCTTTTGGTCGCAGTGCCCCACCACTTAGTGAGGAACCCTTTTTCGGACAAAAAAAATTGCTGTAACTCACTAGTAGCTAAATGATGTTTTTTTTTCTGCCTTTAATAAGAAAAACAAATCTTCGTAGTTGTTCAAGTGGCTTATAGATTTAAAAACATCTCACCCTTTTCTTAAATAACGAAGTTTATGTGTTGATAAATAAGATGATTATTAATTTCGGAAAACACAAAAAAAAAAGTAATATATTTTCAAATCTTCGGGCTCGGTAAAATCCCCTGATACTTTCTTTCTTCTCGTCTCTCCTTCTCTCACCCCTTTGCCCTCTCCTACTTCGCCGCTCCCTTTTTCACCTCCTGCTGTCGACAGCACTGGATATCCAGTAATGTATTATCAAATCTTCGGGCTCGTTGGGATCCTCCTCCCACTCTCTCTCTAACTTCCCCTCTTTCATCACCCACTGTCGACAGCAGTGGATATCCAGTAATTTATTATTCAATCTTCGGGCTCTGTGAAATCATCCTCTCCCACTCTCTCTCTAGCTCTCCCTCTTTCATCAACCACTATCGACAGCACTGAACATCCATTAACTTTTATGAAATCTTCGAGCTTGGCGGAATCCTCCTCCCTCTCTCTCTGTAACTCTCCCTCTTTTGTAATAACACTCTCTCTCTAACTCTCCCTCTTTCATCACCTACTGTCGACAGCACTGGATATCCAGTAATGTATTATCAAATCTTCGAGCTCGTTGGGATCCTCCTCCCACTCTCTCTCTAACTCTCCCTCTTTCATCACCTACTGTCGACAGCACTGGATATCCAGTAATGTATTATCAAATCTTCGAGCTCGTTGGGATCCTCCTCCCACTCTCTCTCCAACTCTTTCTCTTTCATCACCCACTCTCGACATCACTGGACATCCAGTAATTTATTATCAAATCTTCGGGCTCGGTGGAATGCTCCTCCCTCTCTCTCTAACTCCCCTCTTTAACCCCCCCATTTTGACAGGACTGGATATCCATAATTGTATTTTCAAATATTCGGGCTCAGTGGAATCCTCTGATCCCGCCACCCTTTTCTAGCCTCTGTCGACATGTCTGAGAATCCCGAATCTTTATGAAGTTACATGATTACTCCAGGTCCTACCGTCCAATATAGCTTAAAAAAGAAGATTAGCCCGATTTCTCTTCATCAACTCGACAACATGTTTCTGTTTTAAATTCGTCTCTCAAGTGGATTGCTCATGTGCTAAAAGTTTTTTCAAAGCGATTTCAGGCACAACCCCAACTGTTTTCTGCTCTAGCTTTTTGGTTGCCAATGTTTGTGCCTAATTATTAGAGACACTACTTAGTCTCAAAGATGACTCCCTCGTTGCCATTAATGGCAAACTATTTTTGCAAACGCCACAAAATTTGTTACACTTAAAGCCTTTTTGGCAAACAAATTTTATGTTTGTACCTATATACTATATGCTACATATATAAAGCGTTAAGCACTAAAGTTTATATAACTAAATCGAAGCGGATTTTCATGGTATCCACTTGGTCATTCATGAGCTGCAACAGGCAAAGGGCTTAACATTTTCCACACCAACACGCTGACCTAATTTAACCTTGATACATGTATCAAGTAGAGCACCTACAGGAGTGTGTGTGTGTGTATATGTTTGCATTATAGCCTTTATTAGACCCTAAAGGTCTGTCTTTCTGTATGTCGTCTGTCTTGAGAACAGCCCGCACATAAACTGAGACTAGCAAAGGATAATGATGAGCTCTAGACGGTAGGTAGTTCGTGGTAGACAGCCAACAACAGAAAGTCCTTTCGTAAGCACATCTCTGCATATGTGTGTGTCTGTGAGACAGTGTGTGCCTTCGTATTTGTGTCTGTATGTGTGCAGAATAAACAAAATCAAAGTGCACTTTGCCGAGAAGAGCACCAAGCCTAGACAAGACAGATTTATACACACGAACTCCTACATAAACATAAAATTGTAAAATAATACAAAATGGTTCCAAGCTAGAAATCGAAAAAAAAAAACACAACCAGCTTAAGGGTAATCAAAATGTATATATCCTTAAAGTAAATAGGAGAGTGGAATATAAAAAAAAAATGAAAATAACTGCTACAAGTTTTTTTTTTATCAGCTCCTAGGCGGGGGAAACAGCTAGGAAAGTATTTTTTTTAAACAAATTAAAACTTGGCAGATGCGTTAATCTTTATAAAATAAAACGCACGAAGATAAAGTTTAATACTTAGCAGCTCCTCGACGAAGGCCTGAAGGTGCCGCAGCACTCCAGTAAAAAAATGTAAATGATATTTTGGAACTGCACCTTAATAATGTTTTAAACCAAATTTGTATACAAAAATTTTGAGTATCCAATCAAAACTTATTAGACTTTTAGATAAAATTACGTATACGTAACGTAGGTCGTTCAAAAATTAAGTGAAAATGTACTGCGTGCTCTCAGGTCTGTACAAGCAATTTTATATTTTTTTCCCCAAAAATTCTTAAATTTAATTTGAAATTTTTGGAAGTGATTTTGATGGTTTAAAGCGATTTTTTATTAATTTTACACCTTTTATGAATAAATCAATTATTTTATTTTTGCTTCTTCCGCACTCAATAATTTTAAAATTGATAAATAACCAAACGTTATTTTGTAAGTTAGGTAAGAAACATTTAGAAACTAAGGTTTTGGTTTCCATCTAGAACTAAATGCCTTCGGCTTATGTTTTTTGACGATAAATAATCTTAATTTCATAATATTATACAAAAATGTAGTGCGTAAAAATTAAATACAAAATATTTACACAAGATCTAGTACAAAATATTATGATAATGATAATGAGAAAAAAATTAACATAATAAGTTTAAGTTAATTATTTTTATAAAATATATTTATTTGTTCTTAATTATAAAAAAAAAAACATTCTGGCGTGCTCCGAAAAACGAAAACGTATGAAATCTTCAGATTTTGATTTTCCATGTTAGATTTAAGCAAAAAAAACTTTTTATATGATTTCAAACCAACTGCTTTGATGTTTTTTACATGTTCTTAGACTCTATTATAGATATAGAGACGTACCAACGTCATATTAATATGAAAACTCATCTTGAAATGGAAATCAATACCAATGAGGATATTGATGATGGCGTTGAACTGCTACGCAAGAATTTAACTAAAGCTGCTTATCTAGCTGCTCCTACACACGCTGGTCACCGTCAACACCAGCCTCGCAATTCTCTTGATGCACAGACAGCGCAGCTTCTGAGGATGAAGCGTAGCCTGCGAAAAAATTATCTTCGAACGTATGATCCAGCTGACAAGGCTCAAAAGGCTTTAAAGAAGCTTTAAATAACTTAAATCAAAGCAGGATAAATTTTCTTCTTACTAATGTGAGTCCAAATGATGATGGAAGCCGCAGCCTTTAGCGTCTGACTCGGTACTTCAAAAAACAAGCCATTAAAAGCGCTCCTATTCAAACCGCCAATGCGTTCGTGGTGTCGTTCTGACCGAGCCTGTGTTAAAGCTTTCGCACATTACCTGGAGGATCGTTTTACTCCCTTCAAACTGAACTCAGGTTCTGAGGTCGAGGAAGCTTTTACACCGCTTCAACTGAACCTGCCAGTACTCCCCGTGCGACCTAACGAAATTGCAGATCAAATAAACGCACTCAACCCCAAAAAAGCTCCTGGTCTTCATAAAATTGACACCAGATTAGCTAAAGCTCTTCCAATGGCGTACGGGCTCTAGGCAAGATATTCAATTCAATTATGCGTCAGGCATATTTGCAAAGGAGTGGAAATGTGCTCAAATTGCTATGATTCTAAAACCCTGCCGTCCTCCCATCTCCTTGCGTCTTATCGCCCGATTAGCTTCCTGCCGGTATTCCCTAAAATTTTTGAAAGAATCTTTTTGAGCAGAGTTTTGTCCTTTTCCAGCGTGACGACCCTAGTTCCAGTGCATCAATTTTGTTTTCGTCCGAATCTTGCCACGCCTGAGCAAACTCACAGAGTGGTGCAACATATCTTAGACTCCTTCGAGCATCGTCGCTACTGCATGGCAGCATTTTTGGGTGCCAAGCAGGCTTTTGACAGAGTGTGGCATGAAGGGTTACCACAAAAACTTAAATATGCCTTTCCTGCTCCCCATTATAAAATCATAAAATTATTCCTAGACAATCGCTCTTTCAAAGTTATGGTGAAAGTTGAACTTTTGGAACGACGGACCATTAAAGCTGGAGTGCCGCAAGGTAGCGTTTTTTCTCCATTTTTACTATGGGCATATCGAGCTCGACGGGCAGTTCCGAGCTTATAACAGCAACATATGCTGACGACTCTGCCATTCTTTCGTCTTCCTCCAGAGTTCAAATAGCTGTTGATACCTGGCAGAACCAACTGGACATTATCGCAACTTGGACGAAACGCTGGAACATCCAGCTTAACATTGGCTAAATCTTCCAGCTTTTTATTTTCGTTAAGGAAAGACCCAAGTCCTGCGCTCACTTTAAATGGAGAGTTAATTCAAATTAAAACTTCGCAACCGTATCTCGGAATTCACCTCGACAAAAAATTGTGTTGTTATTAAAATAATAACAGCAAGATGTAGAACCAAACTTGTCAAAATGGAGTGGCTACTTGGTAGAAATAGCAAGCTATCTTTGGAAAATAAAAGTACTCTATATAAAAGTTTAATAATGCCATCTTGGTATTATGGCATCCAAGTCTGGGGAACAGCTGCCAAGTCAAACATTAAAAAAATTCAAACTTTACAAATTAAAACCTTGCGCAAAATTGCTGATGCCCCGTGGCATATCCGAAATCGAAACCTTCATAAGGATCTAGGCATTCCGTATGTGAGGTGATGTGTTAAATAAACTTATGAACCGATATGCTGAACGTTTAGGAACCATCCAAATTCTCTTGCATTTGCTCTAGCCGATTTGCCAAATGCAAATACTAAGTAAATACTAAATACTTTTTTCGTTACGAGACGATTCTTCTATGATTTCATTTTGAACTCCAACAAATAAATACGAAAAAAATGTGAATAAAATTCTTAAGCACAAAAAGTGAAAACCATAGAATTATTTTGTATGTTCTAAAGCTTATTATAGTAAATATAGCTAACTTAAATAAATACTAGTATACATACAAAAAAAATTCTTCTTCACTTTGTTTGATTCAAAAAAAATTCTATATCTGTTGAAATATTTCAGAGCTACCTTGAGCCTTATAAGCAAAAAAATTATAATATTTCATGATTAATACTGTTAAAATACATAAAGAGTATTAATTTTATTAATAGTCATAACATTTTGATTAAGTATCCATTAGAAAACCGTTTAAGTAGAAGTTCAAAACTTGGTCTTCAAATAGGTTACTTTAAAGGGCTGCAGCTGCCGGGTCTAGTTTGTCGTTTTTATAAAACAAGCGAAATACAATTCATAAAAATTAAATTATTTTTTATTGTTTGTACAGTAAACATATAAACAAAAATATAACCTCAGGCAGAGTATTCAAAAATGCCACGAGGCGAGCCGATGTTCATTTATATAATAGCTTGGGTGAACCTCAGGTGTTATTTTAAAATGTGTAGCATACTTTTTGGGGGCTGTGTGAAAATGCTTTCAACTTTAATGTAAAATAATTACCATTTTAAGCTAGCAAAAACTACGCAGCAAATCATGCATGTTTGTGGTGTGTGTGAGTGTGTATCTGTGTGTGAGCATCTGTGTGTTTGTGTATCTGTGTAACGGTGTGCAAAATTATATGCTTTTGTGTGAAAATGCCAACGACTTGTGTTGAAATTAATGAGCCAGACCATTGCTCTAGTAGATTGCCACATTTAACAGCGTGCGCCACTTGCAACAAGACTTGACGCTCTGGTTTTTGGCCACATTTTGGCACACACACACACACGCACACATATATATAAGCGGAAACAAGCACAACCAGCAGCTTCCGGCCAATGTAAATAACACACACACAAATACACACAGACACAAACGCACTGAGTAAGATACATGATATGCATGATTACACACTTACATGCACATATACCAGCACATTTATTAATAAATTTACACACAGATACGCACACACACACACACTCATGCAGTTGTAAGTGCGACGACTGCTCCTCGCCTCGCCTCTCCCATTTGTTTGCGGCTGAATGAAAATGGCGCTTAAATTTTCAGCGGTTTGCCTCTTGAAATTGCCAAAAGGACATTCGGTATTTATGATGGCCATAAACACAGCTACCAACTTAATGTACATCTATATACTATACTATACATAAGTACATATATATAGTATATATATATGCGCTATCTCCATTTACACATCACTTTGTTATTAATGGGTTTTGTTTTAAAAATTTAATGCTCTCACATTGTCGTGCTGCCCGTTTTTCGAATTTCCTTCTGTCGTTTTTCCCCATTTCCAGCCTTTTTCCTTTTTCCGTTGCCCTTTTCATTGCTGCACTTTAAACTCACAGCAGCGGTCAGCGGCATAATGAGCCATTTTTTTCTGTGTTTTATTTGTTTGGTCTCGTTTTAAACTTTTGCTCGCTCTTTTTGTGTCCTTTAAACATTTACACTTGCCACAAACCATATATGAGAGAGCATGTGTCTGGCCAATACGAAATCTACATTAAGTGCCAGGACACACTGCGGACACACAGGGCTAGAGTTGCCACAAAAGCTTTAAAGGTCAAAGACTACTTGAGAGCACATGCGGGGCTGGTTGTCATTCGTATTAAAGATTTGATTTATTTTTAAAAATTAAATAACGCTTAGAAAATTAAGTGGGCACACTTTAAATATTATAGAATGTGTATGTATGAGTGAATATTTATTTAGAAATAAACGGAAGTATTTATTAGGACTTCAAGCCTAGTGGCCTTTTCTGGTTTGTTTATTTATGAATACCATTTTTGTTCTTTACATTATAGTGCTTATTATTAAATTTAAGTGAAAAATTAAGAGAAAAATATATTTCATTTGATTTATGTTGTTGAAAGTTGAGCATCAGATTCTTTTATTAAAGTTAAGTGTCAGACGATTTAGTTTGTCTGATATCATTTAGATATTGGAATTATGGTATAGATTCGAGGTATGATGATACGGAAGAAGCTTGACAGTCACTTATTAATTTAAGAAGAAATGCCACCTATTTTTCAGACAAAAAAAAAAGAATTTGTATTTAGTAATTTTTAGTTAACAGTTCAAAATTTGTCCAAAACGAGGTGTATTTTGGAGGAGGTCGGAATAAGAAGAAAAAGGAAGCCTAAAACTTGCCAATAGGTCACAGGAAAGTTATTTACGAATTTTTTAAACTGCTACACGCAGCAGAGGAAGAAAATGCTTTAAGGGAAGTTTCTTGGTAGCAACAGACCACACTGGGACTTCATAAAAAATTAATTAGAAATATACCACACATCTGAACAAGTACAACTTAATTTTAATGGACAACCAAGAGTTCCTTTTATTGTTCTAGGACTCTTGTAAGGGAGTTGATATTATCATTTGTGGTCGCAAACAAGAGTCTGGTATCTACTTTTTTACCTAGTTCCAGCGTATCTCTTTTCAAAGGTCATGTATTTTAAAAAGTTTAAAGTCAATCTGAAAATTTATGGAAGCGAAATAAAATTGGGAAAATAAATAACTATAAATACTAAATTTTAACTTCTTTAAAATATTTAGAAAAGTTAATTTTCAAAATTTATTTTTCACCAATCGGTTTAAAAATCGTCTTTAGTAAATAATTTGCTTTTATAAAAATGTAGTCAAAGGAGATAAAAAATTTTGTAGATACCTAAAGCAACAAAAGAATTTGTTAGCGATTTTTGGTTAAGCGTATCTTGAAGTCGGCCGAGCCATCTTTTCCATTAAATAAGACAATTTTTTCAAAAGATTGATATCCAGATTATCTCATTAATAATCGGCAACAGCTTGTCTTACAATACTAATAGGTATACCCCAAACATTTTCGATTGGAATTAATTCGGGAGCGCAAGCTTTTCATACTATAGCATGACAATCTATTAAAAGTTGAGATGTTTCATTGTCATAAATAGAAGACTAGTGAGCTCGGCAGACGTTTTCCTGCCCAAACTTTTTGAATACCTTAAAGAAAATAAACATCGTAAAATTCTCTAGCAAGCTTATCTGGAAAAATATAAGATTTTTAGATTAGTTTGCAGCTCGATTCAAACTTGCACCATTATTAGTCGAATGTCGAGCTTCACGGGTCTCTATAACCGAATTCTTTTCGTTCATTTCGATCTTCACGTTCCTGGGCAGTACGATTAGATTGATAATTAATTTGATTCGTTGCATTTCTTCCAATTGAAATGCATCCTGCATTGATCGATTAGGAGACGGCATTCCCAATTGTCCTAATGCTTTATTAGCCATCACTAAGCATAGATCTTCAAAATTGAAACTAAAGCTTCATTGTAAACTTCCGGCGTAAATTCCATCACTGGATTACGTTTTGCTGGACGTACTCGAAACAAAATATCTTCTGATAAATAATCTTGATAATAAACCTATATTCACAAAAATGCGTGTATCTCACAAACCAATACACACAAATACATTACAATAAACTTAAAACTTACGTATTGACAACCTCTAACACACGAAAGATTTGAAATTCATTGACGCATTCATGAGAACACCCGTAACACGTAAAACATAAGTTTCTTTTATATACATAGATTTCAAAAATGCTTTCAATAAAGGAAATCAGTTCAATAGATCCAGAACTGAGCTTGAAATTGTTATGAATAACATGGTTACGGAAAAAACGCGTTTAAAGTTTTTGGAAAGTCCCTCAACACGCGCGACTTTTAAGACGCTCTGTTTGTATAAATATCGATCGCATCGAAAAATCCTTTCGTAGCTTTTTTGTAGAAAAAAAAATTGATTTTCTCTGCTAAATTTAAAAGAAATATTCAACTAGCGAAATAATATGGAAAAAACTCATTTTAATATCTTTAATGTGTCAATTAAAAATTAATTTTTAAAAATCTGCTTGTTATAAAATTTGTTTTTGACTGATCGGCTTAAACATTTTTTTTATGAATCGTACCCAAAGAAATTAAACATTTTTTAAATAACGCAACATAACAAATTTAACAGCAATTTGTTGGTTCAGTGTATTTTAAGATCGTCCTAGCTATTTTTTTCATTCAATAAGACAATTTTTTTAAAAGGCCAGATTATCTCGTTCATAATGTTTTCCTGAATTTAGCTCTCATAAAAAAGTACTAAGCTGGTGGCTATCGGTAACTGGTTGTCTTACTTATATGCTCCAAACATTTCCTATTGGAATTAATTCGGGACGTCAAGCTATTCCCTCCATAGCTTAATAATCAGTTTTTTTCTATCAAGAGAGGAATGGAATGCTAACCAAATCTGGTTACATCTGGACTCACAGAAATGGCACACAGATGGATCCGAAACGCTTCAAGGGGTAGGAGCAGGAGTAGTGGGCCCCAGAGCACACAAATCAATCACCTTAAGCAATGACACTACAATTTTCAAAGCGGAACTGTACGCAATAATGGAAACAGTGGAGCTTACTCTCAGATAGTCAATCAGTCCTCAAAGCACTAAAGAGCTACACATTTACTTCCAAAGTCCTTATAGAGTGTAGCAATACACTCAACCAACTGGCAACCCACAAGCCAAGTCTCCCGGTTATGAAGGACATAAAGGTAATGAAAAGGCGGAACTTTACTCCAAAAAAGGAGCGGAAAAGCTATTTATAGGCCCATCTCCCGGTTTTGGCTTCCACAAAAACCATATAAAACCTGAGACAAAAAATGGGCTCGACAAAAAGTCACAGAATATTGGAATGGCCTTGACGACCTCAACCACTCTAAAAAATTCCTAAACTGCCTAAAACAAATACCTACACAGAATAGTTATATGCGATTCGAACACTTGGAGATTCTGCTGTGATGAGGAAGAGTCAATGAAACACCTGATCACAAACTGTGAGGCGTTATGCCGAAGAAGACAAAATTCTAGCTGCATACATACTAGAAGATAAAGACTTTCAAAAGCTCCTGTGAAAGAGCTAGTCAGTTTCCTCGTATAATATATGTCTAAATAAAAAGGGGTGCATAATAGATCAAACTTGTCGCAGTGCATATAGGCCTTTGCCTAGCACACAACAACGATTACGATTATTAATAACACAGGTCAACATGGTTCAGTTGTTGAAAGCTAAGAGTCATTTCCGAAGTAATTTGGTGCGTAGAATCCGAATCCGGCATCAGAACTGGCCCATCACGTCAGGATTTTGAGATATTTGAGGTTATGTACCCAAAAAACGGCGTTTTTTCCTACTTTTGAGGAGTTATGTACAGGGCGCAAAAAATTTTTGGGGTCTTTCTCTCCAGTTACATCATTTAGTAGAACTCTTACCCTTTAATTTAAGGGTTCAAGAGATCAATTACGAATTTTTTTCGCAAAGTTATGGCTTTTCGAAGTTACGAGATATATCCCTAAAATAACACAGGTCTACAAATATAGGGGTCATGTGAGTTGTTGGAAAACTAAGGGCTATATCCGAAGTAATTTGGTGCGTAGAATCCGAATCCGGCGTCAGAGCTGGCCCATCACGTCAGGATTTTGAGATATTTGAGGTTATGTATCCAAAAAATAACATAACCTCAAATATCTCAAAATCTGACGTGATGGGCGGCGACCGTTCGATTCTACGCCAAATACTTCGGAAATGATCGTAGCTTTCCAGCAACTGAACCATGTTGACCTGTGTTATCTCCAAAGGCTTATTGCAAATGCAAATGACGTCGAAGGGATATATTTCGTAACTTCCGAAAAGCCATAACTGTGCAAAAAATCGTAATTGATCTCTTGAACCCTTAAATTAAAGGGTAAGAGTTGTACTAAATGATATAATTGGAGAGAAAGACCAAAAATTTTTTGCGCCATGTACATAACCTCAAAAGTAGGAAAACTCAAAAAGTAGGAAAACACGCCGTTTTTGGGTGCACCTTAACCTCAAATATCTCAAAATCTGACGTGATGGAGCCATGACGATTCGAGCTACACAAATACTTCGGAAATAACCCTTAGCTTTCCAACAACTCCACATGACCCTTGTATTTGTAGGCCTGTGTAATCAGTTTAAATTTGAGTTGTTTCATAGCTACAACGAAGTTTAAAAATATTTTTGTTACTTTCGCAAATCACTTTATTAATACAAAAATTCAATTTATTTATTAATTTTTCTCCTCGGAAAACATTACCGTTGTAACAAATATTATTAAACTCACTAAATTTCAAATAAATTGTTATTTCTGAAGCTATAAATTAATGGTTCTCTGCAAATTGAAGGCCTTGACTGCTTATCTCGAAGCAAAATATCCGATGTTATAATTAATTTTGAAAAATTTTATGCGATTACTGAGCTATAGAGTCCGTCAAATTGTGCACTTAGGCAGTTAAGGAGGATCCATTTCTTTCTAACGCCCAGTACGCATTATTGCACAAAACGTCGAAAAAAATTCATAAAAACCTTGCAAAAGTTTAAACGCCAATTAGTTTGTTTTCTGGTACGCAGCTAAAAATTTTGATAGCAAAATACACCATAAATAAAAAAATTATATTATGTTAATTATAAGTTTCTATTATTATTAGTAACTTATTTCAAGACGCTAAGGTACCTGTTTTGGAGCTATAATAAATGAATCGTTTCAAATAATTATTAATCACCGTCATATGAAAATTTGCATGACTTTACAAATACTACAAAAACGAAATTGATACAACAAAAAAAAACAATTTTCAAAAAAGACTACTTTCTGTTCGACTTTCGTAAAGGCCTTGGGAAGAATTCTCCACTTCCACTCCGACTAAGCAAGTTTTTGATTAGTTGCAAGATACTGCCAAATTTTCAAATTTCGATTTCTGTTAATTTATTTTTAAAAAGACGATATTGAGTGCGAAGATTCGTAATATGTTAATGTTTTTCCAATTTTTTTAATTTTTGGAAGGAATAAGAGAAGCTTAAAAACGACTATGTTAAAGAATAAGCTTATTTTCCTAAAAAAAAATACCTTTTATTTCAAAAGTCTTTAACTTACTAAGCTGCCCTCGAAAAAAGCGCTGATTCATACACTGCCCTTGAACTGATAACAAAACAGCTTAAGCACAATCAGTATGACCCACTGTGCGCTTCCGGTGTTCAGCTTTGTTGTCTCTGTATAAATAAACTTTTTATCTTTGGGTATGGATTTTTATAAAATATAACTATCTTCATTTATTTTGTATTCTTTTCATTGTTACATACCAATTAACTCTAAAAGTAAGTCTAGCTTAACATAATCTTGTAACCCTAAACCAAGCTTTTCAAGTCTAAATATAGCTCAAAGCTTCTCCAAGCTTACATATCTCAAAATCTAACTCAAAACACATTGAGTGCAGCTTGAGAACAAGCCTTATCTTGTTGTGCCCATAATCTTACTGGAGAGTACGTTACATTACACGCGGTCCCTTAGATCTAAAACAAAGATAAGACTTTATCATAAGAATATTTTATTGGAATGCGCTTTTATCGCTGCTTTTGGGAGTAAGCTCATAAAACATTTATTTATCGCACAGTTTGTTTTGTTTATTGGGAAGTAAAACATGTTTAACGAAGCTACTGTTTTGTTTTTTTCAGAATCTCATTCTAGTGTCCGAAAAATATAATTTAATTTACGTAGCTAAATCCCGCGTTCCATTGCTTCGAAATTTGTTGTGGTTAAAATTTAAATGAGCAGCGCCTATATTCGTCAAACAAGTTCATCCGGAATCTCAAATTTCCATAAGTAGAAAGAGATAAAGAAGATTACCAGAGATTAAATATCGACGAAAATACTTAATAATTGATATTCAGTGAAGGATTCTGGCACACTATTGGATGCAATTTACTTTCCTAAATTCCAAAAGACTCGTTTCAAAACTAAACAAAGCTCACCTAAAAGCTCTGTCGATAAAGCAGTACAACTGCAAAGCTTCATAAGCTCGAGCAAGCTTTTTGCGTGCCGTTGACAACCCTTAGTACCCATGCAGCATCCCTTGTAGCACTGCGCAGCTGTTCCAACTGTCACCGGCGGCTTTTGGATGCTGCCTCCCGTTTGCTGCTGACAGCCCTGGCGCACAAGCCGCATGCCTGCAACAGGACACTAGCGTATATAAATGAGCGCATGTCAGCGGCGTATGCTCAGTGGATTTTCGTCCTGCCAGAGATACAATAGTGACGCGGTACATAAATCTAGCGAAAAGCCGACCAAACAATGCACAAGTGCGACTAAAACATAAAAAGTTACATTAAAAGTTAACCAGTAAAAAGTTCTATCTAAATCCACCGTAAAAATATTTCCCAAGTTATACAATAAAGTCTTGAAAGAAAGCCTTTAAAAAATGAGCCACAGCATCCTTGGCTGTGGCTGGCTGTGCCTGCTAAATTTGGTGCTGCTCTGCCAATTGATAGGAAACTTCCGTACAGCTCAAGCACTGCCAGATATTATAAAAATTGGTAAGTCTTTCGCAGTTAAGTGCAAATTTCAATAAAATATCTTTTGTTTTATGTTAATTTAGAGAAATTATTTTGTTTTTGCCCATAGTCAACATACGATACTATCGCAGCTTATTTACGCATATCGATTTTTTTCACGTCAAAATAAAAAGCGCGTGTCTGTATGAGTCTGAGTATCTGTGTGTGTGTCAGTGTGTGTGTGTACGTTAGTTAGTGTGCGTGCGTGGGTATTGTTTGTTTTCATGCTGTTAGCACACAAATACATCTTTGCATTATTTTAGATACAATTTTATTTGTTTTCATTTGCATTGTTTATTTATTTATTGACGTGGGAGTGTGTGTGAGTGTGAGTACTCATATTTTGGCATTTTATAAATCTTTGCAGGTGGTCTATTTCATCCTTCGGACGACCATCAGGAGCTAGCCTTTAGACAGGCTGTCGAACGCATCAATGCGGATCGTTCAATATTGCCGCGTTCCAAGCTGGTGGCTCAAATCGAGCGCATCTCGCCATTTGATAGTTTTCATGCGGGAAAACGGGGTAAGTAGACAAAGTAGAAGTGCATAGAGTAACAGGAACACAGCGACACTGAGAGAAATAAATGGGGAGCTAAAGATGCCAAAATCCATCTAATATAATTTCACTTGGGATTTCGATTTCAGCATTTACAATACTGAAAGCATTAGAAAAATGTGATTCGATTCAGAGAAGTTGGATGATGGGAAATAACCCACACCATTCATTACATATTATTTGGAACAATAATAAGACAAAGTTTAAATAGCCTTTTTTTATTTTTACATTTACATTCCAAATAGAATTTATCTAAAAAATTTTTAAAGCAACAGTCTGGATATTTATATTTTGTTCCAATTGTCATTTAAAATCCATTTATAGCTAAATTTGCCAATATTTTTTGTTACCCAGATCTCTTCTAAAATATGCAAGTAATCTTAACTACCGTAAAATGCCGTCAGTAAGCCCTCTTTACTAAAAGAAAATTATCTTAATCTTAACGATGTGAGCAAAAATGAAAAAAAAAGTTTCATTATTATATTTCATATTGGTTGAAAAGTGTGAGATCAACATAAAAAAAGGATAGAAAGGATTTCTGAAAAAAATGATGATTTGATAAAATCATAATAATGCATTTCATGAAGCTACACGCCTTCCGTGTTTTAGCTGAGGCAAAAGCTTTTATAATATCATCTAAGTAGAGTTTTCTTGCTAACTCAGATTCCAAATACAAAGTTGCCAATCCTTAGACTCGACTCTGAGTTGAACAAGAACGATGATAGTTTTTTATTCTTGATAATACACTGAACGATCTTTCGGATCCGGCAACTGATACTGGCAAAGTGCAGAATATTCTCAAAGCAATGCAGATGTTTGAAAACAGAGTATCCAAATTTTTAGCTGTATTGGCATTTAGCAAGTCGTATGGGGGCATACAAAATTCACAATTTTCAGTAAAATTTGCCTTGTACACACTTTTCAAGTGGCATATTTCAAATAAAATAGAGCTCCATAACATACACTTTTGTACCACCATATTATATTCTATCATTGCAATCATAATAATAACATTCGATATGGTTAAACAAAAAAGTATGTCACGGAGCTGTGGTAGAATGATAATTTACTATATTTTTTTTAAGCAAAAAACTTCGCGAATAACTTTCGAGTCCGGGCACCTCCGAGAGCTCCGGGCCCGAGGGAAAAAATTCCCGATCCCAATTATTCGGTTTGGATTGCTTTGTTTTCGGAGAACGGCTGATTATATATTTAATGCTTGCATCTTTTTGGGAATATTTTTAATATATAATGCTTCAAAAGCTAAATTATAGATAATACGCAACATGTTCAAGAAATCTACATTGACGGAGATTTCGGATGCAAAAGATTGAAATGAATGCATAATAAGTCGTATTTATGATAGGGTTTTGTGCTTATTATTAAAAAAAAGTCTTAAAAATTTTCTAAAACTTATTTTTTCATTTGAAATGAATGCATAAATTGCATTCAAATCGTAAAGGCAGAAATATGTACCTATAAGAATCGATGTAGCGTAGTATTTTTTTCCTTAAATACCTCAATCACATTTTTTCAAATTCTTTGAGCAACAAATATTATATGAATTGTTTGATATGTGCATTTTTATTGTGGCGTGACGTTATGTTTGCGCGCAAAAAAGGAACAAATTTGACAGCATTTAATTTTTGAAAAAGTTTTTACAATGTATGCAAAAAATTTTAACAATTTTAGCGTTGCCGATTACAAGATTTAAAGCAAGCTTAGCGTGACGTTACTAAATCAAATATTTCTGCATATTCGGCAAAACTTATATTTACAAATTATTTATTATGGTATTATTTGTAAAATTAAACAAAAAAAAAAAAAAACCCCTACCGGTTTTGCACTAATAGCCTTAGCAACTGGCACAAAGCTCTACATGGCGTGATGTTATATAAAATTTTGTTTAAAATTTTAAAAAAGTTTTTAACTCAATTCGCAAATCAATCAAGATTAATAACAACAAGAGAGTCCTAGTAAACACAAAACGAACCAAAACATAAAGATTTCTGGAAATCTTAAAATTTTAAAACCTTGAATTTATTAATAATGCCTAAAAATTAGTGAATAAAATATAATTGCAATAAAAGTATTGAATTTATCGAATTTGAAATTTCTGTCCTTAATAAAATGTGTAGTGGTAAAATTTCTTATTTTTCGTTCAAGAGACTATAAAACTATAATCCCTTTACAAATACCAAAAAAAGTAGAATTCAATTGAGATAAAAAAAATGTTGTACATTCGAGGTGGTGCCCGACAGTGGAATACCATGTACTTTTTGTCTCAAAAAATTGGAATAAATTTTTTTTTTGGTAAAGCTCGACATTATATATATTGCACATGAATCAGCTTACCAGAAATTGTGATTCGAGGTAACTTGTAACCATAATTAGGTAGATTCAAATATTGACGCAGTTTGTATATTTTTGACTATAGCTTTTTGTATTTGTCCAATTTTGTTCATTTTTAACACATGCCTGAAACCATAAGGTATAACTCTATTAAATTTCGGATGAAAATATTAACCGTAGTTGCCAAAAACCGCAAAAATCTACCTGGGGTAAACGGGTGAAGATATTGACATGATTCAACAAACTTTATCTTCTCAGGAAATATGCGCACCAGCTGGTAAAATTTTATGTTTCTAGCTCTTGTAGTCTCCGAAATCTACCCGAGGTTATGATAACCATTTGGAGCATTTGGACTTGGGGTCTGCCGCGCCTCCTTCTGCCCGTTACATACATTGCACAAATCTAGTATACCCTTTGTACTTTTAAGTACAGGGTGTAAAAAAACCTGTTTTTATTAAATTTAACTTTTAATGCAAACTACATTTTTAAAATATAGCTTCAGTAATCTCTCTAGAAACTTTTCTAAGCTTCAAAAAATCGAAAAATATTTCTTTTAAGATGTAACAGCTGAAACAACAAAAGACACGTACTCAACGATTTCTCTCAGTGTATCTACCTCCATACTAGTGCAAAATCTAACTTGTTTTCTTTGCACCTGACCACACACAAAATGTGTTTGTTGTTTTTGTCAAATTGAATTGCATTCAATTTGATTTGATTAAAGCTGCATCAATTTGTTGCCATTCACTCCGGACATTCCAGCATTCCGATGAATGATTGACATCGCTTGTTTTTGACGTGATGAAGTTTTATTTTATCTAATTTTCAGTCGATATTTTAAAGTGCATCAAATAAAATTCCCATCAGCTCGGTCCGGGTCCCATATGGTGTTATTCAAATTGTGGAATTTGCATTGCTTTTATTTGGCACTTTCTTGCAAATTTGCATACTATTCGATTTGTTTTTGTTTGGCTTGGGGCACGTTTGACGCTCTTAATGGCAGCAATTGTTGCAATTGTTGCAAGTTTCACTTGTGCAACAATCATAAATCTCTCCGTTTTAGTTTGTTTATTTTGTTGCGTCCTGCGGCTTGGGAGCTTTTGTTTTTGCTGCATTTGGCATTTGTGAACAATAAAATATTGTGAATTGCTACTGAGGGGTTTTTGCGGTTATATATTACTGTCGCAATTACTTAGATAAGGGAACTGTAGAGTTTTGGGGGGTCTTAAGTCTTTTATGGGGGTAAATTGTAAATGATATTTTCAAACAAAGTAGACATCTGCTACTGAGTGCAATCTTTTATGAATATTAAACTAGCTTAGGAATGTGCCTTGGATTAGTATGCCAAATGGGAAATTAATTTTATTACTTTAAATATAATATGATGACATCTAAGCTAATGAGAAGTAAATATAAAACAAGGCCCCAGAAGGCATCCAAAATATTTATGTAATAAGAGCTGAATTAGTTTTGAGCTTAAAGTAAATTCAGTCAAAATTAAAGATGCCAAAAGCTGAACTTTTACGCCTTTGGCATCTTTAATTTTGCCTAAAGTTATTTAAGCTAAACTCGTCAATCTGGCGGTATGTATGCATAGTGAAAGGTGAATCCAGGGCGAAATTGCATTCATAACTCTTTTTAAATCATTATAACAAACTAAAAAAATTTTTGGTAAATGCCTAAAGGTCAGAATCTCAACCAGCAAAAATGCAAAAAGTTAAAATGCCTTACCCAGTATGTAAATAAAAAGTGCTTCCACTTTAATACGCGACTAACAAAAACCCTATAAAAATATGGTCACTCTAAATTATAATGGCGCTTTTTACAGCACTTTTTGAGCAAGATGGCCCTAATTTTCCTAGTTAAAGGAAATGCCTTAACCAGTATAAAAATAAAAAGTACTTCCATTTTAATGCCCAACTAACAAAAACAGTATAAAAAATATGGTCACTCTAAATTATAATGGCGCTTTTTACAACACTTTCTTGAGCAAGTGGTCACACTTTTTAAGTGTTAAGGATTTGGATCGGGCGTAAATGTCCATTTAATTTTTAAAATAAAGTGTCGAAAACCTTTCAAAATTTTGTTATATAGGAACACAAAAGTGTGTATAGATATGATCGTCTATAGATCTCTGAGTTGATAAGTAATCAAACAAGTTTTTTTTCGATAACAGAGACGTATAGTCCATAGTGGCATTATATAGCACATAAAAAAAAATTTGGAAATTTAAGGGCGTAGCTCTTTAAAAATTATTGAGATATTTTAGTCAAGTGGAGCATATGAAATTTTTTTGAACCGAAAAAAAATTGTGTTTATAGCTGAATTCGTTTTAGTTTAGTAACCAAAGGCATTCGAAAGTTTTTTTAATTCTCCCGAATTTAAACAAAACCAGGGCCACTCTATTGGCTAGATCGTTCGAAAAAGTTTTCGGATCTTAATTCGCTTGTTTATGCAAAAATGGTAAAAAAATCCGGTAAACAAAAGTTATTTTGTAAAATGTATCTTATATATATTGGATATCTCAACCGTTTAATGTTCGACCTATATTTTTCCAATATTCTGGTTAACTGAAAAAATTATGAAAAACTCATGATGCAGCTCGAAATATAATCCAAAAACATTTTTTTCCGTAAAATTTTCAGCTATTAAAATAAAAAAAAAAATCATGTTTTTCAATTTTTATTTAAGGGGCACACCTAGTGTGACAGCCTAAAAAAAGGCCATTTTTGGGAATTAATAAAAAAAAAACTAGTGAATCCATCTATTTAAAATTTTGAGGGTATATTTATACATGTTTTGAGAATACACAGTAAAATTTTTGAAATAAAATATTGAATATTTTTGAAATGACACGCGATCTCCGGCGGCGCCAAAAAAAAAAGTTCCTCCACTGCTGGAGTGATTGCAGCCTTCTCCGTTGATAAAACCTAAAAAAAAAATTCTCGTTAAACTAAAACATATTGTCTGTACAATGAACCTCGGGCGAACAAAAAATTCGAAAATTGACAAAATGGCGGCATGTTGAAAAAAAAAGTTAAATTTTTCCCAAAATTTTGGTCGTTTTTGGCCTCCCAAAATTCGATTTTTGATCAGATCAAAAAACTGGAGGTTCATGGTATGGAGAACTATTTATATAGAGGAGATGCAAAAAAAATTTGATAGCGATCGGATCATTTGTCTTCGAGTAATCACTCCAGCAAATTCGAAAAATGCTGTTTCGAGAAAAACGCGTTTAAGGGGCACACCTAGTGTGAAATTTTCAAAAAAAAATAATTTTTTTTTCCATATTTCTAAAGGTTATACCTTTAAAAATAACATACTAAAATTTTAAATCGATATCTTAAATAGTTTTAGAGTTACAGCCATTTAAAAGAGTAGCCGCTCGGCAGTTAGATAGTAGGTATATACCTGAGATCGCGTGTCATTTCAAAAATACTTAATATTTTATTTCAAAAATTTTACTGTGTATTCTCAAAACATGTATAAATATACCCTCAAAATTTTAAATAGATGGATTCACTAGTTTTTTTTTATTAATTCCCAAAAATGGCCTTTTTTTTAGGTTGTCACACTAGGTGTACCCCTTAAAGATAAAATGATCGTTTTCACTGTTATAGAGCGGCTACTCATTTAAATGGCTGTAACTCAAAAACTATTTAAGATATCGATTTAAAATTTTAGTATGTTATTTTTAAAGGTATAACCTATAGAAATATGGAAAAAAAAAATTTTTTTTTGAAAATTTCACACTAGGTGTGCCCCTTAAACACTAGTGAGCCCGGCAGACGTCATACTTCCCAAACTTTTTGAATACTCTTAAAGTGTATAAACATCGTAAGATTCTCTAATTAGCTTATCTAGACAATCATAAGATTAGTTGACTTTCATGACTCTCTTAAAAACCATACGGCTTTCGGACGAACTTAAGTATTCTCAAGAGAGCTCGCATCTCTAATAAATTCATGCCTCACAGAAACTACATCTCAACCCCTTTGCGACTACGCTTCTGTCGGCACTTAATGTCCTATACCCGGTGTTGAGCAATTTTCTACTATGCTGTATTCACGATATTCACAAAAATGCGTATATCTCACAAACCAATACACATTATCACATCACAATAGGCTTAAAACTTCCGTATTGACAACTTCTAACACACACAAAAATCATATTAGAAATTCTTTAACGCGTTCATGAGAACACCCGTAACACGTAAAACATTATCATGAGTTAATCTGACAATGTGCACAATGCCACACAAAAAACAATTTAAAAAAAATCTAGCATTGTGACACGAGAATCTATATATATAAAAATGAAAAAATGTTCCTGTGAAGCTTATAGACTCACGAACGACTGAGCCGATTTGGGTAATTTTGGTCTTAAAATGCTCGTGGAAGTCCAGGAAAAGTTTAAGGTTGAGAAAATATAACAAAATTGCGACGAAAATACGAAAAAGGACAATTTGATTTTCCAATACAATATTTTTTTTTAATTTAGGTTGGCATTGTATACATTGTCAGATTAACTAATATTTTTAAGTTAATTGTTTTTGTCGAAAGGAAACACAAAAATTATAAACGTTATAAATTTTATTTTATTGAGGCACACAAAATTTCATGAGATTCGGTCCAGCCGATAAATTTGCATGTCATTATAGTATTTCGTGAATTCGCCACAAAAATAAATCATTGGAAGAAAATAAAGATCTAGACGAGCGAGCGAAGCGAGCGTGACTGAGCGCAGCGGAGGCCGACTAGTTTTATATATAAGATAACTAAGCAACTGAAATCTTTTGAGCCAATTTTTATACCCTTAAAAGTAAAAAGATTATACTAGATTTGTGTATGTAACGGACAGAAGGAGGCATGGTAGACTCCAAGTCCTCCATACCAAAATGCTTATCATAACCTCGAGTAGCGATTAATCCATAAACTAAGTCGTCTAAGTAAATAAAGGGTGGGCCATCTCTTGGTTTGCTTGTTAATTGCATTTTAAAGGCAACTTTTCAATTACTAATTTTTGTATGAAAAATAATATCTCCCAATTATTTTTATTTTCGAAGACTTTTTTTTCACAAAGGCTTATTTGCCTGTTTTCCCGTCCACTGAGCAAGTAAGCGATGTCTGTTACCTTTTTTTTAAAAGAACGACCATTTTATAGTAGGCCGGTTGTTAAGCGATCCATAAATAAATTTAAGTAGTTTGAACTTGTAATATGAGTGTTTAAGAACTAAACCAATAGATGGCCTACCCTCTATTTTCATAATAAATAATTGATATTCACTAAAAAAAAAAATAAATTAAATTAATCAAAATAAATAACTCTCATAATTAAATTAAATTATTAGAATATTTAAATAATCAAAAATCGGTCATATTTTTAATATAATATATATTTTAAATTTAATGACTTTCGAAAGAATTAATGAAAATTTATTTGATTGAAACTGCCTTCCGATTGCAGAAATAAATTACCCTCTCCAGAATTCATTATCTCTTTTCAAATATCGAAAAAATATTTGCTGAAGGCTTTTTCAGCAACACAACCATTTTTATGTTGTGACTGACTGCCGTATTCGCCCTGGATCGAACTATCATTTAAATTTTACTTAAAATTCAATGTGAATTAAAATAACAACAAAGACATTTTTGAGCTATACCTGAAGATTGCAAATAGATAATTTGTAATAACAACAACAACGTCTCGAAGACATTGATAAATTCACTTTACACTCTCTATGCTTTTTCAATTTAGTAACCAAACTTATAACCCCCTCTCAGGTGTATATTTATCATACTTAACCCCATAACTTTCAAATTTTATGTGCCAGTCATTCAAAGGACCTTCTTTTGTGCCATTTGGTCAACTGTCAAAGGTGGTAATAAATGATACTACACCAAAGACACTAAAGGCTTACAGCAAAATAACTTTCAGCGTTATTTCACACAAAAGCCAAGTTAAAAGCCAAGATGGTAACGAGTTAGGGAATAGTTGTTGCTGTTGGGGTAGTTGGGGGCAAAAATGCATTATTACCCTATTACCTGAGCATACCTGAGTGCACATAGACATAGGCAAACTCTTGATGAAACATAAGACATGCCGACTAACCAACATTAAACGTAATATGCCAAAAGGCCAAATGGAATTATGCCATTCTCAAGTGCATTTTAAATACGAGAATGTGAACTAGCACACACATACACATAGATACTCACATAGATACACACATATATGCACACCAACAAGTTACTAGTCTAGTGTATTATGACTATCCAAGCATTACTGTTGCTAAGCATATTACAGTGCTACTTAAACTTGTTCAACCAAAGATCTTTGGTTTCAGTGCACAGCTTAAGAGTATCTACAAACTAAAGATGTTACTGTTGGTAAACCAGAGAATATGAAAAAAAAAATAAAAACAGCAGCTGTAACAGGACTACAGCTGCACATTGCTTTTAAATCAATTTGAAATTGGGGCGTTCTTGTGAACGTATTGTGGCTGCACTTGGGATTTATATTTCACTCAATTTGCAATAAGTAAAAGCCACAAAAAAATAAAATATATAATAATAACATTAAATCTGCAGCAAAGCTTGAGAGTCATTGCAAAAGTTATGCACTGACTTTTGAGCTTTACAACAAAATTATTACGAGATACATAAATATATTTATGTCCCAACTGCGAAATAAAAATGTTGTTCTCAACTGGTGCACAACTACCCCATTCGAATAACTAGTGTGTTCGGAATGTTTTATGTTGTTTAAACATTGGCTTTCGTACTTGTAGCATACCAGTACAGCGGCTTTTGGAATAATAACAAAACAGTCCTGGTACTGGTAGCAAACTAGTGCAAAAGGTTCACAAATTGGAATCTTATTATTTTATATTAAATTTCTATTCACCATCAAAGCTTCATGTTGTCCCCTTTAACCCATTCAGACCCCCTGTTGAAAAAATTTCTACAGTAAGTGTTTTTTGGCTTATGTTACTAATTGATTAATAATAATTGGATTATTAGTTATGTTTATACAAAAAGTGTTTGGTCTGGTTCAAAAAAGATAAATTAATAAATAAAAAAAAATCGTTGTGAACAAAAGTTGTTTAGTTTTGTGTCTGGATTCTTAAAAAATCCTACAGGAAACATTTCGTCGTGGCCAAACTTAGATATGTAGGACATCTTTTTTTTTCCGTGACAATTATTGGTTACAGTAACATAGTTCTGAGGTCCAATATTTTATAAGTTGTCCCGTTTTAATTCGGGCCTGAAAGGGTAAATCTCAACTAACTGACTTCAGATCTGATCCACACTATTTGATAAAGCTTTGAGCTTTCCCAGTGATGCAGTTTTTGTCTCCCCAAACAAAAAACCATTAGTGAGTAGGATAATTACCGAAAATGTATTACAATTCCGGAAGATATTTTCTTAGCGCTACTCACAAACGGCGCTTAGTTTCGGAGTCCTTATTGCCCGTACCAAGTTATGTACTGAGCTTGGGTAAGGTCTTGGCTCTTCTGTTATTTATTTAGGACGATTGTACTTTCGTTTGGACGTCCTAAAACATGATTCGTCCCCAGTTAGGTGCCTTTTAAGTAAATTAGTATTATCATTGACTTCTTTCAACAACTTATACACTATGAAGGTGTTTCGGAACAAACTTCGCGAATACATTTTTAAAATCACAAATTAGATAGTATGAGCTTTCTGAAATTACTTCATTAGAAACTTGTCTAATGGTAATTGACGATTTTCCATTACCACTTAATTACTTCTTAAACGTTTTCCTCAATTTTTGAGGTGTGAGGTTAACTTTTGACATTTCTACTCTTTTTTTAACCAAAAACTTCTTAATTTTATGACTCTCACAGATAAAATAAATAGTCACACTTCTTGACACATCTTTATGAAATTATATTGATAATTGGATTTAAAAATTTAAATTTTTGTAATAAACGCTCTTTCTTACCATTTCAAACAATGTCGCGAATGTTCTCTTTTGAACCTATCCACAACTAGTTACATTTGGACTATTTAAGCCCAATCACATAATACCAATTTCCTGTACCTATATGCATATATGTATCTGTGTGTGATATGCGCCTTTCTGTTTTACAGTTTGCGGTTTGTTAAACATTGGCGTTGCTGCAATTTTTGGTCCACAATCCTCGCACACTGCCAGCCATGTGCAGAGTATTTGCGACAACATGGAGGTAAGTGCCACAAGCCATATGCCACTGGTACATGCATGCCCATGCCACATGCCACACCAGTAGCAGCAGCATCCTGCTGCAGTCAAACATTGAACGCTCCAAGCCCATAAACAAGCGACATGTCATCTCCTTTGCCGCTGGTGCGCTCGAGTGTTAATAAAATCCTTTAATATGCAGTTTTTTATGTTTTTTTATATTTTTGGTTGTTTGCTGTTTTAGATACCCCATTTGGAGAATCGCTGGGACTACAGACTGAGACGCGAAAGTTGCCTTGTAAATCTTTATCCGCATCCTAATACGCTTGCAAAGGTAGATACTTATATACCAACACATGTGCAACAGCTAATGCCAACTCCTGAGTGTGTCTCTTTGTTGGTTGTTTGTATTTGTATTACTGTGTATGTGTTTGTATATTTAACTTTAGGCTTATGTGGATATTGTACGACACTGGGGCTGGAAGACGTTTACCATAATCTATGAGAACAATGATGGTATTGTGCGACTTCAGGAGCTGCTCAAGGCTCATGGTATGACACCATTTCCCATTACTGTACGACAGCTCAGCGACAGTGGAGACTATAGGTAAGTTGTCTTAACCAGGGCTGCCAAATGGGTTATGGGAATGAAAGCAAAGTGCTCAAAGCGAACTTTCTTTAATAATCTCTTTGCGAAAAAGCACAGACTTATTAATTTTCGGTTAATCGTTGTTGAACACGCAAGCAGTCGAGTTGAAGATATCCCAGTTTTTCAGAGACCCCATTCTTTGCCAGCATTTTCTTTTTTCAATCGCCCGCGGTGTTGGCTTATTACTTACTTAATTAAATGGGCAATACAAATCAAGCGAGTCTCGACCTGGAGCAACATTTGTATCCTCAGGCCAGGCTTAGCTCTAGGATTTGATCTTGGGGGGATTATTCACTTCGAAGAGTATGTATATCTCAGCTCGCAATAGACTTTCAACATATTTTTCGACATTTTGGGGGGTCCAAATTCGGAAACCACCCCAGTGAACACGCCACTGGTTCAGGTGCTTCTTTCTCATCAAGGGCTGACAGTGTTTTGTCACTCATTGCTGCTATTGCAGCTGTGGGGTTCCTCTTCTACGGTTGTCATCAAATACTGCATCGAACATCTTACGTGCCGGAGTTTCCTCATCCATAGGCACTACATGACGAAGCAAGTGAAGTCGCTGAATGCTTATTTGCTTCACTACGTGAATATCACCATAAAGCTCATACAGTTTATCTTTCCATCGAGTATGACAATTATCACCAACCTAGAGGGGACCGAAGATCTTCCGAAGAACCTTTCTCTCAAACACCCCAAGAGCAGCTGAAAAAACTTTTAAGCCAAGCAGAAAACTGGAAGAATGAATGTCCTATAGAGGAGACTCTATAGTTCACTTGTCAACCGAGACCAAAGAAGTACCTTTTGTTATGAGTTATTCTTCGATTAACCTTCCGGCTGAAATTATTATTATCCGTGTCCGCTTAGCCAAAATGAACAAATTCCTTGATAGAATAGAAGTTATAGATGCTAAGAATTAGGACGTCGCGATTCTCTACTAGCGAATATCATATTCTTCGCTTGACCTTCTGGCTGACTTCCGTGTAGCCAATCTAAACCAATTTCTTGATAGACAAGAAATTATAGCTGCCTGCATTCATTTGAGAATCAGAACCTCGCGATTCTCCACTAGACATATCATATTCTTCGCTTGACCTTTTGGCTGACATTATTATAATCCATTACCGTGTAGCCAACCTAAACGAATTCCTTGATAGACTAGAAGTTATAGCTTACTGCAGTCATTTGAGAATTAGGACGCCGCGATTCTCTGCTGGAACATACCTTAATTTTGTTCTAGGGCTCTTAGCTTAAAGGGTAACTTTAGCTGGTACCTCGCATCTGACTCAATCTTAAATCAAAACTTATCAATCTTAAGAAGTGGACCTTTAATGTTTATAACGACCATTAGGGCAGCATAACCTGTGAGGAATCCATACAGAGGCAATTTCCTCTGTCCTAAAGCCATTGCCATCTCGGTAGTGCCATAATGTTCAAGCAGTACTACCAAAAATGTCTAAAAACTCCCGGGAATAACGTAGATCTTCCCCTGCTTTGACTTGATAAAAGCATCCCAACTTGTATTCGACGCATCCTTAAAAATCAAAAATGTTCCACGTTTTTATTCTCTCCTAAAAGAATTCGATGAAATGCTAGTCAACTTGGTAGTAGTGCTGGACCATCTGGGTCTCCCGCAAAATTAACCTAACTTCTTCAGAATTCAATTGTAGTACTTATAAAACTCCTCCATATCAAATAAAACCAATAAAGTCAAACTGCTTTTCTTCTATTGCCTCTACAGACCATTGCTGAAGCAGATTAAAAACTCTGCTGAGGCGCACATTGTTCTGGACTGCTCCACGGAAAAGATACATGAGGTGCTCAAGCAAGCTCAGCAAATTGGCATGATGAGTGATTATCACAGTTATTTGGTTACATCCCTGGATTTGCATACAGTCAACCTGGATGAGTTTCGCTATGGCGGCACAAACATTACCGGTTTTCGTCTAATCAACGATAAGATAGTCACAGATGTGGTGCGTTCCTGGAGCATCGATGAGAAGGGCATGGTGCGTTCGGCTAATCTAACAACTGTGCGTTCGGAGACAGCGCTCATGTATGATGCAGTGCATCTGTTTGCCAAAGCGCTACACGATTTGGATACCTCTCAACAGATTGATATACATCCCATAAGCTGTGATGGTCAGAGTACTTGGCAACATGGCTTTAGTTTAATCAACTATATGAAGATAGTGGAAATGAAAGGTCTAACCAATGTCATAAAATTTGATCATCAGGGTTTTCGCACAGATTTTGTGCTGGATATTGTAGAACTGACACCGGCTGGTATACGCAAGATTGGCACCTGGAACTCTACGCTGCCTGAGGGCATTAACTTTACGCGCACATTTAGCCAGAAGCAGCAAGAGATTGAGGCCAACTTGAAAAACAAAACATTGGTGGTGACCACCATATTGGTAAGACTTTTGTTGAGACTTAAGGAACTATAATATACAAATTTGTAATCTTATAGAGCAATCCTTACTGCATGCGCAAGGAATCAGCCGTGTCACTTTCGGGCAATGATCAGTTTGAGGGTTATGCTGTGGATCTTATACACGAGATCTCCAAATCACTTGGTTTCAATTACAAAATACAACTGGTACCTGATGGCAGCTATGGCAGTCTAAACAAAATGACAGGGTTAGTATTAAAAAAAACTAGTTTGGGAGCTTCTTCTATTAAAAGATATCTATCTAATCTTATAGCGAGTGGAATGGCATGATACGTGAACTATTGGAACAACGCGCAGATCTGGCCATAGCGGATCTTACAATTACCTTCGAACGCGAGCAGGCCGTTGACTTCACCACGCCCTTTATGAATCTGGGCGTTTCCATACTCTATCGCAAACCCATCAAACAGCCGCCGAATTTGTTCTCATTCCTGTCACCGCTCTCGCTGGATGTTTGGATCTACATGGCTACGGCTTATCTGGGCGTCTCCGTCTTGCTTTTTATACTAGCCAAGTAAGTGCTTCCCTTCAGATGTCCTGTATCTTTGTACTAACGTTTTGTCATCTTTTAGATTTACACCCTATGAATGGCCCAATTACGTAGATGCTCATGGTGAAAAAGTTGAGAGTCAGTTTACTTTGATGAACTGTATGTGGTTTGCAATTGGCTCGCTCATGCAGCAGGGCTGTGACTTCCTGCCCAAGTAAGTGTTCCTTTTGGACTTCTTTGAAGCTCTATAATGCCTTTATCTTTCCAACAGAGCCTTATCCACGAGATTGGTTGCAGGCATGTGGTGGTTTTTTACGCTTATTATGATCTCCTCATACACTGCCAACTTGGCTGCCTTTTTGACAGTAGAGCGCATGGACTCGCCCATCGAAAGCGCCGAAGATCTGGCCAAGCAAACGCGCATTAAGTATGGAGCGTTAAAAGGCGGCAGCACAGCAGCCTTCTTTAGGGTGGGTATTAAATCTATATAGCAATAGTTACTATATCGCTAATTTGCTCTTCCTTTTTCAGGACTCGAAAATCTCTACATATCAACGCATGTGGTCATTTATGGAATCAGCACGCCCCTCTGTTTTTACATCCAGCAATGGTGAGGGCGTGGAGCGCGTTGCCAAGGGCAAAGGTAGGATTAAGTTTAAAAAGTTTTGTAGTCCTCCATTCTAATCGCTTGGCAAACTTTTAGGTTCCTATGCATTTCTTATGGAATCCACCTCCATTGAATATGTTACCGAGCGTAATTGTGAACTGACACAAGTCGGTGGCATGTTGGACACTAAAAGCTATGGCATAGCTACACCACCGAGTAAGTCCCAACCAATAGCATAATTATTATTATGACAAACTAACGACCTCAAATTGTAGACTCCCCCTATCGCACTGCCATCAATAGTGTTATACTCAAGCTGCAGGAGGAGGGCAAGTTGCACATACTGAAAACAAAATGGTGGAAAGAGAAACGCGGCGGTGGCAAATGTCGCGTAGAAACATCCAAATCATCATCGGCTGCCAATGAGCTGGGTCTGGCCAATGTGGGAGGCGTGTTTGTGGTACTTATGGGCGGCATGGGCGTGGCCTGTGTCATAGCTGTCTGCGAGTTTGTTTGGAAGTCACGCAAAGTAGCCGTGGAGGAGCGTTTAAGTGCCATATTGAATGAATGAGAAAAGTCATAAACCCGGGATGAATGGGTTTAAGTAAGTCTTGGATGGCAAATACTTTGGACAATGTACCAACAAAAATGCAAAAATCAAACAAAACAACGTCAACAACAAACGCGCAATATATATATATAACAAGATATTTATATAATATACAAGACAGCGAAGCAAAAGGAGTTGCGTATAAAACATATAGGCCTGTTCCAGTGCTCACTTTTACTGAAAGGATTTTAAAGTCACCAAAACTTGACAAAATGTTAAAGAATTTCTCTGAAATATTACAAGCATTTATCTTAACGAGTATATCAGCATTCTGAGGCTGAAGTTGTTTCAGGACAGGAATCTGATATTTTCACAAAGTCAATTTAGTTTTAATAAGACCTAGTCAAAAATCTCACTGTGAATTAGAAAATCCACGGAATTCTTATCTGCATCCACCCTTATATAAGGCAAGTTATTGTCTTAATAAAGTTCAAGGGGAAGGTCTTAGGAGTAAGCTTTTACGAAACTCAGAATTTTCACTCCTAAGCATTTATCTGAGCAAGTTAGTAACCCGTCTATGCTGGGGCAGAATTTGGAGAAATGCTCTTGAAAACCGGGCCACTCACAAAGTTTCTGCATTTCTAAAAAATTGCTTAAGTCTATATAAAACTGAGTCAACAACCGGGGTACCAACCCTAGAACAAGTTTATGGGAAACATTTGTCTAAGCAATATTCGATAAAAAGGGGCCTAGTGGTAGGATTTAACGAAACTCAAAAGGCTTTTTAATTGCCTGATCAGTTGTTTTAGCGTGTCTAAAAATCGTCTATTCCAGGACTACATTCAAGAAAAAAGGACCTGGGAATCTAAAAATCTCTTAGCTATAAAAAATTACACTCGGCAATCACTTAAAACTTCAAATCGTCTATTCCAGGAATGCAAAAGACCTGGGAATCTAAAAATCTCTTTACTATAAAAAATTACACTCAGCAATCACTTAAAACTTAAAATCGTCTATTTCAGGACTGCATTCGGGAAAAAGGTCCTGGGAATCTAAAAATCTCTTTCCTATAAAAAATTTGACACAGCAATCACTTTAAACCTGGGAATCTAAAAATCTCTTTACTATAAAAAATTACACTCAGCAATCACTTTAAACTTTAAATCGTCTATTTCAGGACTGCATTCAGGGAAAAAGGTCCTGGGAATCTAAAAATCTCTTTCCTATAAAAATTACACTTAGCCATTACTTAAAATTTTTGGATTCAACCTTTAACCAACAATTGATTCAGAAGAGCGCCAGGCTTACGAAAAAATATTTTACTTTTATTTCATAAGCAATTAATCTTAGAAAGAATCTTCAAAGCAAAATTGGCAAGATTGACGTTGGGAAGAGGGCCCAGGAGTCCGCAACAAATTATTCCCCAAAAAAAAATATTGTATTTAGTCACAGTCATTTTTGTACAAATCGGTCAGAGATCGACCTTTGTAAAAATTTGAACCAGACCACCACACCTACTTGAAATTTTTAAATCCGCCACTGGTACATGCCGATAATAAGTAATTGACTTATCAAGGTTTAGGGAGCCAGTATATGCGTACGATTTAAAAAGCTGAAAAGGATTTATCTTTAATTGGTCTAATAAGTCTACAGGCAGGAGTGGATTTTTGGCAGAGGGAACTAGGAGTCCGGATCAAATATAAAAGATATGTTCAAAATCACTGTACTTTCAATGAAACTTTGACAGACATCACACTGTAAAAGAAATTTAATCCAAGCCCCCAAATATATTTTACAATTTTTGCATCCGCATATGGATCCCATAACAAGTAATAGACTTGTCAAAATTCAGGGAAAAGGCCTAGTTTTATTATTTAACAGAGAGCTTCAAAAACTCTTATATTGACTACGCAAATCTACAACCTAACCTAAGGGTTAGGCCCTAAAATTTTTTTGTTCCGCCCCATGCTTAATCCGAAGCATTACTCTGGGAGGCGTATAAATTAACGAAACTTAAATGAAGCTCTGTTCAATTAAAACCTTATATGGTTTTAGAAATAGGGCCTTGGAAACCGGATTAGACCACTGATTTCAAAATTTTGTATTCGCCCTTGGCTTAACCCGATGAGAAGCAATATTCTATGAATTAACAAAAGTTAAATGAACTTCTGTTTAATTTCAATCTTATAATGAAAAGGGGTCCTTGGAATCCGGCTCACACCACTCAGACCCCTGGTATAAACTTCTTCTTTTACAAGTCGGTTATTATATACCATATGTATATGGCAATATACACAAAAAACCAATATTCACAAAAATGCGTATATCTCACGAACCAATACACACAACACATCGAAATAGGCTTAAAACCTCCGTATTGAGAACTTCTAACACACGCAAAAATCAGATTTGAAATTCATCGACGCGTTCGTGAGAACACCCGTAACACGTGAAACATAAGTTTCTTTTATATATATAGACTCTATATATAAGTCGTACTCGAAAACTTCTAAGGCAAAAAATGTTCAAAATGGAATTTAATTCGTCAAGGAAGATATACCCTGAAGTTTATATTTTCGGCGGTAGAGTTTCTATCATGCTTAATTATATTTAAATTAATTTAATAAACGTAGTCTCGAAATTCGTTATTATAAGTTATAAGAATTAAATTCACTTGCTTAAAGTAAAAGTGAATTCAAACCACAAAATCTCAAATAAAAAGCTAGGCAAAATCTGAGCAAAACTGAGAACCGGAACAGGTCTGTTAGTCAGGAAAAGAGCTCCAAAATTTTCGGCTATATACAAACTTATAAAATACTGTAGAAACATAAATACTATAATATATTTTGGCATATTTCCGAGCTGTTTAAAACGAATAGAAAAGGGTATATAATATGATATATAATTTTATATATGTACACTTTTCGCAAAAATAAGCAGTTAGTACATACTTTATATACAATAATTAATAACCCAAGCATAAGTACATAACATAGATACATAGACACATATAAACTTATACATATTAACATTTATAACAAAATGAAATCGTATGCATTTATATTTGACAAACATTTTTGGGAATTGTACTATAGTTGTAATTGTAGCTAAATAATATAGTTTATACTATATATAAATATATATTCTTATATATATATAAAAACAAATCATATAGCGGTATATGGCACAATTTACACAATAACAAAAACAACAACAACAACAAACAAAACAAATTTTTGTCTTACCGTGTTTATGGAATTAGCAAGTAACCTTAACCTAAGCATAACTTTACCTAGTTTAGACCAGAAATAAATAAACCCTAAAGGACACCCCCCTAACCCACACACTAAGTTTAAGATTGTAAAAGTTACAAGCAATTTAATGAACAATTTCATAAAAACAACTAAATAAAATTGTTAAAAAAAAAAAAAAACAAACCCAAAGGCTAACAACTTAATTATTATTTACGGTTTACTAAAAATATACCGAATAAACTAGGAAAAACACCTGCAGCCATATTTCACCACATGTCCTGACATTTGGAAGCGAGTATATCAATGTCTAACCGCAATATGTCAATCAATGCATAACCGCAGCGGTTTTCCACTTTCGTTTTCAGTTTTCCCAACAGTTCTTGAATTTTTCATTAGCCGCATTGCTTTTAGGCTGCGAACACGCCAATTTCTAGATTTTAATTGGTTTTTCGGTGGGCAGACCAAAGCAAAGGTACCACCAAATAAACTCCACTTGGTATCCTTTGAGTGTTTTTTTCAGCTTTAGTCGGTTTTCAACGCCACAAGCGATATGAGGTTTACGTTTCTAATCGTGTTTTTTTTTTGTTTGCTGCAGTTTTCCACTGTGGCGGGCAATGACTTTTCTTCATTCCTTACCTCCAATGCATCTTTGGGTAAATTGCCAACTGCTATCAGAAATCCATACCATTTAAACACAATTTTTAGCTGTCGTGGTGGATCATGATTATATGCAAGTACATGGCCAAAATATAATGGCACACTTTAGGAAAATACTCGAAGATATTAAGCGCGAAAAACTGGGCGAAACTGGCATTAATGTGGATTACTTTACCTGGAACTCGGTGCGTTTAAAGAAGGGTAAGTGCTGTGACGTCCTTCGCCCACAAACCACTGCTTAAAGCGTTTATATTTGGTAAGATTTTCTGGCGGCAATTACCATTACCGATTGCGAGAACACTTGGAGATTTTATATGAGCACACAGGAAACCGCGGTGCTTTTAATAGCCATAACCGATTCGGATTGTCCCCGTCTACCTCTAGATCGCGCACTAATGGTAAGCTAAGGTCTAGCTAAATAACCTTCCGGAGGAGTTTTAACTTGTCATATACAATACATAAAGATTCCTATGGTGGATCACGGCGACGAACTGCCACAGATTGTGCTCGACGCCAAGGTTCAATCGATTTTAAAATGGAAATCGGCCACAGTGCTGCTGGATCAATCCATACGTAAGTACAAGTTTCTTAAGCTTTGTTTTCGCTGTCTGTGAATTGAGTCTTCTTATCTAACAACTTGCTATCAAATAGTTTTTCTGAGTTTGAATCCGAGTTCGAATTAACCCCAGCACATCTTTAATACGATATAACCTAAGAAATCCATAAAATGCTTATACGAGTTATTTTGCGGTTTGTCTTAGAACCGTGAAGTGCTGTCTTTTTTTTCAACAAATTCGGGTTCAGTAAAGATTTTTATTGACTTTTATAATACAGACACGGAAAAAATCAATTTCAAATCTTCAAAAAACGCAGCACCTTAGGAATCTGACATATCCTCACAAAAACCCCAAAAAATTAATTATAGTATTATGGTGAATAGAACTACATATATGACGCTGGATTTTTTTTACCTTAAATTCGGTATCAGCGACCTTAAAAATTTTAAGAAATTATCGTCGAACATTAGGACCCCATTAGGGGTTGGCATTTTTTGACCTTAGTTTCCGACTCAGTTACCCCAAAGACTTTAAAAACATAGTCGGATGAAAGGTCTCGATTAAACATTTTTGGGGATAGAATCTAAGCCATTTGCTGCAATCCTAATAGCGACTTAGGATTCACCATACCATGGTATTTAATAGCCAAGGAATCAAATCTAAATATTTTTCAATGTAAGTTGCTAATAAGGAAAGTAATTCTGTCTGTCTATCTGGGAACTGATTGGAGCACTTGGGGGATCTACATATGGTACCTAGCATACATACTTAATCTAAAAAAGCTCAAGTATATGTATGTACAAGCATGTCGTTACAAAAATAGGACCTTTTTAAGATTTATGTTTTATGTTGCAAATGTATATCATCCTTCGCCGAGGTCAAGTAATTGTAAGTAATCCCGGGATAGGGTATTTTTGATTAGTCACTTTTTGTCAGAAAATTTTCAGGAGCACCTCCTCTTTAGCCTTCTCATTGAAACCCTACCCAATAGATGCTATGCTATGTTTATTTCGAATCAAGTAGAGGATTCAATATCTTTTGCTATAGCACATCGAAACAAGCTTGACGAGGTGCTGGTCCAGACTAAAACGAATATAGGCTGACGTTTCCAGCGGCATGGGCTCATCATTGACAGATTTGCTTCTATTAATGCCATTATTAAAGGTTGGTCCAATTCTCATTCATTTATTCAATTCCATGGCGGCTTCGCACTCACAAGAATCTAAGTTTTTTTCGGAAATGCTCTTGAATTTCGTCGGCTTGTTCATACTCCCAAGCATCTCCTTCATGGCAATACCTACATTTATTTGGAGAGCAGGAATGCTTTGGAAAAATAATATATTTTGGAAAGTAGACTTTATTAGAGAAAGAACCAGGAAATTCAAATTCTCCTGGATAAGGAAGGGTCCCGACGATAGTCGAAGGATTCGAAAACATACTTACTATTTCGCAAAATACATAGTCTACAATTTTTAACTTAGAAAAATGGCGTACGTAAAGTCGTGTGCGGACGACTTTGGGATACCCTGTACTACTAGCTTTCAATAAAATCCGGTTCCTTCATAACAAACCAAAAACAGAAGAATTTCACTTTTTTTTGACCGATCGTTCCTATGGGAGCTATATGATATAGTCAACCGATTTCGATTAAAAT
>JBAMAX010000468.1:0-293562 GCA_037043745.1 Chymomyza amoena
ACGGAACCGATACAAAAAAAAAAAAAATAAACAACAAGAACATAAACAACTTTAGTTGTTACTGTGGGCTTTGTTGTTGTTGCTGTTGTTGGTATTGTTCGTGCCGGCAACGATTTTTTACAAAAGAACAGCCCAAACACGCCCACTCTACGCCTACACGAACACCTCGACATTAGGCTGCAGGCGCAGAAGTCTTCAAGACACTTGGAGTGTTTGCATGTGAAATTAAGATCTTAAGCTTGTTTACTAAATAAAATATATGAGAAAAATTGTGAATAAAAATAAAATTAGAGGCACAGCTTAATAATAAATAAAATAAAAAAAAAACTTGACTTATTTGGAAGTTGCGATGATAGATGAAGCATTCTCCTCAAGGCAGTAGAATCGTATCGTTTCGAATTAGGAAACTGTCTTAAAAGCAAACTAAGCGTTCTGAATATTCGGTAATATAATGCATACATTGAAATAACTAGATCTAACCCTTGAAAGGGCTTTATATTGCATCTAGGCGTCCCTACTAACTTTTAAAATTTCCCAGGATCTTCCCTTCCTAACAAAAAATTCAATATAAGTAAGTATTCACTGTCGATTTTACAAAGCTTACAATCGTTTAAATCTGCGATGCCCCTACTTATTAGATACTTCATTCTCAGTCTTATAAAGCTCTCGGTTTCCCAACTGAAATTTCTTAACCTTCTTCTTGATAGAAAGTTGAACCTGATGTGCCCTATCTATTCTAATGTCTTTTGAGACTACAATAACCCTTAAGAAAATTCAATCAGCAGTCTACGCGAATTTATTACTATTTAATACATTTTCTTGAACCTATGTCGGTTGTAGCAGTAGCTTCTTCTACTATAGTAAATCCTTATAATGTGAAATTGTCACCTTCAAATTCTCTGCTATGGCTGCCGTAGCAGGGAGATGACCAATAATTAATGTATACTCCTTGGAGATATGTTTCCATTATTATTTTCTTTCCTATTTTTTCTGACATCTTTTATAAGAGTCAACGAGCGAAAAGTGCAAATGTCTTTAGTTCACGCTGTCTCTGACATGGGGAAACAGATTCTACCCTGATGACAATTTGGGCTCCAAAAAAAATTCAGCACTTGTTGTAGACTGCTCTTAGCTTCAGATTCTATCCCGACCTTACCGGTATGATGACCTTACCGATAATTAACCGCCATCCGCGCTTTTGTATTCATCACCCCTTATGAGCCTCTTCACTACGACAAGGTGACATACCCTGAAGCTCTATGCTCCACTTAGGAATACAGAATATAAGTAGTAGTAATAATAGTAGTAAATTCTTGACACTACATATAGCAGAATCTGGTGGCCAGCTTATTCAGATGTCTCTACAATGTGTCTTTAGAATTTCCATCACTATCCTAAAGGAAGGTAAGTTTTAGCAGCCAAGATGTTGATTGCTCTGGCTTAAAAATCAGACTAAGTAATATCTTCTTCTTCTTGCCATCCTCTTCTCCCAATGCAGCATAAGGCCTCCAATCACTATCTTAAGGTAATTCTTGAAAAGCTGTCTTGACCTAAGCTACCAGAAGCCAAGAAGTTGTTTCTTTAGGATAGAGCTTAGAACGCAAGTCTAACGTGAAGATCTGTGTTGCCAAACTTTCTCAGATGTCCCTACAACAATAAGTATCCTAAAAGAATCTATGCTTATTCAAAAGATTTTATTGACTCTATGTAGGTTATATAAGATAATGAGTTGATTTTTCGGGCTACAGCTATAAACACTGTTCTTCTTCAATTTCACTTAATCTACAGGGTTGGAACCTGAGTCAATAATGCACCATAAGTAATATTATCACTATCTTAAGGGAATTTTTTTCTTAAGGGGGATTTTTTTAGACTAGAGCTTAGGATAGCTCTTGAAGTTTACAAAATCTACGTAAGTAACTTATTTACAGTTTTGAGTCTACAATAAACCGTATGTAATTCGTTTAGTATTGCCTACTTGTGAGATATTCTTGAATCCAGAAAATGTAAAATTTACTTAGTCTGCATTCCCCTATTCTTAATTCATTAAACCGCTTAAGGAGTAATGTCTGCTGATGTCCAAGGATTCCGGGCCTTTGATGGTATCACTTGGTTCTCTGCTGTGTTTTCGTTCCCGGGCACATATGAATGCCGATTCATATAGAAAGGTTTCTGACTCTAAAGATGGTCCAAAAATCCTTCTCCCACTGGCTTCTCTATTGTCGAGGACGTTTGAAGGTTATAGTTTGGCTCTGGTCTCCCGAACTAAACTTGACAGACTGGCATTAGAATAGACTTCCTCCTAACAAGGAATTTTGGAAATAGTTAAAATTCCTTGAAAAAGGTAGAAAAACTATTTATTAGCCAATCTTATATATAAACATTTTGGCCTTGATTCTGCTTGGCTGAAGCAAACCATAGAATACAAAATCTATTTAGATATCCAGGACATAATACAAACTAAGCAATCGTCATTTAAATGACTCGCCATTCTAAAATCTCTTTTGTATTTTATACTTATATTTTACACCTAGAATTGATTGATTGATAATAGTCACGGCGACCAAAGTTATATCTATCTAGCCATGTCTTCATGGCTACGTACGTCTGAAGACTAAAAGACTTAGATCATGCCGAACAGAAACCTTTTCTGATGTTAACATTTTAACACATTTCGTCTAGACGCTTCTATACAATCTTCCTACTTTGCGGAAAATCTGGTATGTTTTTATGCTCGTTAATATCTTCTTAAACCTTTAAAAGTTAGGATAAAGAATATTATAGTTGGAATATCTCGACTGCAAGCGGCATTTTTTTTTATTAAAGCGAAAGAGTAAACACCTATTTAGTTTTTGGCTAAGCCTAAACTCTTTAAATTGTATATATCTTTTCTGCTATCCTTGACTCCCAGTGGACAATGTATAAATATTAGGTAGGGTTAATAAAGTATTGAACCTTCATTATAGAAATTTTGAACTTTTTTTTAACTAAAAAAAACAAATATAAAATAATATACCCTTCTATCGCATAAGAAATCTATTTTTATACCAAAACTTAATCATCATATTAATGTGGGCATTTTGGAATATTCCTACCTCAAATGATGCTAAACTACCCACGTACCACAAATACTATTAAAATACTAAAAAAAAAAACCGCAGACGGTTTGCAGTTAAAGTCGTCGACTCATGTGGTCATCGGCATTGGAGTTAATGAAGCAGAAAGCCAAATGCAGGGCAATAGCTATAGACTCAGACCAGCTCTTGGTTATTTTGAGAATCCAAGCAATACGAACGACATCGGGCTCCAAAAGTTGCAACAGATCCAACAAACAAAATAAAACAAAAATACTAAGGCAATTGCCGCTTGCTGCTTCACTTGGCTGCAATATAGTTTTTTTTTTTTGCTTTTATTTTAACTATTCTTTTTACATAATATGGTATGCTCTATAGGGAGTACATTGAGTTTTTTAAAGATAATAATTCATTGAGTTTATTATGAAGATGCTTTTAAGATATAGTTAATATTTACTCTATTAGTAGGAAGCATATTAATTTTTTATAAAAAATAATATTTAAAATTAATACTTTAATTAAATAAAAATAATATTTAAAAGTTCCGAAGAAGTAGTAGAATCAGTAGAGCACTTCTGTTACTGTGAAGCTCTATGTATTCGCAGGAAAAAGCTCCTGGGAAATGTTGCAGTCATAACCTGGCGGAGCTAGGTCCTATCTATCCGAGAATTATTGAAAGTTACATCGCAGCAATAGGCTTTTAGAATACCTACCTGGAGAAGGGGTTTAAATAGACATCCGTTCTGTTATACCTCCAGAGTCAATATAGAATGATGTATCAATATGGATTATGTTTTACATTGTTTTATTTCTTTTAAAGAGCTCTATAGCTCTGTAGATTAAATTATCCATGACTTATGCTTAACTATTCTTTCTTGTGAGAAAGGCTTCAAATTCAAACACAATCTTCTCCGAAAATTTACTCTATGTGTATCTGTTTATTCTGAAAAATTTGGAATACAATAACTCGGAGTATACTACCTTTATTTCTGTATAAGTATATCCATTAGTATTAAAGATCTTAATCCAAACATACTCTCTGCTCACAGTATTGACCAAATAATTATTATTATTATTATTATTATTGATCAATTATAATTGATAGAATTTAGTCCCGGTGGGCCTGATGGTAATCTCCATAACAATCATGGGATGAGCAGAAAAAAATAATGAGGTATCTACAAAATTTAAACGGAGTTTCCTGATGGCATGAGTAAGATTCCTTCGTTGTAGATAAAAATTTTGGTGATACAGAGATTTTTCAAGAGAATAAAGGTCTAATCCATGTCTTCCGTGAGATAAAAGAGTATCTTGAAGAAAGCATAAATTATTTATTATCATTTTGTCAAATAGTTCGGATCTAAATCTAACTGAAAATCATTGGCACATCCTTGCTTCTAAAATTTAAAGAAATATAAGGAAATGAATTCTCTAAAATATTTCAAATTCGAATTAGATTTTACATTCAAAAGATAAACAAATTCATTAAATTCATTTATTTATTTTTAATTTTAAAACAAATTTTTTTGGATTGCAAGTATTGAATATATTTTTTCAGTAGTATTTTTTAAGTATTGGTATTTAGAATATACTGCAGCTTACCAATTACTTATTTTGTTGTAAAATATTTTGTTATGAATTTCTGATGAGTTCTGAATTCTAGTCAAAAATTCTGAGACTTCTGAAAAAAAAAACATATACTAATATTATTATTAGTGAACTAGTTCAATTACATTATATATAAAAGCATTTCTATTAAAAAATTAAATTAAAAATTTAAAAAACCCCCGAACTTAAGTAATTTTCATTTAAAAAGTAAAAAATAATAAAAGAAACTTAATGTTAAAGTACCTAAGAATCTATTAATAATTCTAAAAAATACGTCGCGTTTATGAAGTCTTACGAAGTATTCATCTACGCTTACAAGAATTAAAAATATCTCAAGTAGTTTTTGGTGGACTTGTGATAGACGAAATATATATGGCGTTTTATGAAGTTTTACGAACAATGTTTCCTATCATTTTATGTTGGGCGGTTACAGCACATAAGTTGCAAAGGACGACAGTTGAAAAAGCTGTATATTTGCAGACATTCGGTTAATCTCCCCACTTTCACTCCACACAACTTTTAAACGGCTTAACCGATTTTCATCAAACATGTCTAGGAACACTCGCACATAAGTCACCTTTAATACAAAAAACCTAAAATGAAATCACTGCATTCGTTCGGGAGCTATGATGCCATAGACAGACAGACAGACATTAAATGATTGGCAAGCCCATTGGCATAATTTGTTGACAAGCATCATTATCATATTTAATAGATTTGCTGTATTTTTAGCTTCAAATGGCCATAACTTCTAAACGCGAAGAGATAGAGCAAAAATAACCCCAGATTTGAATCAGTGGCGTCGTCAGCTTCAATAGGACCAAATTTTAAGCCAATCGGACAAAGTTTATGTTTTTAACTTCAAATGGCTTACTTCTAAACGAGAAGAGATAGAGCAAAAATAACCAATCGGACAAAGTTGATGTTTTTCTCCCCACTTTTACTCCCCACAACTTTTAAACGGCTCAACCGATTTTCATCAAACATGTCTAACAACACTCGCACATAAGTCACCTTTAATACAAAAAAAACTAAATTGAAATCACTGCATGCGTTCGGGAGCTACGATGCCATAGACAGACAGACAAACAAACAGACAGACAAACAAACAGACAGACACGTCAAACTTATAACACCCCTCTTTTTGCGTCGGGGTTAAAAATACATTTTTTTTATTATCAAATCCCCCAACTTTTAATATTTCTCGATTCCCGACTTCTTTTGTAGTCCTTGTGGGACTAATATATAAGTATATATTATATATTTCTTAAGTATTTGCTATATTAAAACTATATTTATATTATGCATTTTCTATATATATTTTTTAGCAATACCGCAAACTGATTCGATTCAAAAGTTTATCTTATTTTGTTCTCCTTTAAAAATATTATTTCAAACTGTGTATAATAATTAAGACAATTTTTTGACAATCTCTTGCAAGCTTTTCAAGTCGGCTTAAAACTCAATGGAATTTGAGAAGTTTCCTTCGCTACACATGCAATAATGTGACCGTTTCGCCGGAAAAAGAAATACCAAAATGTCACAAAGAAAAGATTTTCTCAATTTGTTCTCCACTCTTAAGAAAATATGATTTCATATGATGAAGAGCATTCAATACTCTTAATTTACAAGATTACAATTCGCTTCAATACTTGATTCATCTTGAGAAGCTTCCGACAGTACTCGCGCAATAATGTGACTATTTCGCCACAAAATAAAAATACCAAAATCCCCCAATGAGGATAAGTTTTAAAGGACATATCAAAGTCACTACACGCTCAACGGCATTCTCAAAACGACTTTTTTGTTTTTATTGTGACTTTTGGCCAACTAGCTACTGGTTGACTTCGATTACGTTGGCAATTTGAGTTGCCAGTTAAATGTGAAACTGGTGCAACTTTAAAGCTTTGGCAGGTATTTTTTGTTTTTTTTTCTTCGCTGCATTTTTGGCATATGCTAGACAAGAAAAAATATTACCAACAACAACAACCATCATACATTGTGCAATGAAACGCATTTGGTTCAATTGGATGGACAAGTCGGTGACGCTGACCTCCAAAAAAAGCGAAAAAAAAACTAGCCGGCTAGTTTTCATTTTCTAAATCAAACAAAACCAACAACCACAACTGAAAAATCTCAAAGTTACGGCGCTCATTAGTGCAAAGTTTTCGTTACTGAAAATGTGGAACGTCTTTCTCAGACAGATGAAAAATAAATTAAAAAAAAAATGCGAAATACAAAATAAATACATAAAACAAAACTTGTTGCGAAAATGCTTACAGTTTGGCATCTTTTAAGTACTGCAACAACATTTTCGTTGTCATTTTGTGTCAATTAATTAATTTCAACAAATATGCTCAAAGTCCGTCAATCCGTCTCCGTCCCTCCGCCCGTCCAGCTGGCCGTCTGCCTGCGGTCTGGCAACTCAACAAATTGAATAGTTGAAATATTGTTTTAATTGTCAGTAGAGAGAAAAAAGAGATATAAACAAAGTCTTCTCAGGCCTTGCCGCAAATCGTTGCGTAAATGTTGCATTTGCCGCTTTGGTGAAATCAAGCCACAACTCCGCCTACAACTTTGCCACCTCCAACAGAAGACCCGCTGCATGGGGAGAGAGATCTAAATCTTTTAGTATGCATAAATAGACCCACAGAGCGATGTTGTGTGGGGCGCTTAGGTTGGGTATACTCTTATAAAGGGCACCTTGGAAGAAGAAAGGGGAGGTATATGATAAAAGAAGCTGGCTATCTAAGCTTATGGAGTTGGGAAATCTAAATAGTCTGGAACAAAATTAGTAAAACTGGCTTTTCTGCAAAGAATCTTAGAAATTCACTGTGAAGATGTATAGTCTGAAGAAATGGTTGTTATATCGTGAAATCGAATAAGATTATCAGACACGAAGTTGGGTGAAACTTCTAAGCCTAGAGTGTCGAAAAATTTAATATTTACGAACAAAATTGGTAATTCTGAATTTTCTGTAAAGAATCTTTAAAAATATTACGAGTCCGCTGGTAGACATATAATCGGAAGAAATGGATATGGTGAAATCAAATTAGATTATCAAACACGTAGTTGGATATCTAAACTTATGAAGTTACGAATTTAAATAGTGGAACAAAATAAGTACATCTGAATTTTAAACGAAGAATCTTATATTTGAGGTCTACTCAGTCTGTGTAACATGAAGAAATGACTGTTTAGGCGTGAACTAGAAATTTCATAAAATAGTATTAATAATAACTCGCTATATTGTATTCTGAACTCGAAAAATCTCCTAACTGGTTCGCCCACATACGATTTTCTGTTAATTTTTGACGCGTTTGAGTATATGGATTAAACTGATTTTAAGGTGCCGAAACAAATCTGCCAAGAAATTGTAAATATAAAGATATGATGTTTAAAGCAACTGCCTTAGATACAATATAAGACAGACTTAAGTGTCTGGACATTTCGGAAGATGATATTTTGTGGAGAATTTTATGATCTACAATTCTTTCCACGTTGAAATTTGATTAATAAATCTCGAATTCTCGTAATCTTTGAATACAGCATTTATTATAACTTTAACAATTTCGACGAGCTTACGAGGGATAAGATAAGCATTGGTGTCCCTGACAAGGGCAACAAGGATGGTTTTATCCCTTGGAACTTGTGGAAAGGTGTGGAGAATGAGCTGCAGGATCGCTTCCTATTCATCTCCTAAGTGAGTTGAGTACGTAAGACTCAACTGCCGCTCTAACCTATCCTAACAATTTTTCATAAAATTCGTAGAAAGTCATAACTTGCTAAGCGTATTCCGAGGTAGCTTGCTTGTCAGAAGATAAATACAAAGCATTAGCGACTATTACCACTAGTGTAGGAAAGTGCGAAATCGATCCGATATTTGAAATATCGAAGTCGATACTCCATATTTTATACCGATTTTTGGTAGTCGTTTAATCGTCAATCTGATACCAATTTGCTTAGTATCGGTATTGAGATTTTTTATGGATATTAGAAAATTTCGTTTTTTTTTTGTTGAGTAAATGCCTTCATTTTGTTTAAGTCTTCTTTAAAATATGTAAAAAGTCGGTACCAATACTTTTAATTTTATACTCCAGGGTATGCTAAGTTTGTGCAAATGAAAATGTCCGTAACATACATAACGAGACTTCTGAGAACACCAAACCTTAAGTTAAGTAAGATCAGAGTGACTACAGAAGTCATTACACCCATGTGGGTCTGTCTTTCTTTCTCTTTGTCTGGAGCTAGAGAAGATAATATCCTTTATTAGCTTACGGGAGACAAACTTATTTTATTTTTGCAATCTCTGCCTAATTATACGAAGCTCCTCGGAAATATTTAAATGGATAACTCCTTTGTCTATGAAGAATCTTAACCTAATTTAGCATTCAGAAGTTTTTTAGAGTTATCAAGCACTGTATCGATATCGGTTGACTATATAGGATAAATGGATCTAATCCTTTTCACGGCATATTTGAATTTTTCTTTAAAATTATTTAAAGATATATAATAAAAAAATAATTCCCTCACAAACTATTTTGGCTATCGCCCCTAGGAGGAGCGAACTAAGAATTTAAGAAGATATAGTAACACCAAAATGTTGATCGAAAATGTTTAAATGTACATAAGTCATATACCAAATTTTGTTGTATTGGGAAAGTGTATTTTAAAGTCATCCGTTCGTAAATTCTCTTGACTACTAAAATAAAAATAAAGTTTTAATAATAATAAAAAATAATACGTTTTTTATTAACAATATTATCTATACAACGCGCAGATTAAAAGCAAATGGAGTTAAAGATTTACTATTCACACATTAAAATCACATCATTTCAAATATAATCTTCAGTACGATTACAGTTGTAATTATAATTTTCAATTAATAGATAGCCGTAGTAAAGTCTTAGTAAATAATTCAACAATAAATCAATTTTTACGATAATTATTTTTTTAAATTTTTATCAAATATCTTTATTCGATTATTAAAATTGTCTAACAGTCATTAACAAGCCGAAAAAAGTCGGAATTTTGCAAAAAAAATAATATGAGTTTAGTATTTGGTACTATAGAGATACTGAAAAAGTTAAAATCTCTAAAAATCGTAATAATTAAAGAGCACGATTTGAAAAGTTTTTAGTTTTACTTGTGTTCGAAAAAATATATAAAAAGTCAAACTTAAAACTCTTCTACAATGAACTTTTCCTATTATTTTAAAGCACTTATTATACCCTGTACCGTATGGTACCAAGGGTATATTAAGTTTGTGCAAGCCGAAAATGTATGTATCATATAGAAGGAGACGTCGGAGACACCCCAAAGTTACCTAAAATATGATCAGGGTGAATAGAGAAGTCGATATACCCATGTCCGTCTGTCTCTGTGAACGCCTAGATCTCAGAGATGGTAAGAGCTAGAGCTACCAAACTTTCACATTAGATCCCATATTATTCCATAGGAGGCACGTTTATTTTATTTTTTTGATATCGGGGTTAAATTATATAGCTCCCATAGGGGTGTTTGAGACGACCTCGAAAAATCGATTTTTTAACCAAATTTGTTGTGTTTCGTTTGTTTGTTAAGATATTGGGACCAAATTTGACATTCGTGAGTATTTTATAGTTGCTAAGCACTGTACTAAATTTAATCCAAATCGTTTGACTAGATCATATAGCTCCCATAGGACCAATCGGTCCAAAAACACGTTTTTTATACAAAATTCGATGTGTTTTGTTTGTTTGTAAAGATATTTGAAATAAATTTGGCATTCATATCTTTTTTAAGGAATTTAAGCACTGTGTCAAATTTTATTGAAATCGGTTGACTATATCATATAGCTCCCATAGGAACGATCGGTCAAAAACAAATTTTTTGCTTAAAAATTCTTCTGTTTTTGGTTTTTTGTGAAGAAATCGGACTTTATTACAAGCTAGTGATACAGGGTATCCTAAAGTCGTCCGCGCCCGACTTTACGTCCGCCATTTTTTTTAATATAAATTGACGTTGATTAATTATTAAATGTTACAGTGAAGCTGCCTGTCTCTATTTTTCGAACGTTTTTAGAGATGATTAATGTGTTTGAATCCTGAAAGTTGAAGAAGAAAGAAATTGTTTTTTTAATACCGTAAAAAAATAGAAATTGTAAGAATTTTCTATATAACAAAACAATTTTGGATTTGAAACATTAATTGGATTTTGATAAAAAAAATCTATTTTGTAAAACATCCTATAAGAATAAAGCTTAAATTAAAACTTTATAAGGCAAGTTATCATAGGTACCTAAAAATGAATGTATTGCCATGAGTATCGATAACCTAAATTTAAATATTATAGATGGATCCAAATTAATGGTAAAATGGTTTTATAATAAAGCAAAAATTTGTAAATTTGAACATAAAAAGTTTTGTGTAATAACATTTTATATGCTACATTTTGATGGTAAAAAAAAAGAAAAAAAGTTCCATAACACAGGTCAACATGGTTTAGTTGTTAGGAAAGCCCAAAGCATAATTTTCGAAGTAATTTGCTGCTAAAGAATCCGTTATACGGGGTCAGAATTGGTACATTACGTCAGGATTTTGAGATATTTGAGGTGATGTACCCGAAAAACTGAATTATTTTTGCTACTTTTGGGGATACGTACTGGGTGCAACAAATCTTTGTCGGTTGTCTCTCCAGTTAACTTATTTAGTACCACTCTCACCCTTTAATTTAAGAGTCTTAGCGATCAATTACTTTTTTTCGAAATGTTATGGTTATTTGAATATCGGAAGTGACCCTTAGCTTTCAAACATGATCCCTGTATTTGTAGACCTATGTAGTAATCAGCAAATGCAAAGATTTTCTTTTTTTTATATTTGGATAAGCGTTTGTTTTCCAAAAAGGAGAGCTATATTATCTTCAGAAGCGCTTTTCGATCCACCCCAAATTTTTTTAGTCATTGGGCTAGTTTTTGGGGTGGCCTTTTTTGTATAATCTTGTATACCATTATGTTATTAAAAATTGTAATTATATTTCTAATCGGATGTGTTGTAACCTTCCCGGTTCCCTGTTTCAGTTCTTAATTTTTTGACGTATTGGGATTTACAATTTTTTGTATGATAGGCAATTTATTTTCGTTAAATAGATAAACCTGTTCACTTTAGCTTCATAAATATTGTTAACTGAAAAATACCAAAAACCAAAGTTTTGGTAACAAATTTATTGAAGATTACTTAATCGGTTACGGAATGCATGGGAGTTGTCTATACAAGTTCCAAAAGCAGATTAATTTACGAGTGAAGTTAAATCATGTACAGCAATTATTTTTTTTATTTATTATTTAAGTATTAGCTTTAAAAGTTAGCGATATTTTTACATTCTTCGAATTCTTCTCAATACAAAAATTAGGTTTTATTCTTAAAACCAGGAATGGGCTCCAAACAATACGTAAAAATGGTATTAACTAACTAACTACTTAATTTCTAGCTGAAACTCTTCGTTGACAGTACTAAAAAATATGTGACGAAACAGTTCAACATTTCAGCAGAATTTCACTGAAAGTAAGAGCAAATCTTCTGTCCATTTAAATAATAATTAATTATTATTGAAAGCGATTTTAATGACTACAAAATATACTTCTCCAAATATAAAAAGACATGCGCTTTAAATCCTATTAACTTTATAAGTAATACCCAGCCAAAATTTAAACCAAATTAAATCAACTCACCGAAGAATACCGCTCATTAGTTGGGTGTGACTTAATACACTTAAAATTTTTAATTAGCTTCTGAAATCTGCCTCTGTTCTGTTCAATGTCATCAACACTTTGCTTTAATTTGCGAATTTAAAATCTGATTTATGGTAAAGCTTAATTAAAAAGCAATCCTCTCGCTTTATGTCATAAAGTTGACTTTAAATTGACCCACATATAAAATGCATGAAATAATCGGAAGGAAGGAAATGCATATTAAGCATGACTGAATGACCCATGAAAAGGCAACTAATCGATTAACAGCAAAGTGACAGACAGATGACATCGATTACAGCCCTGCAGAGTGTAACTGTACGTGTAACTGTCTGTCAGCTGTCAGTGAGAGACAATTGCGAATGTCTTGGTGAAGATAATCGCAACTTGAGCTCACTCTTCCTCTCACTCTCTGTCTCTGAAATTTATATGACATGCGCAAGGTCACAGAGCTCTGTCGTCTCGAATGTCGACTAACTGTCTCTAAACGAGATCATTTAAAAGTCAGTGAGTTGAACCAGTGCCGGATTAAATATTTCGGGGCCCAAGGGCCGTGTGGTATATTATGCAATTTATTTCATCAAATATCGTTTTATATGATTGTGGGAGTTTGGTAAAAAGGGAGCAATTCCAACAAATCGTAAGGTCAGAATGGACCATGGCAATTTTTCCATAAAACTTCTATAAAAATATGAAAGTATTGGAAAAGTTATAATTTTTCAGTATTTTTTTTGCTAGTACTAATAAATTCGATTATTTTTATAAATTGCATTTATCACATATGTGTAGTGTCATCGATCCACGGTGGAGCTGGATGATATTAATATAAGTTACTCTATTGAGGGAATTACATTTTTCAATGATGTTTCTAATGCTCTTTATTGGGTTATAATTAAAGAATAAATTCAATGATGAATTCTACAATGCGAAAAATATAAAATAAAAATTGTACCAAGAAGTAAATATCTTTTTAAACGATGTTAAGAGAAAACACGTATTAAAGCTGTCTTTTTTATGATAGTAAGTACTTAAGTTTTTTAAAATTATATTATCTAATTACCAACTTAATAAAGAATTTCATTCCTGATTCTGCTCAAATAATTTTACAACGAGACAAAGTTAATTTTAATAAAATGCAAACTTTAAATATATAAATTAGATATAACCCAAAAAAGTTTTAGTCGAAATTATGATTTGATTCTTTACTAGAAATAGACGGATGCGTCTTCTTTCATGCCAGTCCAGTTCGAGTTTTCTCGTTTTACTCTTTTTTTTGATTGAAAATATAACATTTTCTACAAAGAGACAACATCTTTCAAAAGATTTGATGATAAAAAAAAGAATTAAAAGGGTTTCGTGCAGTTAGTTACCAACTTGAAAAAATATTTCAAGCCGGCCTCTTAACTGTGAGAGAGATTTTTTTTAATTCAACAATTATTTGGACAACGATCCGTCAACGTTAATATCTTAATTTTCATTTTTAAGCGAGAGCTGAATGGACTTTGTTTTGGCAATAAGTTAAATAAGTTGTAAAAGTTAAATAAGTTAAAAAAAATGTTTGCAGTGGCTTAAATTTTGTATTCTTAATATTCTTTATTATATTATATTTATATTATTAAAGATTAGCTTAAAAATAATCTTTAAAAATAAGATATTAAATTTATGTCGTGTAAGCTTTTTATTATGTAAAATTGAATTTTGAAAGAATATAAATAAAAATCTAAAAAAAAGGAACTAAGAAATTAATACTAAATCTCATTGACTTAATTTAATTAACAAATATTTTCCCATATTTATTTTAAAATAAAAAATTTTCTACACTGTTATATCTTATATATTAAAAAAAAGTGTATGTCTGTTTGTCCGGGGTTGGACGCCAAACCCTTTGTCCGATTTTAATGGGACTTTTTTAAAAATGTTCAGAAGCTTCTTGGGCCGCGAATAGGCTATGTAATATCATTGGAAAATTTACAGAAAAATTAGGAAAATTGAAAATACTAAAAGCGACAATTTCATTTTACAATAAATTTTTTTTTTTTTTAAATTTAGGTTGGCATTGTGTACATTGTCAGATTAACTAATATTTTTTATTTAATGGTTTTTGTCGAAAGGAATCACAAAAATTATAAACGTTATAAATTTTATTTTATTGAGGCATACAAAATTTCATGAGAATCGGTCCAGCCGTTTCGGAGGAGTATGGTAACTAACATTGTGAAACTAGAATTTTATATATAAGAAGAAACTTATGTTTTACGTATTATGGGTGTTCTCATGAACGAGTCGATGAATCTGATTTTTGCGTGTGTTAGAGGTCAATGCGGAAGTTTTAAGCCTATTGCGATGAGTTTATATGAATTGGTTCGTGGGATTGTGAATATTGGTTTTTGTGTGAACATACTCCTCCGAAACGGCTAGACCGATTCTCTTGAAATTTTGTGTGCTTATTGGGCAGGTCTGAGAATCGGCCAACATCTATTTTTCATACCCCTAAGAGATAAGGGTTGCCACTCTTAACATTTTTTTTTCATTTATCGACTATACCTTCATGGTGTGTTCACGGGCGAGAAGTTAGCCGCGAAGCCTTCCACACTCCTGTTTCGTGGCTTTCGCGGACGGCGCGTTACGCAATATTTTTCAATCTGTGGTTTGTCTTGACTGAACGTGAAAAATAAAAAAAAAGACATCCTGTCGCCATTATAGGTTAACATTATTAGTGCACGAAAACATTAATATCAGATACTGCTTATAATGCCGAGAAGAAAACTACCAAATCTCCATTAAACATGGTTAAAATGTAACGATGGCGAGTGGTTGAAAATTTTTGATGAAATTAATCCACCCATCGATCAATCGGACGATGTTTTCCAATCGGAAAGATTCCAGATCTAGACGAGCGAGCGTGCCGAAGCGCAGCGGAGGCCGGCTATTTAATAATAAAAAAAAAAACGGACTATTTTTTTATATTTAATATAATATTTTATATATAATCAAAATTTAAAGTCGTGATCAAAAGCTTAATTTCGTATTTAAAAACTCTTTTTATGGTTAATTTTGAGATCAAATAGGGTTTTAAAATTATGACCAGATAATCTTTAAGATAGGAATCTATAATCATGACTGGTTATTATTTTTAACAATTTTGACGTAAGAGCTCCAAGTTTTTGAATTAAAAATACAAATTAATATGGTCTTATAAAAGGAATATATTTTTTTAACCACAATTTTTTTATCTTTTACCTAAAAATCCAAAATTCTAAAAGTTTTAATTTGTCGCAACAAATTTTTTTTCTTAGAATTATTAACAATCTTGAAAAAAGTGTTCTAAATTTTTGAACTAAAAATTTAAATTAAAATAATATCGATATTTTCTTATACAATTTGTATTTTTATTTATTGTTTAATATAATTTTTTTCACTTTTAACCTGAAAATCTGAAATTTGAAAATTTTATTTTGTCGTAACAAATTTTTTTTTTACTTTTTCAACAATCTTAAAATAAGAGTTCTTAGTTTTTAAATGAAAATAATATGGATATGTATTTTTTTTTTTACATAATTTTTTCACTTTTGAACCTTAAATCTGAAAATTTTGATTTACCAATTTTTGGTTTAATGTTCTTTGATCTTTTTTCTAGTTTAAAGTTTTAGTCTTAATAGAGTTATGTATTTTAAAATATTTTGGTCCTTATTTAAAAATGTTTAATTATACCAAAAGAACTTTTGGTCTTGTTTAAGAATTTATACTTTTTATATTAATTCAAGAATTTGAAGCTATTTATTTTTAATAATAACACAACTTCGTTTTTCATTTTTAGAAATCCAATTCAAGTGGGAGGTTTTTGGGCTTTCTTAAATTTTAACTGTGTTCTAAGATCAAAAACTGATACATTTCAATCTTTATATATATATTTTTTTAATAAATTTTTAATAAAAACCCAACTTCTTTAGTTCTTAACATTTTTTAGGTTAGGAATCAATTTTCCAGTTGAACTTTTTTTTGGGACTTCCTTAAATTTTAACTAACTTCTATCTTTTTTATGTTATTTTTTTTCGTCCTCTGTGATATGAACCAACACTATTGGCTCATTGAGTCTGCTTGCACTTCTTGAAATCCGAATGCTGCCCTGCTTGCGATATTACAGAAAAGTGTACTTAAAAAACATTGTAATATGAACATCCCTTTAAATATTCTCTATTATAATAGAGATGATCTACTGTATACTTTACTTGAGCCATCTTGCCTTCTTTCCATATGAACTAAAGGACCCCAGTAGACTATGAGAGCTGTAAAGCCATTTTAGCAAAAAATTCACATTATCTGCAGACAGTTCAAATTTGTCGGTTCATGTCGATATCTTGCCCCTTTTCGACTTAAGCAAATTTTCCTATATTAAGCAAGGGAATATTTTAGTCGGGACTTCACTTACATTACCATCCCACTATTTTTTATAAATAAACAAAAATTATAGAAATAATTTTGACATTACTTTCATATTATGGTGGGTTTGATAGAGGTCGGTCCTTGAAATCTAGCTTGTCTTTGTGAGAGGGCTCTAAGTGCATGACATAAGATACCAATAGTTCTGGTCAAAATTTAAGAATATATAGATTTTTATAGAAATTTGGGATAGTTACCTTGGCTTACGTCTTTCAAAACATGACACTTGTGTCTCTGTAGATGACATTCCCTTCATCTTATGCCATAATCCGCTCCTGAACAGCCAACAACTGATCTAAATGGTCATAAATTTTTAATAACATTTTACATATCATGCGCAAACAAAAAAAGATTAATAAAAAAAAGAAGACACTTGATATTTAAGTGAACGAACTTTGACGGGTTTTTCCTCGCTTCAAATACCAAAATTTCAACTTTCAAAAGCAACTGCAACTAAATTCTAAACGACAATAAAACATTATAAAAAGGAGCAAAATCTTGACATAACTTGTTCCACAATAACCAAAAAATGCCCATAAAAACTTTGTTTGAATTTGATTAATTGAATTAATTAGCATTTTAGGGCTACTTTGCATTTTCCGCTGGATTTTTCTAGTAACAATTAAACCCAGAACCTAATCAGCTAAGTAGCTTGGCAAAGATCCTTAAACCGGTTCAATGGTTTATTGACCAAAACAAATAACAAACATCATTAAAATAAAAACTACAAAAAACCCAAAAATGTTTTTTGTAAACTTGCTGCCATATATCAATAATCAGCATCAATTTTTTGTTTTGTTTTTTGATCTGCTCATCAGTCCAATTTCGGACTGACTTGGCAAACTTAGCAGCTACCACCATGTGTAGAGTAGAGTAGAGTATAAGACGGGGTCTCTGCTCAAGGACGCCAAATAGACGTCACTGACGGAACTGAAACAACTTTCTAATAAAAAAGTCGATGTTATTTGTGATTTGCTTTAATTTTCTTTCTGACTCGTGTTCAATTAGAAGCCATGGGCCTTTGTTTTGCACAGAAGTCAGAGAACCAGTTCCAAGAGTTTTTCATTACGCTTTTTACTGCCGAAGGTCGATGGTTACGGACAGTGGGCGTGGTTCATTGGCTGGCGTGGCGTGTGGTAGTTCGTCTAGTTTAGATAGATTTACCATAATTTGTGAGACAAATTATTATTTCGCAACGTGTTCTTGAGTTGTTGTACGGGTTGAGGTTCCTCAGCGGCAGGGGTTCAAAAGGTCAATGCAGGTGTTGAGCTGTAATATGGACTAACTACCTTTCGGTTTGTTGTAATTCTTTGTAATTATTTCTATTATATGACTTGGCAAAGCGGATCTTTTGATGCCACTTATTTATAGAAGGGTTTTGAATATAATTGTTGTATCCGAATCAAAATTAGAACAAGAATGTCGAGGTCGGACGGTAATGGTGAGTTTTTTAGGTCATTAACTAAGTTAGATTAGTTAGGAATTGCTTGTAGGTATAAAGTATCGGTTATGCAATGTTAACACTATAAGCAAGCACGTTTTTAGAATTGCATTGGTATAGATCACGGATATAGGTTTTCTTTGGAATCTTTGTATTAAGCAGTCGAGAAAAAAGTAGTTTTCGATATCGGCCATCAGACATGTTTAGTCAAATGTTTTTGGGAATCGCTGAATCCGAGTTCACGATGCAGCTCTGATCAGGCCCGATGGGAAAGGCGGGGGATGCGAGGTTACCGCCTTGTCCGGAGTTTTTTTAGGGTCCCTGTATTATTACTGTCGTATTGTCGTTATTCAAGTAAATGTTGTAATAGAGGTGTCGGTACGGTAACGGATTTTCTCTCTACGGCAATGGTCTGACATGCCCTTCAAAAACCTCATAACATTTTTTGTTCGACGATGTTAAAAAAATCGATTTTTTTGTGTGGCTGTGTTATTCGATTTTTTTTTAAAGATTTTTCTAAGGTATTGGTTGTCATCAAGCAATCTGATCTCCCGATCAAAAAAGCATCGTTCCAACTTTGCACTAGAGTTAAGTAATTTTTCCTGAATATCCCATTCCGATATTCTGATACCCTTCATACCCTTCAAAAACCTCATATCATTTTTTGCTCAATGTAACCGGCGTTGTTGATAAAATCAATTTTTTTGTGTCATTTTTTGATTTTTCAAAAGTTGTTTTTTAAGGTATTGGTATTTTTCAAGCATGTTGTACATCTCCAGAACTGGACAGCATAGTTCCAACTTTGTACTAGATTTTAGCAATTTTTCCAGAATATCCTATTGCAATTTCCTGGAATACAAAAAAAGGATAAAAATTTGTGTTGAAAATTTCGAGAATTTATTTTTGTCTCTCTCTTGAAGATCTATCCGAATATCTCGAAAAAATCAAAACACTTTTCAAGTGACCTAGTGTACGTTGTAGGTCTTGACGAATACATCACGATAACGTGTTTCAAAAGGTTTTTTTCGATTCCAAATCTTCTGCACGACCTTATCCAACGATTTATGAATTTTTCGGGCCACATAAGACAGGGAAGGTTCATGAATCGACTAGAAATGTTCTGCACTGAACCTATTGCGAACATACTTCTATTTTCCATAAAATAAGAGCCAGAATTCGAATTAATGTATCAATATCTTTAGTGGAATATTATTATGGACATGTATTATTTTAATATATAGATTATACAGTAGACACCACAGCTACAACCAACCAAAAACCTGAACACAAATCCAGGGTCCAAAAGGGTTGTGCCATAAACTTAAAAGACCTTGTTTTATGGCATTTTTGAGGTTATGTCAGAATCATGACGAGTGTGGGTTTTTTGGATCTTGGATTCTCACTTAGCAAGGAAAAAAATACAAGGATCACAAACATATCCGGAATACCGAGCAGAAAATAGATTTTTTACGATACAACCTCAGAGAACCATATAAACCATCTTTTTGACTGCCGGTGCCTTAGGAAGCTTAGTATATCTTTTCGGGGGTCATTGAACTCGGCCCAGCAGTCATGAGTTTTAATATTAGTTTCAAAATAGACAGAATTTTGAGGTTATATCAAAAATCTGAATAGTCTGATGATTTTTTATGATATAACCTCACAGAAAACTAGATTCTTTATGATATAACCTCAGAGTACACTATAAATAATTTTTTTGAGCGTCGATGCCGACACTGCTTAGTAAATGTTTTTGGGGTCATCAAAGGCCCAAAAAATTCCAGCAGGCCATTTTTCTAATATAAGCTTCTAAATACCTCAAATTTTGGGATATTTTGAGATTATTTCGAAAATCTGATGAGCTCCGGATTTTTTGACTTTGATTAATTAGTGTCTCTAAAACATAATGCAGCCCCAAAAACGATTTTTTTACGATTCTGATTTCTGAAAAGTCTTATTATATGTATATTTTTGGGGTTGTCGAATCAAGAGCCCGACAAAGCGCAGTAGGCTAGGGTAGATTATTATTATTATTACATTACGGAATATTTGGAGTTTATGCCAAAAATCGGATGTGCTGCGGGTATTTTAACCTTTAATTAACATTTATAGCTTCAAAATATAATGGAATCCGAAAATCGATTTTTTATGATATAACCTCAAATAACGCTATACTTGTACACTAAAAAGGCTTCATATATATTTTTGGGGCATTGAATGCTAATCAAAAGGCTAAAATGGGCTAGGACGTCATGGTTCTGTAATCCTAATTATAAACACAATCTGTGGCTAATGATTTTTTTTTAAATGCTGCTCTTTTTAACCCCCGACGCAAAAAGAGGGGTGTTATAAGTTTGACGTGTCTGTCTGTTTGTCTGTTTGTTTGTCTGTCTGTCTATGGCATCGTAGCTCCCGAACGCATGCAGTGATTTCAATTTAGTTTTTTTTGTATTAAAGGTGACTTATGTGCGAGTGTTGTTAGACATGTTTGATGAAAATCGGTTGAGCCGTTTAAAAGTTGTGGGGAGTAAAAGTGGGGAGAAAAACATCAACTTTGTCCGATTGGCTTAAAATTTGGTCCTATTGTAGCTGACGACGCCATTGATTCTAATCTGAGGTTATTTTGGCTCTATCTCTTTGCGTTAAGAAGTTATGGCCATTTGAAGTTAAAAACATAAACTTTGTCCGATTGGCTTAAAATTTGGTCCTATTGAAGCTGACGACGCCACTGATTCGAAAATGTGGTTATTTTTGCTCTATCTCTTCTCGTTTAGAAGTTATGGCCATTTGAAGTTAAAAACATCAACTTTGTCAGATTGGCTTAAAATTTGTCTGTCTGTCTGTCTGTATGTGGCATCATAACTCCCGAACGCATGCAGTGATTTCAATTTCGCCTTTTTTTGTATTAAAGGTTATGTGCGAGTGTTCGTAGACATGTTTGATGAAAATCGGTTGAGCTGTTTAAAAGTTGTGGGGAGTGAAAGTGGGGAGAATGCGTAAAAAAAAGCAATCGAGCTTGGCCTTAAATGTAATCTATACCTTAACAAGAATCTAAATTATAGTAAGTATATTATAATATACTAAAGTTAACTTAACCTAGCCTACCTATAAAAAGTATAAAATAAAAAATTAAATTAAAAATTTAAAAAACCCCCGAACTTAAGTAATTTTCATTTAAAAAGTAAAAAATAATAAAAGAAACTTAATGTTAAAGTATCTAAGAATCTATTAATAATTCTAAAAAAAATACGTTGCGTTGGGGACCGCTCCTAAACTAACAATTTAAATACAAATAGTCTAATTAAGCAACAAAGATTAACTTAAAAACAAAATTAAGAAAATACTTCAAAAACTTGCATAGAATTACTTCAAATAATTTGCATGTAAGATACGATCGTCAACGACGTCTGCCCTCGCGTGTCCCCCAACGCGACGTATTTTTTTTAGAATTATTAATAGATTCTTAGATACTTTAACATTAAGTTTCTTTTATTATTTTTTACTTTTTAAATAAAAATTACTTAAGTTCGGGGGTTTTTTAAATTTTTAATTTAATTTTTGAACCTTTAATCAGGGAATAAATCTCATAAATTGGGTTTCGAATATAAAAAAGTATATTTTTTTTGGGTAGCTGTGTACTGGTAGCGTATAAAAGCGGAGCAATCCCTAAAAACCTTCAACAATATTTGCGTTCTTTGTCCATGGACTAGCTGATTCTTTCAGGACAAGAAATTGGATAATCTTTAAAACTTCATTATACTTTAAATAGGGTATAAAAGTTGTAGCGCAAAAAACTCTGAAGACCATTCCGAAGATGAACTTTGCCAAGTGATATGATAACTGGAAAATACGTTGGCATAAATGTATTGCCACGAAAGGGGATTGCTTTGAAGGGATGAACTACATATATTTTAGATAAATAAATTAAGATTTTGAAAATATAAGGAAAATTCACGCTTTTCAATTTGATCACAGAAGCAATAAAGTTTTATCTAGAGTAAAAGTTGGGGGCAGATTGGCTGCACTATTAATATCTATTGATTCTGCTAAGGAATAACTTCAAAAGAGTTAGGTTGCTTCCAAGGTATTTTGTTTTCGAAACAATAAGATTCTGATCTAAAGTTCAAGATACTCTACTTCAAAGATCTTACAGGGACAGTTTAGCAAATGATATGACTTTCGTAATGTTAAAACAAAAAACAATTGAGCAAATAGAAAAACTTCCGCGACTTCTAAGATTAGATACATTTTTCTAAAACGTTTTTTGAACTAAACCAAACCACAGAATTAGGGACATGATCCATTATAAATAGGTGGCGTTTTTTGGCTTCCATGAAAATTAGATTTTCTATATGTACTATATACAAAAACAACAAAATTTACTAATTTTATAACATTTTATTAATATTCACATTACTTTTTTTTTAACACAATTTATTTACAAAATATTTGCATATGAAATTTATAATTTTCATACACTCTATATATATATACACATAAAGATATCAGCTGTGAATTTTGTTTAACCTTTTTCATGCAAAACTCCTTATATGCAAATTAATTTCAAAATCCGACGATTTTTTTGTACAAATTACAAAATGTTTCGCTAAAAACTTTATAAAAAAAATGTAAATTTAAACAAATTCGATTATTTTATACATTTTTTATTTCTTAAAACATTTTCACATATCATTTTTTTCTTTGTTTTTTTTTTTGTTTTTATAACGAAGCCATTCACTGATAAAGATCAACAGCTAAATTGTTTATAAAATTTTAATTATCTTTTACAAACATTTAGCGGCAATTTATCCTAAATTTGAATTATGTACAAATCCTTCGTCGAGCGCTTTGAAATAATTTACAAAAGGGCTTTGTTGTTGTTGTTGTTGTGGTTCTTGGCTTGGGATACTTGAGTTTAACTTAAGAGCTAAGAAGATTGGCAGGTAAGAAGTCCTAAGAACTTCATGAAATTAAAGAAGGGCAGCATTCAAGAACACACAGACCGTGTGGGAGTTGACAGAGAATTACAAAAAATATTGCTAAATTTTTGCTCAATTCTTGAAAGTCCACTTGCAACAGTTGGAGCTTTACTTCTTGTGGTAGCCACTGTGATCAGCATAGACGGTGGAATCATGACCGTACGATGAGATGCCATGGCTGGATGGAGCATAGTGGGAGACGGAGACATGGGGTGCGTGCTTCACAACAGAGTGTGCGGCAACCACGGGCTGGTGCACTGGGTATGGACGATCAACGTACACCTTGACGGGCACTGGCACTGGACGATCAACGGTGTAGGGCACACGCTTCTCTACGGTGTAGGGTTGTGGCACCTCAACGGGTACTTTGACGGGGTAGGGACGATCAACGTTCACGGGCACGGGACGGTCAACATGCACGGGCACGCGAACCTCAACCTTCTTCTCTACATAGACGGGGTAGGGCTTCTCAACGATGACCTCATAAGGCTTGGGTACCTCAACGCGCACTGGACGATCGACGGGCACATGGACGGGCACCTTAACGTGCTTGATGACTTCGTAGGGTTGTGGCACATGTACGGGCACCTTGACGTATTCCTTGACGGGCACTTGCACCTGCTTGATCACTTCGTAGGGCTGTGGCACTGGTACCTTAACCTCAACGGGCACGCGCTTCTCATGCACAACAGGGTAGGGACGATCCACATGCACGGGCACTGGAATACCCTTGGTAATGGTGATGGTCTTGTGCACATCAGCAGACCTGCTGATCACATAGGGATGATGCTCCACATGGGCATGACCGACAGCAACAGCAGGACCAGAGTGACCCACAGCAATACCATGTCCGCCATAAGATACACCGCCTCCGCTGTGTCCATAAGACACACCGCCTCCGCTGTGACCCACGGAATAGGCAGCTGGTCCAGAGTGACCACTCACACCATAGCTATGGCCAACAAGGGAGCCATGGCCCAAATGACCAACATCCAGACCGGAATGGCCATAGCCATAGCCCAAGTCAAGCAGTCCACGCTTGTCTAGCTTCTTCTCCAGTGGCACCTTCTCGGCCTTCTCGGTCTTCTCGGTCTCGCCGGCGTAGGCGGAAGCCACAAGTAGTGCGGCCAAGCAGATCTGTGAAGTAACATATAGAAGCCATAAAGTAATTATTTTATAAGCCATCAGCGATTACACAATCATGGGCCAGAAATAGAAAGTTGCTAAGTTATTACAACAGCTGCGACTTGGCCATTTGGCGACTTGGCTTTAAATTCAAATGGTCAAGTGAAATTGGTACGTGCATTGCTTAAGCAATCTGCCTTGCTACCTACGGCTAATGCTCCAATAATTATGAGTTGTCTTGCTAAAGCACATATGGGCTACCGCCACGCCCCTAGCCTTAAGACCCCCTCAAGACCTGACTGCCCACTCAATGATATTTTCCGCAAACGTTCGTTGACAGCCATTGCCAAACGTCGTCATGCTTGAGCTCATTTTTTTTCTTTCAGTGTAGCTCAAATGTTTGCTGGGTTTCTGATTACTGTTTTGTGCGTGTGCCCAGTTGCCGTCTAAACGTCATGATTATCGATTATGGCCAACTTGAGCTGATAATCATACAGCCGCTGTCAACGTTAAATATTCGGCACATAAATTATGGCCCAAACCAAATGCCGCTTTTGACTTGTTTTATTGTTGGTTTTCGGCAGTCGGCGGACGCTACGTGAAAATTTGTCAGGTTGGAAGTGTGTTATTTGGAGTAAATTTGATTGCGAGTTTTGTTTTGATTTTACGGCATTTACCGGCTTTTGAGAAAAAAAAAGAACCGAAAAAGGGGGCCGGAACGATCTAACGTAATGAAACCGGAATGTCTGAGCGATTAGCGTAATGAGCGAAAAACTCGAGGAGGAAAGACGGTTTGACAATATTTGTATTTAAAAAAGATTTAAATGAAATTACTTTGGAATTATATATGGGTTTTGTAATCACTAAAGATCAATGACTGGTTCTCACAAACTCTAAAAGATTTTGTTTGTTTGTTGAAGTAATCATGTGTATTTAAAGAAGATTCTTAGTTATCTTCAAAGATAACAACTTTTTTTAAAGAATTGCTTTTTCTTATTGTAAGATTTGAAAGTCTTCAGTTCAGCTTTTACAATGAATCTACAGATGATCAAATCGAGCATTGGTATTAATAGAAGATTCTTATGAATCTTCAAAAATAACAAATATTTTCAAAAATTTTATTTGTCTTTGGTCTGATTGGAAGTCTTTAGTTCAGCATTTACTATAAATATATAAATGATCGAATCGAGCAGATTCTATATTAATAGAAAATTCTCAGTTATCATCAAAGATGACAAATATTTTCAAAGAATTTTTATTTCTTATGGTCTGATTTGTAAGTCTTCAATTCGGCATTTTCTATGAATCTACAGATGATCGAATTGAGCAGGCTTTCATATTTCATTCGGGTAGTGAATTCTTTTGTTACTTTGTAATTAAAAAACAAAATTTGTAATCCCCAGCGGCCCTGGGCCCCACTAGGAAAATGGAACCTAAGAAGAAAAAATCCCAGATAAACAAACAGAAGATAAACGATAATTCTATTGATAGATGATAATAGATGCTGAGACATCATCAAATATAAAAAATATTTGGAAAGAAATTTTTTTCTACGATTTGATTTTTAAGCTTATCATTTACTATAAATCTACAGATGATCGAATGAGCAGACTTCAATATTTCTTTTCGTTAGTGAAATCTTTTTTAAATTTGAAATTAAGTCTGAATTTTGTAAGCCCCAGCGGTTCTATGCTCCACGAGAGAAAATTAAATCTAAAAAGAAGCAATTCCCAGATAAAAAAGAGAATTAATAGGTAATATAATAATAATTTCTGGGATATTACCCAAGATGAAAGACATTTTGAAAAAAAATTTTGTTTACTATGGTCTGATTTATAGGTTCAGCGTTGACTATAAATCTACAAATGATCGAATCGAGAAGCCTTCAATATTGTATTTGGTTGAATTTGTTTTTATTTTGGAATTAAATATGGGTTTTGTAAACTCCAGCGGTCCCAGGGCCCATTTTAAGAGAGAATTACCAGTTAAATAAGCAGAAAATTGACGATAATACAATTATAAGAAGATATAATAATCGATTCTGAGACATCATCAAAGATGAAAGATACTTTGCTTTTCTTCCTCTGATGTATAAGTTTCTACAGATGATCGAATGAAGCAGGCTTTTATATTTTATATGGTTAGTGAATTCATTTTAGCGCATTTTTGCGCTTTAATAGTTGACAAGAAGATTGTGTTTTTTTTTTAGTATTTGGACCGATTTGCGATTAAATATACCATTTCTAAATTTTTTGATTTTCTTTCTAAGTATTGACTTTACTATCTTCATATAAATAAGTTTCTTTCTACATATTGATAAAACAATTTTAAAAGGAATGCTAGTTCGAAGAAAAATATATCTTTTACCGCCAAGGCGACCGATAAAAGAATTTCTTTAAAGGATTTTCTAAATACATTTTTCAATCGTACACTAAATTCCTGCAATTCAGAATTCTTCAATTCTATTAAACAAATTTTTGAATCGTTAGTCTACGATTCCTGTAATACATAATTCTTCAATTTTTCTAGAGACTTTGACATCGTCTGTAGTCCACTATTTAAAATCAAATATGAGAACACCAACAATGTATTATTGTCTATTTAATTATCTAGTCTAATAACAACATACACTGATTTTAGTTCAATAAAGAACTAGTTCAGATAATCCAAGTCCGTTTTTTTAATGCAGCTCTTTTAAAAACTGTATACTAAATAGTTACTGAATTTTCTATGCAGTGAACCTTCAAATTGATAGTTGATTCCAAATAAATCTTAATAAAAAAAATATTTATTGAACCCTTAGTCATCTTTATTAATCATTTATTTTCTTCCCAATGACATATAGCTACATCATAACCTCTAAGTCTTTCTTATGATCGCAACTATTATCTTGATTATATCTAGTCAGCTTCTATAGCTTAAAAATTTTTTAATAGTAGTCTTATTTCCTGCAATAAATAATTCTTCTATTTTTCTAGAGATGGTGACATTCTCACTTGTAATGCCAACCATTCAAACTCAAATATTATAATAACACTAATGGATGTATAAATTAAAAAATGATCTAATCTTATAACAGCTTACGCTGATTTCAGTTCAATAAGGAACTAGCTCAGATAATCCAAGTCTAAGTTTTAACTGCAGCTCCTGTAAAAAAATATTTGGCATATTCTTTGCAGAATTCCCAAATCTGTGAACCTTAAAATTAATAGTTGACTCAAAGTAAATCTTTAGAAAAATAATAAAAATCTCTATTTATCATTTCTTTTCTTCCTAATGACAACATAACCTCAAAGTTTTTTTTTTGTTGTAAACTTTCATCTTGACTTATATCTACTGAGCTTCTATAGCTTATACTCTTTAAATACAACTATTTTCTTTAATTCTCTGAATTCATAAAGAACCTTGAATTTATAACAAATAAAACCTCAAAGTAATAATTTTATAGTTAATACAGCAATTCCAATTGTCAGGGAATTAATTTTAATGCACTTTATAATTATTATTTATTTACAATTGTAACTCAAATTAAGTCAATATTATTTTTTTTTATGAGCGCAAATTGTGGCGCGCATAAATTTTGTTCTCTATATAATAAGTGCCATATCTAAAACTTCCCACATAAAAATTATTTTAATTAGTTTTGCATAATCTAAGCCACTTTTAATAAGCGCTTCGAGCTATTACTTAAGTTGAAAATATTTCTTAACACACTTTTACACAAATTCACTATATTTTTAGCATAAATAGAGCTGTTCTGGATTTCGAAAATACGCTTAAACATATTTAATCTAGTCAATACTTACAAATACTTTCATTATGGTATGTGTTTTTGGGCTAGCCAAACGCCAAGGCTGTAAAAAAAATTTAAATAATAATCAGACGATGTTTCAAAAATAAACTTCTAGAACTACAAACTTAAAAACTGCTTCGCTGAGCATTTTTTAAAATTAACACATTTTAATAAAGCACACTTTTAAGCAGCAAATATATATTTTTTTTTAAAATTTAAAATATATTTTATTTTTACGCAAATAGCAGACACTTTAACGCGAAATGTTTTGAAAATGTTTCTCAAACTCGGAAACTTACAAGCAACTCAACAACTGTATGCAAAAAAAGACTCTGCAGGATTTGTAGAATCACAAACGATTCCAAACCTTTGACTGGATGCTGTCTGTGGTCAGTGGCGCGCTTTTATACCCCCAAAGAGTTTTTGTGTCAAAACGAAACTGAACTGAACTGAGTTTGAGACTTGGTTAATGCGCCGGCGTAAAAGCTTTCGAGCGCTTTGTAAGCAGCGCGCTTGGAGAGAGAGCGCCAAAGCCAAAGCAAAGAGCGCAAGAGAGAGCGAGAGCATGCGCAAAAGTGCGCTCAAAAGCTTTGCGCTGCGCATTGGTATAGGTGGCTTAGGCTATGCGCTGGTATTGGTGCATTGACAGCAGCTTTCAAGCGGCGGAAGCAGCCCCCAAGACACAATACAAGCGCAGCTTACGCATACCATGACAATGGCTGCTCAAGCTGCGCTGGTATTAGTGCCTACCTTAGGACTGTGCTTTTTGCGACTATGGAAATAATTTAATTTGACGCCATAAAAACCATAATAAAAAAAACTCGAACTATCTTTATAGTCTTAATTTTTTTTATTATTATTTTGTTTAAGAATTTTTGATACATTTTTAATGATTAGCTAAATTGATGGCTTGCGTAAGCTTGGCTAAAAAATAAAATCAATATTATATTTTTTTTTATTAGGGTTTTTTTTGTTAGTCCACACAGGAAAGGTCAAATGCCTGTCTAATTTATTTAGAACTGTAGCACATTGGTATGGAGTGTTTTGGAGCATTTCTTGTAGAACCTGCTTGGTAAAAAAAATACTTGGGCAAAACCCGCACGAGTTATAAATTGTCTTTAGCCAATATTGGAGCTTGGAACGAATTTATGGGCACATTCACAGTAGTCTTCCTTATGGAACGGGTTCGGCTTTTAATGAGCTCAATAATATAGTCAATAGTTTCAGTCTAGTAGCATTTAGCTTTGGGCTGTTTTGTATAGAATTTTCAATTAAAACAAAAAATGTCTATACAAAATAAGCCTAAAATTTTTAAGTTTGTCTGAAACTACTGATAAGAGAGGAATTTTAAGTTGGCACTATTTAAATTGGTATAAAATTTATTAGCAGCATTCTATTTTGATCGAAAAAAAACAATATTATTATTTTTTAGCGAACCATAAAATCTTCATTAATTCTTTAATGAAGATTTTAATTACTTTGATTTAAAAATTAATGAAATTATATTGTCATTGAGAGCAATTTGTAGGCATAAAATAAAAGTAAAAAATCAGGAAATTTTAAAAACAATTCTAAAAATTAAGCTATCTTGTGGTATAGATCTTATTTGGGGTAGGAATCTGTATAAATTCATTATTTTGGTAATTTTTTTTGTGTGTTATTTAATATTTTGAAACCAGTTAGACCAAAGTTAATATACTTCGAGGGGCATAACCAAAACAAACAATCGTGTATAAAATGGGCCGAGTGCAATTTAGAAAGTCAAAATTGTGATATTAATGTGCTCAGGGATAAAATGTTTTTTATGTGCCACCTGTTCGTCTGGGGAGGCTTAAAATTGTTTGCATTAGAGGAAATTATTTTCTCTTCACTCTTTCTCACCTTTGCCAAAATAAATACATATATAAAATCAAATTTTTTTTATTGCGAATATTATATGTTAATAAACGACCAACGATGTATTTTGTTTACAATTATAAAAATAGAATTAATAAAATCAAAAGGGCTAAACAATTTTTTTTTAATTTTTTTAACTTAGCATCATCATCATCATCAATTCCTCTATCTCCGGTTGGAGCATAGTGCCTCAATAAAGCACTTCCACCTGGTTCGGTTTTTGGCTAGCAATTTTAGCTCGTTCCATGATTTTCCTCATTCATCGACCTCTTTTTGTAGCAACCTCCTGCATGTTGTCTTAGGGCGGCCCCTTTTGCGGAATCTTTGGGGAGTCCAATCAAGAGCTTAACGGCAAACTTCCTTCGCATCCTTCCGCAGTGTTTGGCCTATCCATCTCCATTTCCTTAGCTTGATAGTGATGGCCATGCATTCAATAAATTTTTATAAATCTTATATATAAAATTCTCGTGTCACAATGTTATGTTCGTTCTAAGCTTAGGATCTCACGAACGGCTGAACCGATTTGGCTAATTTTGGTCTTGAAATGTTCGTGGAAGTCCAAGGATTGTTTAGGGTTGAGAAAATATAACAAAATTGCGACGCAAATACTAAAAAGGACAATTTGATTTTCCAATACAATTTTTTTTTTAATTTAGGTAGGCATTGTGTACATTGTCAGATTAACTAATATTTTTTAGTTAATAGTTTTTGTCGAAAGGAAACAAAAAAATTATTAACGATTCATGTTTTGATTTCTGTTTAAAATACATATGATCAATTCAATATTTGCACATAATGCCGGCAAAAAGAAGTAACATTGGTAGACATTCGCGTAGAACTCAATTGCAAGCATCCCAAAGAACAGCTGAAACTGAGGAACAACGTTCGCAAAGGAATGAGTTGAGTCGATTAAGACGAGCAAGATCACATTTTGCTCATACATGCTCGAATGAGAATGAGACGAAATCGGGATTATCAGAATCAATCAGATGAAATCCATGCAGAACAGAATTTAATCCAAAGAACATTCAGGCAAATGCGCAATGCATCCAATCTGCACAGAGCTGCATTCGAATATAACAATACGACCGATTATAGCTCGCGTCAATCTGTTGTAATTGGAACAATGAACAAGGTATGTGACCAGTGCCAAGCACTGAAATTTCCCAATGAAACAGCAGGCCTGCTTATTATCAAAAGCAGTGTATTCGGAGAGGTTCGCTGCTGGATGTATTCGGTAGAATGGCAGAAGAGAGGATTACCTCAGAAAATACTACCGCATGAAATTGATGATGTGATATCGGCGGAAATCCCAGTTCAAACAAATGATCCAGAATTGTTCGAGGTTATCACAAAGAATATGATCCACGGACCATATGGTGTGCTCAACCCAACTTCACCATGCATGATCGACGGCAAATGCTTCAAAAGATATCCAAGGGCATTGACTTCGGACACTGTTACGGGCTACGATGGATACCCATTATATCGCCGTAGATCAACAGAAGACAATGGCAGATCAACCACAATCAAAGTGCAAAAACAAGAAATTGAAATTGACAATCGTTGGGTTGTTCCATTTTCGCCATTATTATCAAAAACGTATAAAGCCCACATTAACGTCGAGTATTGCAACTCAGTAAAATCAATAAAATATATCTGCAAATACGTCAATAAGGGAAGCGATATGGCGATTTTGGGTGTGAGAGCCGACAATGTGAATGACGAAATTTCACAATATGAAATAGGATGTTGCATTAGCAGAAACGAGGCAATATGGCGAATTTTCTCATTCCAAATTCACGAACGACACCCAACCGTTGTCCATTTAGCAGTTCATCTAGAAAATAGTCAACGTGTTTCTAGACGAGCGAGCGGAGCGAGCGTGCCGAAGGCCGGCTAGTATATTATTATTTTTGATGTTTTTGGAAAAAACAATTTTAAATCAAAATAATTTACAAATTTAAAAAAAATATCGATGGAATTTTATGTCATATAAAACTAAAATGAAGCCTAAACGGCGAATATACGACTAAGACCGCAGAGCTGCTAATGGAAAAATATCTGAAATTGAAACTAACTCCCACACTTCACAAAATTTTAGCACATGGCCAATCTTTAATAGAATATCATTACCTACCCATTGCGGAGATGTCGGAAGAAGCCCAGGAAGCCAAGAAAAAAGGATTATTAAAAAAACAGAGCCACAAATACTTGTACAATATCACGGTCAAGGGAAATCGAGAATTTAATATGTTGGTAGCCTCTTTAGATCCACTATTTGCATTCATTAGACATGTGAGATCCAACACAAAATTGCCAAGTAGTTACTCAAAAGAAGGATTAAGTCTTTTAGATATCCCCTCAAATGTAATTGTGGATGATTAAAAAACTACTGATATATGTACAAAAAATATATAATCCAAATTTTCTTCATAAACAGACAACAAAATCCAACTTTAACAACATTTAGTGCAGCTCTCAGATATCGTATCATCATATATGAGTACTACTTATTTTAATGCCTAAACACACTCCTTTGAACCACAATTTATTTCATTAAAATATCTTAATTGGCTTAGAAAATATGAAAAAAATATTTACATATGGTTCCAGGGCGAATATTGCACTGGCAAAAAATCGAAAACGACCCTAGGTCGGCATATTTCAAAATTATGGAAGGGAATTTATAAAAATCTTCAAAATTATGAACATCAGATGTTCAGTGTCAAATTTCCGGATTTATTTTTTTTTTAAACAAAAAGGATAGCGTAAATGTAAGCTTCGTAAGCTTCTTCGACTTTTATTTTTTATGACTTTTTCTTTCACAGAATTGAATGGATAGCATTTTTACAGTGTCTTATAGGCATTTGTCATTAAATTAAACTAATAATTTTAAAATAATTAAAAGAAAATTAATTTGATACGGAACAGTTTATCAATTTTCAATATATTAATGACATTAATTCCACTTTTACTTATTTTATTGCATAAAATGTGAATGATATATTTGTTTATACTATACGCCATTTTAAACTTAATTCCTTTTAGGGCGCTGCCCATTTTCTACCATTTTTTTTTGTTTATCTTAAGTTTCAGCTTTCAAATCTTTAAATTTTCAAAGGGGAAAAAATAATATGTCTGCAATGACACCGCCAGACTAAACACACCCTATAAATTCATCCACAAGTTGAAGCTACGAGTTATAGACAGTCTTGTATTACGTAATTAGATGCCCTGCCTTTAAGCAATGACGGAATATATATTTGGCCAAACACTATAAATTGACAAGTTTGTGCAACTGTCTGGCAGTTTTATCAGATAAAATGGACTAGTCTGGCTCAATTCGAGAAATTGGGTATGCGTTCTTTAATGTGTTGTAAGGGTAAGGTAAGGGTCTTATAGTAGTTAGGGCCGATTTATGACACCGAATATTTCTTTAATAGTTCTGGCAACACTGTCCTTATTTGAGGCTCTATAGAGCTTTGGGTAAAATTTTGATTTAAATTGGCATTCCTTGAGCTAAACGAATCTGGTTCTATCTTATGACGGAGGCAATTATTTAACTGAAAAACCAATTGTTGGAAACTATTGCTAAAATCCAGTTAAATTTATAAAAAAGGGGTTAAAATCAGACTCAAAAAAAAAAGACTTTATACTGCGTTCATAGGCAGCCTTTTAGAAAAAAAAATTGGGGTGTTAGAGAAATATCTAGAGATTTTGGGTACATCTTGACAAAAATTCTCTATTAAATACAAATCTCAGAGATTTCAGTTTTTGGACAATTGCCTTCGAATGTTAACGCTTTTACAAGAATGGCAGATAAGAGCTCTAATAAGAAAATTATTTTAGTCCATTTTAAACCTAATTTAATTAAATGTTTTTTGACAGTGTTTCAAGAAAGTTAATTTTTATTATTTATATTTTTTTATTTTGCAACTTTTCGCTTCCAATTTCTGATACGTTAAAAAATTTATAATATTAAAAAATTGTAAAACTGAAAATGATGTCAAAAATTCTTTCATGTAACGGATTTCGAAATTAAAAAAGTTTCTCTACTTTAAAGCAAACCTATCTATGCTAAACTGATTTTGATAATTTTTTAACAAGCTGTAGATAATTGAATAATACATCGGTTATACTTTAAACATATTTATGAAATTATCGTTATTTTTAGCCGTTTTAAAAAAAAAATTGTTCCGAACAAAAACTTAAAAGTTTTAAACAATTATTTAATGCAGTATTTTTCATGAGTAAAAATGAGATGCTGCTTATCGAAATCGGAGACAAAGTGTGGAGATAATAGGAAAATTAATTTTTTACACTTAACTTAGTTTTTTTTTTGCATTTTAAAAATTCTTCCAAAAATTATGGATTGGCTTTTTTTTCCTCAATTTACATCCACTTTTAATATAGAGCACGTTGCCATATCATACGAAACGGAAACAACTCTTATTTATTTAACTATGCGGTTAATTCGTCGCAGTTCATAATGAGAAATTAATCAAATTAAAAATTATTTTTTTTTAGCTTTAATTAATTACACTGTCCAACAGTGAAAAAGAACTTTTCAAGTGACCTAGTGTACGTTGTAGGTCTTGACGAGTAGATCACGATAGCGTTTTTCAAAATTGTCTAACACCCCCAAAATCGATTTCTTAACAAAATTTGTTGTATTTCGTTTGTTTTTTAAAATATTGCGACCAAATTTGGCACTTGTAAGTTTTTTATTGTTCTTAAGCATTGTACCAAATTTGGTTACGATATCTTCATGAACAAACGAATTATCCATCTAAAACATTTTTTTTTGTCGATGAAAATTGAATTTCCTTGTTTACAATAAGCGTCGTAACTTAAACATTTATCGACCGATTTGAATAAACCATAACTTTTCTTACTCGGAATAAACATTTCTTTAAGATTAAATGTAAAAAAGTAAAGGTGTTTTAACAAAATGCTATATAAAAATGACTTCAAAGTGGGAAAATCTAATAAAAAAGTGTAAATCTTAGATATCTTTTAGAAAAATCGCGTAGTTGCTTTGTATGAAGTATAAACAAATGTATATCGTCTTAAAGCTTGAATCTTCTTCTTTCCAAAACCGTAAAGCAATCGAAAATCGGTTGAAAAATGGCGACGTTGTGATAGTGGGAGTGATCGCAGTACCCGAAAAACGGTTTTTAAGCGATAACTTCCGATTTTGGGGGTGTTAGACAATTTTGAAAAACACTATCGTGATCTACTCGTCGAGACCTACAACGTACACTAGGTCACTTGAAAAGTTCTTTGATTTTTGTCAATTCTGTAGGACAGTGTTATCAATGTCATTTATTAACATGCAAAATTAAATACTAAAGCATGTTATCATTTAGTACCACAACTGGGTGACAACTCCTTAACTCGAGGTAGAGATTTTGTAAAAATTAAAATCATGAATTACAATAAAATAATAAATTTATTAAATAATTAAAATACAAATATTTAGATTAGAAATTGATTCATCTTTTTTTATTTAGTATCCCCTTAATAGATAAAGTTGGTTTTGTTTGCAAATTTGATCAAATCTCAAGAAAATTTCATCATCATTATTTCCTTTATGTCCCACTGGAACATAGGGCATAGGAGAGAATTTGGCAGATACTTAAAACCGTCTTATATGTGTGTCTGTGGTACCGAGAACTAGAACTGTAGAGAAACGTGTTCTGTTGCATTCAGGAGCGGATCCAGGATTTTGGTAAGGGTAATCCATTAAAAAAAATTGTGAAAAATATTTTTATTAGGGTTTTCTGATCCCGAGGGGGGGGGGGGGGGGGGTCCGAACCCGAAAAGCCCCCGTGGATCCGCCACTGGTTGCATCCCTCTATAGCTATTATTCCTAATTATCTAAAAAGTATTATGTCTGGGTAGACATGTTGAAAAGAAAGCTGTTGATAGCGATGTTTTGTAAAAATGTCAAACTGGCATCGCTTTTGCCTTCTTAATATTATCCACATATGAGTTAATCGATGTACAAGCCGATGTGCACCCTTATGGCAAAAAGAATTTTACCTCCTTCTTCAGATATTAACGTTTAATCGACTAAGAACGTTTTTCAGACATATCGTGATAAACAAATAACGTTATCTTTCCAGGGCTAAGCTAAATTGCAGAAATCTGCTTAATCTCTTCACAGCCTAAGGTTAACATAAATTTTGACGATAGTGCTCAAGAGTTACTCAAACTTTAAATATAATATTGATAGTTTTCTTCTTTTATTATTATCATCTATAAGACTTTTTTATGTTTTCAAAATAAGGTTTTTCCACTTTCCCTAACACCTTTGAGATCGAGATGTAGCTCGAATTTCACCATAAATTTCCCAAAAGGGTTGTCCATTTTGTGTTAATAGCGTCATTTCCTTAAAAGAAAAAAAAAAAGAAAATCGTAATATGAAAATTGGATATATGATATGAGTTGTGTGGCATTCCAAGCATTCCAGATATGCACTCATTTCAAGGAAGTATTGTCCGAAACTGTTGCAAATGCATCACATAACCTCAATTGAGAGATCTCGGATTTCAAGTGTTGCATTTGTGTTTTAAATTTGATGTTGCAAGCATATCGGGCAAGTCAGATAGTCAGATAGACGGATGAAACGGGAGGTACAGTCAGACAGACAGACTAAGTAGCTGACTGACTGGATGACTGGCTGATTGGCTGGACTGGTGCCTGCCATGCGTGAGATTTGCACTCCGCAGATGTTTTTGCCACAAAAGTGAAAGGCCTTTATGGGTCGCAAATACGAAAAGTAAATAAACTGAGAAAAAAAAACCCAAATGAGATTATATATCTGACTTTTGTTGCTGTTGTTGTTGGTAATTGCTGTTAGATTTATTTTTTTTAATATGCAGCAGCACAATGCACATAATGTGAAACCTGTAGGGGGGGTCCGGACGTACATATAGTTACTACCATACTATATACTACATCGTAGAAGACAAACGGGCTGTGTCCAAACAATAAAAAACTTCATTTGCATAGTGTATTGTGTTTAGAGATTTGAAAGAATCAATAAAAGAATTCCGAATGATACAAAAATTCGATCTAGATGACAAAAATTTATGACCATTGCAAAAGATACTTATGAGATAATTTATTCCTTTTTGTTTAAACTTAATTCGAATGTGTGTATTCATATTATTTGTTTTGATTCTGGAGTGTCGGCAAATATTAAAAAGTTGTTATAAATACACCGTTGTTTTGGCATTGAGCAAATTATTCAAACACGTTTCAAGATCGTAATTGTCGAACTAATGCAATGTTCTAGTTTGTTTGGAATCGCTTTGTTGACAACTCTATTAAGAAGCTAGTTTTGTTTTTAATAGATGGAGAGTTATTATAATGTGTTCAAACTAGTTGTAGAATTTAAAGGAAATTGTATTTATAGAAATATTTATATATTTATTTTTTTCACTGCTGTCACTGCTGACTATGATTCCAGTCAATTCTTACTTATTACTGTTTCCACAATGTTTTAAAAGTTGATAAATCCCAGTCCGATTTCAAATAAACCCTATCACAAATCTGACGGAACACTAAAAAACGCCATACGATCATTATTTCGGTGATTATCCTAGAGCCCTGACCAGCTGGGGTTCTTCGAACTACAAATTTAGATGTGGCGGTTACAAGATCTTATAGTTTAAAATTAGACTTTCAGGCTCGGAGACCAAAACTTTGTTGTGTCACTGCATCCGAATCCGAACTCTTAAACCACTCACCATAACAGGGTCCTGACATAACCACAAAAACCTCATCATAATTGGTACTGTGGAGGTAAACTTAGGAACCTGATCTCCTTGGGTTTTATTGACATCGGTTTCGGATTTGGTGCCTTAAAAAACTTTTGTCCCGAACCAGAACTCATTGGGCCCAAAGCGTGGGCCATTCCATTGTCGATTTTTGATTCAGTGCGCCAAACAATTTTGAAAAATATTTTTTTGGAGACCGTTTGGAACCGTGTTAAAAAACAAATTTGTAGACTTCCGCCTATATCGCAAAAAACCACACGAACAATTATTGAGAGGGAAATAATGTTTTCCAACCAAGGTCAGTTATTCTGACTTCAAGATATGTACCTGCTCGATTTTTTTTCTTTGAAAGCTTTTTTAAAGATTTCCACAGAGATGATATAATATGATAAGCTGAGCTGTAAAAAGAATTGATTTTGTACTGGAAATTTATTCAAATTGAATTTTAAGCAACCAATCTAATTTCACTCTTAAATTCTTCTTAATTCTTCTAAAAATATTCTTAGTTCTTCTTAAAATAATCTTAATATTCTCAATGAAAGAATTTTTGTCTTAATGAATGTACTTGAAGTAGTAACGTAGTTTTAACCCTTCAATTTCTTGATTTTTTTTTTAGAAGATTTATCTAATTAATAATTTGTTTCTACTTAAACAATTTAAAAGTGACGTATAGAATGCGGATATGCAGAAAATTATGTGGGTCAAATCTTCTAAAAATGTTTTAAAAATAAAAAAAAATGTGTCATACTAGAACATATATCTAATAAGCATATTAGAACAAAATATTAATAATAATATTATGGCAAATTCGACCTTTAAATACTACGCTACCGTATAATGGCTTTATCTTGCAAAGATCTGTCTTTGTTAAATTTTTAAAGGCCTTCATCTTTTCAAAAAAAGATCACACAATGTTTGCTACAATTATGCGAAACTAAAACTATTTTAAGGTTATTTCGACTGCTACTTTAAAACATAGAACAAAGCATTTTAAACAATAGCAATTAAAAAGATTTTTGAATTCATATACAGCCATATAGGAATTTTTAGAATAAAGCGACTCTACTCATTAAAATGTAATTACAAAAAATATATAAAATACTCCCAAAACCTGACTAAAAAAAACACTTTCAAAAGGCATTTGTTGTATAGTAAAAAAATTTACTCTATAAAGCAGATAGGTCGCCAAAAATGTATTTGTTAACTAGCTTCATACATCTTAGCTATATTATATATTATAATTCTATAGGTTTGAACCCTATGGTTCTTTTTTTTTTACTCTTACTAAGAAGCTGTGACTATGTAAGCGGCCGACTGTGCTCCCTGGCGATTTCTAAAGAGTTTAACGACCCTTAAACGACTAAAGTTCCTTTTATTTCCAGTGTGTGGTTATAAATGCAAAGTGGAATTTTTAGGTCGAATTCTATCGAATTTTTTGTGGTAGCTTGGCTTAAACTGCAAAGATGCTTTTTGTTTCTAAAGAAAAACTTTGGCATAGGCTAGACAAAACTAATAAAAACAACAATTGTCATTAATTTCTTATACTTAAATTTTATAGTATACACAACATTAGTTACAAACAATATTATGTGGGCTCAAAGTTAAAAAATGTAATATATTGATTTATTAGAGCGTCACTTGGTCTTTAAAAAGCACACAACAAATATTAAATATTAAACGGATTTGTAAAAAATGTTATGCAACGATTTGTTCTGCATGCTCAGGAGTTTTTGTTTGTGATGGAAAAATAGCTTTTGCTACTGCTGGCGCCATCTAGTGAACTCTGGTGGTTTCATTTAACGTGAATTATGAGTAAATTCATAGGACAATACTGTTTGGCTTTTTAATCTGCGAAATTTAGATGCAATTAAAGCTAACTGCAGCAAACACGGCCACCAGAATCAAAGAAACTGGACTCTGGAGGACTAGTACCTTCGGACATGGCAGCATTCTGAAGGGTCAAGAGACTAACAAATCAACAGATTACATAACACCAGTAATGGACTTCAAGAAGAGGTTCGACGTCAGATGCCCGACGCGAAAGGAGTGGGATATGAACAGGGTAATAAGAGCAGACGCAGCTGCAATCTAAAATGACGGATCCAAGATGGATCGCGGTGTGGGAGCGAACTCGAAGTATCTCTCTCCTATAGCCTAGGCAACAGAAACAGCATCTTCCAGGCGAAAGTCTTTGGCATCAGAGAAGCATGTAAGGTGCTGAATAATCATCCGAGTCAGCTGGCGGAGGTGTGTATATTCTCCAACAGTCAAGCAGCTTTGCTGGCGATCAAATCGCCAACCGTTAACTCAGAAATCATCAAACAATGCAAAGAAGATCTAAATGCACTTGCAAGCAGAATGAACATCGCTCTCGTGTGGGTTCCCCGACATAGGAACGTATACGGGAACGAAATAGCTGATGAACTAGCGAGAAAAGGAGAATTAGATGGCGAAGCAGCGGAGGTAGCTGTCAAATACCCACTCAGCGCTATCAAGAGAGAACTTCTTCTGCGAACTCAGAACAAGGCTGAAACCAAATGGAAAAATATTGGCACTTGCAAGATTGCAAAGGAAATTTGGCCGCGACACGACAAGCGTAGAACGGCCGAACTGCTAAGCAAGCCAAGAACAATGATCTTCAGAAAAGCATCGACAATAACCGGACACTGGCCGTTAGGAGACCATGCAAAGAAAATGGGCTGGCCCTACAACGTCAGATGCCGAAGCTGTGACCAGGAGAACACAGAAGAGACAGTTTACCATTATTTATGTGAGTGCCCACGATTGGGGTCCTTACGTCACAGAGCACTAGGAAGCTTCGCGTTAGGAAGCCTACGTGACTTGGCAGATAAGAACTTAGACGACATCAGCAGGTTTATTATCGGATCGAGATGGTTTGGTTTAAACCGAACAGCAGTGGTTCCCATAAGTGGTGTAACAAAATGGCGCATTTGCGCTAATTGAGTTTGAATATGTTGTCACTCAAACAGCACCCAAACCAACCAACCATATTCTTATCACTTACTCCCATTATCGGTATCACAAAGGGACTACTCTTGGCCTAAGTGAGCTGGAAAGCTAAGTTCCAACTGCCGCCTTAACCTACTTTGACTGACTACTATAAACTTTTTAAGCATTTGGGCTTAGGTTAGGTTGGCAGTCGGGATCCGACGTACCTACTCACTTAGGCCAAAAAGTAGACCCCTTATGCTACCGCAGTGGTGGACCTTTCACCACCCTTTCCCACTCAGAGTGTCCTCATATGTATCAAAGTTACAAACATCAGGTGAATAAACATCAAAAGACATTTTGAACTCTGCTCTGAGAGCTGGAATTAGTCATTTAAGAAGTTTGGTTAAAAGAATCGAAGTCTTGTCCTATGTTTTCGAGACTAAAAATGAATGTTGTCTTATTTGCTTTAAAGCTTTATTGATTAAATTTGGATTTTCACAATCCTTTTCAATTTTTTTTTACTCCAGTCGCCCTATCACGCCTCTTCAAGCAGTTTTAATCAATAGTGATAAGTGACTTATTATTTTTTTTTTGTTGTTTTAATTTGCATTACCCTATTTGTAATTCTGGAGATACTAGTCTCTGGCCGCTTTATGATGTGACTCGGTGTACTTAGCAATAAAGTTCACTCACAAAAGCTACGGATTACTATTTTGGCCAAACATTGTTGTTTCTTCGAAGAAGTACAAATTTAAGGAACGTAAAATAATACTATAAATTAATAATGGTTCCAATTTTCTCTCTATTTATTAGTTACTGCTGCATTTTAAAGATAGATCTGCGAGTGCAAATTTTTATGTTGGTAGTTGACTCATTTAATGTATGCATAATCGGAAGAGTACTTAAGAAAGTTCAGTGAAAATATATTGACTCAATCGTTTCTACAAGAGTTGGAAATGGAGCTTATCGATTTCATAGTTTATTTTAAGATATAGTTATATATACTTTGAGTCATATTCATAATCTTCGCATAAATAGTCGCCTACTTTGTGTTTATTACAACAGTAAGCTAAGCCCAGCCTATAGTCTACAATTAAAAATAAATAATCTTGTAATACCTAAGACTGAGCCAAATTTCCCAGACTATTTAGCAATGCACTGATATAAACGCAACATGAAGCTCGTATAAACAATTGTGTGAAAAATGAGAGAGATATCAGAAAGAAAAAAAAAACGCATGTTGCCACAACACAACGCCGCCCCACCTGCCACACACAGCTGACATGTGTCCCAGAAAGCCCTGACGTCGCCAAGCCGTCTCAGCTGTCGGCATATTTGTAATAAACAATAATTGCATTATCTAATTTTGCAGCATTTTTATTTCTGCTGTTGAGCCATTGTAACATATCCGAATGAAATGAATTGGAATCGGATTCGATTGAACTGAATTGGATTGGTTTGGATTGTGTTTCAGGCCAATCAGCTGGCCAGACCTAAAACCCGCAATTTGCGACAAACCACCAATGCCTAAAACCTGGCAACAAACACTACGACAATTGGCCATAAATCATCAATGAGTGGGCATGCTTAGCAGCAGCATAAAGGGGGGGATCTTTAGCAGGTGGTTACCCCATGGCAATGCAGTTATTGTTGTCGTTATAGTCAATGAATTACGTCGCATCGGTTGACCACAATTTATGGCGACGCCAAACATGAGAATCCGAATCCGAACTCCGAAATGCGAGAAACAAAAACTGTAACCGTAACCAAACACTGTACACAAAATGCAACTCTGGCCACAACAAACGACAGCGGCAGTAGCAGCGCAGCAGCAGCGACCGAGGCAGAGGCAGTAACAAGCACTCGCTGGCTTTTATGTTGCAACCAGATGCAATGGAGTGCCTCCAGTACCAGCCAGCCCCTCTGCATCCCCTTTACATCTTCGTCTCAATTGTGTATCTTGTAGGTTCATTGGCTGGCTGGCTGGCTGCCTGTGACAAAACATTGCCGCAGTCTTGGGCTGACAGAATCGTAACGTTTCGTGCAGCCATTGTGGGCAGCTGCTCCAATGACGATTTCCAGCAGATTTCTATGAAGTGTGTGGGGCCTGAGGGGCGGCATTTGGGTTTTGGTTCCATCTGGTCAAACATACAAAACGACACACTTTTTTGCGAAAGTAAAAGTTTTGCCGGCAACCAGCTTAATAATGCATAAATTCTACGGCTTTTAAAGTCAGACAACTTTACGATTTTCATTGCTAATGGCAGAACTAAGCGAGTCTTTAATGGATCATTTAGCAAATGAAGCGACAAATTGTGGCAGCGTTTAAGCGGAGCAAAGTTGGAAATAAAGTTAGGAGATAAAATAACAATAAGTTTAAGTATTGTCAGAGAGGAATAATGTAACTGAGCAAGCAATTTAGAATAAAAGAGCTATGAGTGCGGCTAGGTGCTCCTGATGCTCTTTTCAACGAAACAATATAGGGGCTTTAAGTGTCTTGGAGTTCCTTACATGGGCGATACTTGCCTTAGCTTATGCCGAATGTCAACCGAGGAGTCGATAAAAGCTGCTTTGGTGAGAGGGTTGGGTTAGGTTAAGTTAAATAGGCTACTCAACCTAAAACTGAGATCATCCAAAGACCATGTGGTCCAATGTGATGCCTAATTCAGGAATCGATTAAGAAAGGGAAAGTGGTAGTGGACGATCAAAAACTGTTGCATTACTTGTCACCCAACTCTCTACTATTTCATTTGCGGATTCGACAAAAGAAGCCAGATCCACTATAGGCAAAGGGTCTATAGTCAAGTCAGGCCTTCAAAGAATGGTTAAATTCAGAAACAGGGTTTGTGTTCTTAGAAGAGTCGAGCAGTTACATAGCAGGTGTTGGATACTTTCAGTCTCCTCCTCGTCTCCGCAGCTGAACAGAAGTCGTAATGCGATGCGTGCAGCCTCTCAGCAATTAGGCCTATGGTGCAGTGCCTCTTTACCACTCCTATCACCATCCTTTTCCTCTTTTTGTGAAAACGCAAAAGTTTAGATGTTCGTTTTGGTTTAAACCGTGGCCATATTGTTTTGGAAATGGGAGAACCGGCCACCGAGTTTCGTTCTCTTTCCGCATGAGCTCTGGTCGTCTCCCTAATTTGCTACGCCACGTCCTGTACGAGTATAAGGTGTAAGATACTTGCACAAAAACTTCAGCAACATCAAATTCTGGTATATCTTTAAAAGAAAGTAATTTGGAGATTCGGATTGGGGTTTATTCGGTTTGCTCAGACGTGCTGGGGTTTTTGGAGTGTGGACTGTGGTACATAGACACCAAAAAAAAAGTATTTTTTTTTGTGTTTCTAAATTATCGAAGAGTGATCAAAGCCAACCTCCTTATTGTTGGTTTTCTTCAGACTCAACTTGGCCTGCAAAACGCCCATTGTGATGCCACTTGTGCTAATCCTTACTCCCCTGGATCCTCTCTGAACCATCCTGTCGACTATGTGAACGTGTTAATATAACATAATAGTTTGTATTCAGTGCTCTGCAATTTTCCATGCCTCCACATAGGAGATACTTCACGGTTTCCTCTTCTTCTGCCTTCTAGCATCTTTCGCAGTAGTCAAAATAAGGCATTCCCGATCTATTATATTCGAAAGGCTCGCTGCATTTTCATTAAGGCTTAGGAATTTTCACCTCCGCATCCTTTTGGTTAGGCACGCCTAGTATCCGGTCGCGAGTAACTACCGCGAAGGATTTTTCTGGGTTACCTCCAGCCTCTTTAATGGGCATAGATGCTTTAGATGGAATTTGAGTCAAGTGTTGGTTGCTCTGACATTTCGTCAAGTAAAATTTGCCGTTTTAAGTAAAAATGGAATCAGGATAAAATTACCGTAGAAAGAAAAACAATTTAAAGTCGATAGGGACCAATCACCTGGAATTTTAGTTATGGAGGAAATATGTTATGCCAGTTATCGTTTCCTAAAAAAAAATCTTTTTTGGGATGCTTTATGGCCGGAGAATGGGGAAAATATGACGGGGCAATGTCGGCGATCTAAGATGGCAGAAGCAGTGTTGCAATACATTGTCGAGCTAGGCACGCGGAAAAGTTGAAAGATGATAAAGCCGCCAGTAGTTGATGATGCCTGGTCGAAGACGGAGGATGCGGTTTCTCAGCTGTAGAAGCATTCCTTTTAAATCGAATAAGAAATAAACTTTATTTTTCGGCTTTTTCTAACGTGGAGATATTTGATTGAGCAGCTCGATCGCTTGTAGACATTTGGTTTCAGGGTCATACTTAAAAGTCCATGTCTCATTCTCATTTTCAACATTTTCCAAAAAGTTTTCACTTTTTCACACATTTGATCGACAAGGTACAAGAAATTTTTCATGACGCATGAGGAGGGAACTGGCCAAAGTTGTAGAGAGTCACTATTTGCGTTTTGCGACGGCTTAGAGCCTACAGGCTCTCCAAGTCTACCCTTGATCTTAATCTGCCAATACGAGGCGGACTATCCACTATTGAAAAAAATCAATTGGACCAAGTTCTGAACATATACTATGTGGATCCTGAAAAGACTGGAGTTACGATTCTTTTTCAATCATTCATGTTTTTAATTTATTTAACAGTATTCAAATCTACAGAAATTATCATTTCTTATAGTATCTTCAGGCAACTTATCTAATTACCAACAAAACAAATATAAAAGTATATAAAAAAAATTTACATAAATCTTTATTAACTCAACATATTAAATGCTCAGCGAATATTTTGAGGTCTACCCCTAAGGTAATCACAAAAAAAAAAAAAAGAAACAATAAACCACAAAATGTTTGTCGAAAGGTATCGTTATTATGATCTCATAATGACATTAAGATTAAGCTTCCATTGTTATACTAATGTTGGCGGTTTTCAATTAGCACACTTCCTGAGCATTAAAAAATAATATGTTAATTAATTAATCTGCATATTGTTAACTTCCAATACTTTCTCATACATTATCTTAACTAAAGCTATTAAAGTTGTATCTTGATTTACTGATACTAAGTATCGAATTATGCGCATTTTCAATGATCTTGTTTTTTCTTTAGATTTTAGTTTATGTCGAAGTTAGCAAAATAAACTCGTCAACTGCCGGAAATCGCTTAAGTTTTCAACTTGATATGTCAAAATGCCAAAACGTTACAAAAACTCTTTGTGACTGCACAAAAAAAACCAAAAAACAAACAACAATCTACTTGCCATATCATATATGTTTATATGACCATTAAGCATACGCCCTGTTAACATTTACAATTTTTTGTTGACTCTTTTTTGTTGCTGTTCACAGGCTAATTTTTTGTTGCTGTTGTTGCAAATCATTTAAGCGCCAGGGGCGTGCAAATTTCCAACTCACCGAATCAGCGTACCAAAGATAACAACAACAACAACAACAACAACAACAGTAACAAAAATATTAAATTGCGTACGTAAAGTCGAGCGTGACCGGCGTCCATAAGCGCGATAATGAAAGCAGTTCCCGACAAAGGAATACCATGTACTCTTTTTTAAAAAAGGAAAGAACTCTTTTGCAAAGTTAAATTAGAAAAATGAGGGAAACATTAAAACGAACTTACAAGTAAATTGCAAACTAAAGCTAAAAACTAGAACTATCGATTATTACTTTAATTTTTTTAATATTTCATATTTAGAAATTAATCACGTTCAACACTTATTTAGTAAGATGTTAATGTCTTTAAAACTAGCAACAGCTGATTGTACGCAATTTCGCGCGTTGCTGGTCTGGCAACTCTGCAATCCTCAACGATACACAACTCAGTGAATACCCTAATTTTTTTTACATATTAAATTTTAACATTTCTTTCTTTTTTAATTTTCTAACAAACCGATTTTTTTCATTATTATCCATATGACGCAATTGACATATAGGAGATTTTATTTTTTTTTAAATGCCTCCAGAGAGTATCCAAGACGAAATTTGTGTCCCTTCAAACTGAACTTTGTATTTTTGCTCGCTTTTGTAATTTTTAGTCCTCATCCTTATACTTAAAAAAAAATTTTACACGATCCGTGGAATTTGGATCACCTGTTTGGTAGTCTATGTAAGATATCATTTTATCAATGCGAAATAATTTCAATTTTTTGTTTTCTTTCGGTTAGCCTGAAATTTTTTATTGAAATATAAATTACCATACCTAACGAAAGTCGTCTGATCTTAAACGATTTGACTTCAAATCTTTGGATTAATTTAAATGAAGTACTGGGTGCAAAGTGCAAAGAGTGAAAACGATTTTTTTTCGAACAAAACAGTGATTGAGTAAAAATTGTAATTTTCGTAGATGGTTCCAAAGCATTTATAGTTCTAACCCGATTTTGTAGCTCTTAAGCTAGAAAGATTCATAAAAGAATTCAATTTAAGTTCAAAATATAACAAAAATTTATTGAAAAAAAAAGGTACCTTTCGATCTAACTGTATTTTATGTTGGTAAAACATTTTCTTAATGAATAACTGGAAACATTACCCTAAATCGTGTTTTATAAAAAAATATCAAAAACGGTTTTAAATTAAATTTACGTATTTCTCGAACCTAAAATTATCCTAATGAACTTAAAATTTGCCCCTGTTCTCTTCGAAAAGTTATTAATAGACATCCCCAAGCTCCACATAGGGAAGAATAATAAAATAGACAAGTCAAATTGTTAAAGGTCGACTTGCTAGTTCCTCTTATAATTAGTGAATTTCGTCTCTCACTTGTTGCTCTAGAGAACTTCGTATGCGATGAATGGAAGACTGGTACGACGATAGTTGGTTCATTCTACATTCGTTCCAACTCGCCACATATACTGAACTCAGGCAATATCTATGCGCAATCTCTTCACCGACATGGTGGGTGTTGATTTGAGATTCGTCTTTTGCAGGCTTTGTCAAAGATCAATGGTTGACTTTTCTGTCGCTTTTTATACATAGTTACTACTACTACAAATTCTGGACTCCTAAGTGGAGCATAGAGCCTCGACAATCAACTTAAATCTAACCTTGTTATGCGCATTAACATTGACGTCATTCCATGTATAAGTGGCTTTTCGCATTTCTGCCTCGATTGTACGCCTCCATGTCCTAGCTGGCGCCCCGGCACGTCTAGAACCTTGTGGGTTCCAGCGGAGAGCTTCCCGGGCGATGTTATTCTTTGGTCGTCTTACTGTGTGGCCGATCCAGTTCCATTTGCGGCGTTTGATCTTATACCCTACTTGTGTTTGCTCGGTGCGTGACCATAAATCATTGTTTGAAAATCTTTGGGGCCCCCAAATTCGCAGAATTTTTCTTAGACACCTGAATCTGAGAATTTATGCTGAATGTTTCTCTCCAGGATTCGTACTCTTAAAAGCGCACAGACTTCACGTTAGAGTTCAATATGCTATTACTAGTGTAATAGGAGGCACCTATAACCTAAATAGGTTCAAGAAAATATCCCAACTGAGCAAAAACTCACTTAGGGCTACTGAGAGTATCGATACATGACATCACCAGATAAGACTCATCTTAAATAATTAAGTTTCTTGCAGATATACAGCTAGTTGAGAAGCTCTAGAGCTAGAAGGGAGCACAATAGATCCCGCGGGTCGTAGTGCAACATTTCCAACTAATATTATTTTATTATACTAGGAGGTATCAAAATGATATAGAACAGCACATCACAATAGCTGGCAGTACTTTTTGGAAAAATTAGAGATTATTTATAAGCTTATCTAAATCCCAAGTGGGGAATTCACGACGATATCTATAGTGCGGTTTGAAATCTTGGGCTATCAAAGTCAGCTAATCGACGCCGAATTGAGATTTCTTGGTCATCTATAATGCTAGCCACTGCGGCTTTTTTAATCTTTGATGAACCCATGACAGTTCGGCTCAATATCTTGGGTCATACCAGTTTTATCGTCGCTGAATCGATGATCAGCTGGCCGCATTCTGTGATTTCTGGGAAAAATAAATATTTTTCAAAAGCATTTGCAACGAATCAAATCAACTGCATTATCTAGGCATAATATCATAGTATTTTACGCATCTAGGCTTTGGAATTGGCTTTTTAACGATATCAAATTCAGTTAAATAAATAAATAAATAAATGTTGATTTATATGTTTTTCCCGATACTATAGGGTTTTCTATTAAGGACTTGACACCTTTTTTTTCAAATAAAACGCAAAAAAATTTAAGATATTTCAAAAATGTTATTATCGGCTTGAAGTACAATCAAAACATTTATGAATGGAACTCGACTTCAATCATATGGCCACCGCGGGCACGTTTGCAACGGTCGATCCGTTGCACCCAATTTTCGATGACTCTACCCAACATTTCGGCCCAATAACGACGCCGGTATGCAAACCGCATCAAACAGCTATTTTTTGTGGATAAAGTGGTGATCTATGAAGCACATGTGGATTTTCACCCGACCAATAACGCATATTTTGCTTATTGACGGGCCCATCCTATGCTTTTTTTGCTTCGAGGTAACCTCTGTCTAATTAATGGCTTTAGCTTTCTTGCAGTGTGACGTCATTGGTAGCTCTGACAGCTTCTGGAACCATTAGAAAAACTATCATTTCTATCTGGTTAGCGATCTAAAACTACGGTCAAGGCCGTTAAGAGAAAACTTGGGAGAGGAGAAAATTCACAGGCTCCTCTATTATACCTTTAGTCTGACTCTGGTCGGGTCTGACCACGGTGCCAAGTTTCAGTACAAACATTTTTTTTGGAATATCGCCGTCATTCGTTGCGAGATCTTTGTGATCTCTCAAGACAGACCGATGCACAGCTTTGTCTTTATCATAATCGTATATGATACACTTTCTTCCACTACTATAGTTACATCCATTTTGACCAAGTTAATATAGCCAAGACTTAGGTGTAAGCAAATCCAACAATGGCCAACAGCTTCCTTTTGGTCTGTGCACCCAAAGCGCCAGCTTAGATCTTTGTTGGTTTAGTGGCTCGATTTGTTGTTGTTGTTGTTGTGGTAGGCCGGCCGTTTAGAAACATTGCGGATGCAGACGAAGCAAGACAGGCAAGACAAAAGTTTGGCCGGTTTTTGTCTTGGCCATTAATACTAAATGTGGAGTCGTTGTCGATGTGGATGGTGGATGTCGCTTAATGCCCCACTAAGTTGCACAATGCACTTTCGGTTTCATTTTGAGTTTCAGTTGGAGGCAGCTGTGGCAACAAATTCGTCGCCTTATACATAATTCTACTTAAGTTAATTATTTCATTAGTGTTTGTGCCAGATCCGTTTTGTCTCTCTCTCTCTCTCTCTAATTAGCATTTAATTTCGTGACAATAAAGTCACAGTAAAGTCGTTGCCATTGTCTGCATTGGATCTAAGATCCGTTCACATAAATCACATAAATTCAAAAGACATACAAAATACAAATATATATAAATATATATCGATCAAGTTGTGCGGCTCTAAAAGTCACTTGGGTCAGTAAACAACTTGGATAGACTTGTACTACGACTAGAGGCAAGCGAACTTGATCTGATTCCTTCAACTAAAATAAAAGTTGTTATGGTTATTTATATAATTTTTACAATTATTTAAGCTAGTATTTTTCGTAGCTCAAAGCAGTGCAAATGTTGACGTTGTTTACACATTAAAAAATATTTTCGATATTTATTGGCTTATTTATTATTTGAAGAATTGTAATTGCAGCAGTTAATCGATAAAATCCATAATTATTTATTGACATAAAAGTAGCAATAATTTTGAAGAAATAATAACCTGGTTTGTTGCAATGGAAATATTGCTTGTAAAAATTAATTAATAACTTAATGAAGTAGGATTATGATATACTTAGTCGAACTCATGAATGAAAAATCACGATTACTGCTGCTATAAAACTTCGTTAAGATGTAGCTTCAGTACGTAAACGAAAAACTTTGAGTGCAAAATTTTCTGGAACAAGATGTGAGTGTGAACTGGAACTTGTGTAAATGGTTCTAATATCGTCTATAATTACTATACGGTTTCGAAGACCTTAGGTTTAACATGTTCGTAAAAGAAATTCTCTTCCAGTACTTAAGCTTATAGTAATTTGTAAACATATTTCTCGTTAATCGAAAATTTTGAAATATTCTCAAAAAATGAACTTAATCTGTACATAGCACATCCATACCTTTCGATCTAATTATCCCGAGATAACATAGAAAAGATATAATTATAAGTACGACTATGTTGAAATATGTTTTTCAAATAAATGTCAAACCCTTTCTTAAGAAAAAAAAAAGGAAGCACTTTTTGACCCAAATTACCCTAAAAACACACATTTTTGCCAAATTGAATGACCTAAATTTTGTAAGCCAGTGCTATGAAAGAATATTTAAAAAACTAATTTCAGTACCTATAAAAATGGTTCTTTTTTTTGTAGATTCACCTAATTTGCTCTTGTAATAAAACGATCGAACCGCAAGAAAAATTCGTTTCTGGTGGAACTCGGCAGCACAAAATAGTTCGGTTTCAGAACGAATCCGAATAAGATGGTCTGATATTATAGTTAATAGACCAACCTTTTCTTTGTATTTAAGTGATTTGGCATCAATCATGTGATGTCCCTATAATTTCGGAGAGAATAAAATTTAGAATAACATACATGACCATTACTATTAATTTTTTTTAAATTTATTCAGTATCAAATGTTTTACCTATTTTACCCAATTGCTTTAAACCACATGAAAAATTCGAAAAAAGTTTGTATACTCATTATCTGGGTCAGGGCAGTGCAGTTCTGTGGTAACAACTTAAGTCATATTTTCCAATCGCTTTCTTAAATCGATTTTGAATGGCGTTACTATGTTTAAAATAATTTTAATTTACACAAACAAACAGATAATTGACTATAAAGGTATGCAGATATCGTTTGTCTAAAATTATAAGGAGTGCTTTGGTGATGCCGGAGTTACTGCGTCTAGAAATAGTTTGAAAAAAATGATTTGGTTTGCTTAATTCAAGAAAGAGATAATTTAAAGAATGGATCCAACAGGACATACATTTTTGGCATAACTTCTTCGCATAATCTCGGACTAAGTGTCCTATACCCTTCAACTAAAAGCACTTTTTACCTTATAGGGTACTCACCTCCTCAAAAGCTCGAACTTTTTTTGGCCAACACCTGCATTTTAAAAGCGTGAAATAAATTAAAAGTAATGAATATAATCAATTATACTGATTATAAGAGCGATATGTATCTTGCTATGAAAGCTTTAATTGTGTTTATAAATTAATACTATTTATAACACTCAATATAAAATTAAAAAGCCACACATCTTGATACAAATAATCTTAAAGTGTTAGGTTATACATTTTAAGTGCATATTATAATGAAAGTAATTAATAGTATTCGATATATAAACATTAATCTTTTTGCTAAATTAAAAGCCAGAACGAATAAATTGAAGATCGTTTATCTATTAATTGCAATTGCGCTCAAAGAGAAAAATGTGGCTTAAATAAACTATAAAAAGTTGAGTTTGTCTCCATAGTAGTCCTTCTAGCCATTTTCAAACTAAAATTAATATTTATTATTAAGCAGCTTTAAAAATCGTATACGGCCAAGTTTTTACTTCATTTATAATAATAAAAAAATAAAATCCTCTAGAACACTTGAACATTTATTTTACATAATAAAATCTTACATATTTGAATATATGCAGAATATTTGCTACAGTAAAAAAAAGAAAACAATTTAAAATTATAATTTTTGCATTATAGATTCAAATTTTTAAACTTAAATTAAAAAATTTTAAAACAAGACCATAATTCTAAAATAAGGACCAAAATATGAAAAAAATATTGAATTAAAAATCAGAATTTTTAAACAAGAACAAAAATTCTAAAATCATGTTAAAAAAAATGTGGTACAGTCGGTGCCCGACAGTGGAATACCTTGTACATTTTCTCTGAAAAAATGTTTTCTGCATATTCCTACATAAGAACTTTCCAATTGGAATTGATTTTTTTTCTGTCAAATTCGATATTTATACCAATAAGTTCCGAAAATTTTTACCGACTATGATGAAATTTCAAAGTTACGTCAAAGAAGCTATTTAAAGTATGTGGGGTAAGTTTCAAGTTGATATGTTGAGGTGTGTGCCAGATAACACGGTAAATCGATTGCGGGGGACCGGGGGTCCGCATCGATAAAATTTGGAAGTGGATTTGTGCATTAGAGCCACATGAATCAGCTTACCTAAAATTGTGATTCGAGGTCATTTGCAACCATAATTAGGTAGAATCAAATATTGACGCGGTTTCTATATTTTTGACTATAACTTTTGCTGCATTTGTCCGATTTTATTCATTTTTGACACACAGATGTGTGGATAACGCGTCACTCTGTCAAATTTCAGATGAAAATGGTAAAGTTTGGAGTTTCTAGGTCTTCTAGTCTCCGAGATCTAGGTGTTCATACAGACGGACGGACGGACTATGACTCAATGCATATTTGAGGCTATGATAAGGAATTTGATTGGCGTCTGCCGCGCCTCCTTCTGTCCGTTACATAAATTGCGCAAGTCTAGTACACCCTTTGTACTTTTAAGTACAGTGTATAATGAGCCAGAAATGTTTTTTTTTTGAGATATCAAAAATATGAGTCAGAAAAATCTTTTATGAAGATAGTTTGGTCAAAAATTGTTAGTTTATTCTCAATATTTTTTTCAATTTGAGACTAATGGTTTTTATTGCAATATTTTTTTGAGCTAATAATTTGTTTAGTCTTAATTTATCGGACTTAGCATAATTTAAGCCGTTTTGGTCCGAAAGCCAAAAAGAATCTTGAATTCAGACCTTTCATTTTAAGAGTTTGGTCGTGGAAAAATCCGTCATGCAAATATTATTTTTTTCAAGACATTAATTCTTTTGATTTATTTGGTTTAGATTCCTAATACTGGCGCCATCTAGTAAGCTTTGGTAGCGCCATCTAACGTAGAGAATCGTTTAAATCATAGAACAATGCTGTTTTATTGGTTTATCTGGTTTTCTTATGGACATAATTTTTGCGAATATTTTTTTTTTATTGTTGAAATTTTGTAAGAAATGTGTGTTTTTTTGCACCCATTATTGTTGTTGACATACTTAACATTTTATATTACATTGTAATACAAATTTTGAACTTAGTCTATTAACAAGCATTTTCCCTATACTATACATATTATATTTGTTATTCCCTAGAATATGTTTAAATTTTGTTTACTTAGAAAATTAATTTCAAATACCTCAAGAAAAAATGATTAGTTATTCATGTAGGCAAAAAAGCCATATAGTTAGAAATATTAAAAGGTTCGCAGTAGGAAAATTTGATTGCACTTCGAACCGAAATCCGACCAACTCATCAATTTTAAACGCCTCTTTTTCAGTCAAACTTTACTGGCTCAAAAAATTTCACAATTAAAAATCAAATTTACTTTGTCTTAGTTAAAAATATCGTTGTTCTTTAACCCATTCACTGTTTTGATATTCCACTTCTTGCACAAAACTATTTTGGACTAAAGTACATACCAACTTAATTAACATTTGTGGTTAATTTTAAGATTTTCATGTTAACAACATGCAGTTACAAATAATTCCACGAAAAATCACGCCTCGTTGCTGGCCATGCCATGCCTCAAAAGTCAAGGTCATCTAAAGTTGGTCAGTAATACTTTAAGCCATAAAACAAAGCGTTATAACAGAAATAAAATAATTTTCGCTCTTTGTCAACCGCAACAGAGCAGAGAAGACAGAAGACAAGAAGAAACCACAAAGACAAATCCAAATCCAAACAAGAATTACAAAACAAATAAATGTGACCACTGTCAGACCAAAAAATTTGATTGGACTCAGACCACTGAAATCATGCCAAGACCCGTCTCGCGGAACATTTCAGTGCATTTGGTTGAACTGCCTGTCGGTGGTTGGGTTGGTGGTTGGTGCATTGGACATTGAACCACTTTCGAGACAAGACCGAACGAACGCCCGAACAACAAAATGACCTCAAAGTGCTACATAAACGTGACATTCACATAGTAAGCACTATAGAAATATATTATATACTATATATATCATATATGTTATGAATTTGAATTAAAAACAAATTATATACAAGTATGAGCTTAAGTTTAAACAAGAAACTATAACGTGAGTAATAAGTATCCGTATATGGAGCAATTTATCTTAACCATATAAAACTAAACTTAAATGCTCTATGGAATGAAACCAGTTATAGAAACTTACATAGAATGAGTTATAATTGCAGTCAGAACAAAGTATGTGACATTATTATAAAGTACGAGTAATTAAATATTGTCATTTAGTTCCCATGGTAGAGTTCTTGGTTCTAAAGTTGGACAGATAAGCTATAAGAACGCTTGTTAGAAGTCACAAAGTATCTTGAGGATATCTGTCTAACAAAGAAAACTTATTGTTTATTAGCCGACCCGACGAGAGGGAGCGGAGAAAGGGGGCTATTCCAGCCGGGCCCGAAGTTTTCTCAAGGGACCGCCGTAATTACTGTGATGAGAGGCCTATACATTTTCCCCCAGGCCCGGATTTACTCTCTACGACCCTGGGTATTAATTTACTACACATTAGAATGCACTTAAGACATTTAAAAGAATTCTATTCTGTTGACTCTCCAGACCAATTTGTTTAAAATTATTTTTTACAATTTTTGCTGTACATTGATGGGTCTTAAATGTAGCCGCCCGCCTCGATCACGGTTCAGTTCCTCATTATTTGCTTAAGTCCCTTCAATCATCCTGCCTCTTGTCAAACCATTGACTGGTATGCAACCTAACCGAAATTGTGTGAATTGTCGTCAATTCCGAGGACAAGGAGTATTCCTTCGCTCTTCATCGACAATAGCCTCCAGTGCTCCGTGCTCAGACGTTTCTGTGTTTGGATGAGCTCCAAAATTCGCGCTGACGGTATGTCGTCGCCCATCTTCGATTCTTGTGGAACTGCTTTTCACATACGCAGAGTGGGGGCTGCCAGCGGCAACCACTTAGCCGACTCTTTGACGAGCTGTCTACGACCACATGGTCCACCATGAAGTGGAAGAATCCTATGCAACGGCAGCGTATGAGGGTCCCTCCTTGGTCACCAGGGTTGTCGAGGGTTGGTCCTCGGCCTCTTTGGAGCCGGGGTGGGTCCCTGTTCTTTCTGGCGTGGCTGCCTTGCCAAAGCCAGTGCCTCAGCTGGTGTCTTACCCTGCTCTAGGTACCTTATGTACCACTTCACCTTTGCACCACTCAGCCCCTTACGATGCGGGTCATCCCGACCACCGGGTTCGGTAGCTCCCATTACACTGCCTCTTTAACCCTTCTTGCTTTCGTGTAATCTCCTGTTAAGAGCTCCTTTTAGTGGTCTCACCAATGAGGGCCGGTTCTCGTCAAGGTCACGGTCATTGTTTCGCAACAGTTCCCGCAGTGACATCTCGGCACGGGTCGACACCTTAGTGCAACCCGGGGATGAGAAAATTTTTAAGAGTTTCCAGCTTCAGCCCGACTACTATTAGCTAGCCGCCTTAGCAGTGACAAAGCCTAACTTAGGTTCTGTTTCCAGCCGCCTTCGCGTAGAGATTGTAGTCGCACTTCCGAGCCAGCAACTGTTACGGCACGCCCATTATGGTACATGTTAATCACCCCGTTGCGGGACTCGGCAGGCGGCCCTCGATAGTACGTAGGTATTTCTTAACTCTGCAATGTGCCGTCAATAACCTAAGTATCCTGAGGGAATTCTAGCCATGTTGGGATATTTTCTTGAACATATATAGGAGCCGAGGATTGCTTCACCAGACGTGCCAGTCCAGTTCATTGTTCATCTAGATCTTTTCTCTTCTCTTCGAAGCTGTCTATTGGTGTGTCTGTCAATGCCGCAATAAGCTTCAGGCCCTACTATTGGTTTTGTGTCACAATTTCAAGTTCGTCAGCTGCTTCGTTCCCGATTCCGTTCCGTTCCCCACTAGAATATAGTGTCTGGGATCTATCTAACTATTATGTAACTGGTTGAAGACATTTTTTGAAGCTGAAGTATTCCAGAAGAATATGCAACTACAAGCGTTGAAGGGAACTAAGTTCGTTTCTGCATCAAAAATGTGTTAAACTTTATTGAATCAAGTATCATATAATAGTATCAACAAGATTAACAACGAGCTTTTTATCCAAACTCTTAAGTTTAAGTGGCTTAAAAATTATTCATAAAATCACTTTTTCTTCACATACTCATAAATAAATGTAAATCATTTGCCAATAAGGATTTTGTAATAGCTCAAAACATTTTAATGAACACTTTTCACAACGTTCGATCCATGGCCAGAGAGGCATACAAGATGTGTAAAAGTGTCATTAAGTGCATCGGCAACGACTTTGCAACTGCAACAAATGCAACAAATGCAACAACTACAACAACAACAACAACTTCAAATGCAACACATCGTCAGGTATAGTTTTAGTATTAGGTTATTTGGCACTTGGCGGCAGAAGCCAATGCAAGATCGGGAATGACGACAGCAGCCATCCAGCAGTGGAGTCGACTACAACACTAGTTGCCACATAGTCAGTCACACATTTTCCCAGACGCTCTCGAGTCTTGTTGAGTCTCTGACCCAATAACAGGGATTAGGCGGTCTCTGGCTGCCATGGCAGCTGCTATGTTGCTATGTTCACCAGCTACTGCCATGCCACTCAATCATTCCATTCAATCAAACACCAGCTCCGACTCCGACTCTTTGCCAGCTACTCTGGGGTTAGTAAGTAGTTGGTCCAGTCAATCATTTGCTGCATTTGACACAACAACGTTCAAACCAACATTGTCGGCAATTAGTCCAATTTTTTTTGTTACCTTATTGTAGTAGTAGCTTTTGTGCTAAAATTAAATATTGCGAAAATTCTTTCAACAGCCTCAAGTGAACCGAACCACCGAACATATGTTCGATCGTCGCGATTTTCGAGCACCAAAAGAAATCAAATTCAAGAAAATTGCAGCAAAAATTCAAAAAGACTGCAAATGGCAAATGCTTTTAATATTTTCATGAAAATATTTGAAAAATCTTTAATTTTCCATTGGAGCACTCTGCACACAGGCCAATTATTTAGTGGTGTTTGGTGCTGCTAGCGATATGTTTATACTCTCTACTAGGAGGGTAAGGGGTATGCTAAGTTGGTGTAGAAAATGGTGAGCTTTAGAGCTAGATGGAAATAATCGAAAAATATTTAAAACGATAACTCAAAAGATCCATAATTTTAGCTAAGCCACCTACTAATTCTGAAGATCTTGAGATATATGTGCATTCGTTAGTTTGTTAAAGTCGCTGACGTCGAATCTGTGGCTCAAAAATCCTCAGTACCTTAAAGTTCTGATATAACCTCAAAAACCCCTTTAAAACACTTAGATCGGAAAAATTACGTTCTTGGGTTTTTTTAACGTAAGATTCGTATTCAGTGATCTCAACAATATATTACAAAAAATTGGCGGTCTTCGGAAAAAGACCGGAGCTGTGTATTTTTTAAATAAAACATAACTTTTATTTATTATATTTCAATTTTATAATCCATTTAATACTGTATGTACGTTTTATTTATTTATTTATTTTAAAAGGAATACAACAAAGTACAGGTGGCCTTAAATTATTAGAAACATTTTAATGAAATATTGAAAAATAGAACGAGGACAAATATAGATATGACCTTATGCGCGAAAAAGGAAGTTCAATTAATAATTACACATTTCATATATTAAAAACAAAATATATATAAAAAATATATTTAAAATTTGACTTTTGATTTAAAAAATATTTTCTAAAACTCAACCAACATTATGTGTCTTAAAAGGTAACAAACTTTGTTTCTGACAGGAAATCCATGACCGCATCCGACTTTTTTCAAAGTACTTCTAATATAAAAATCGTTTAAAAAAATTTTGCATTGTCGGCTTAGGTCATTGATGTGAAGACGGTCACATTATTTTTTTGACTTTCATGACACATGAGTAGCACAACCTTTTATATAAGAAAACTAACCTAATCAGCCTCTAAGGTAATATATATAAACAAAAACACGCTTGGCGTGACGTTACCAAAATTACAACGAGGTTTTCAATTGGTTAAAAATCTGCCAATTCCTCCAAATTAACAATAACAAGCATTTGGCAAGACGTCACAAATCGGCAATAAGGAAAAATAATCAAAAAACTTGGCGTGACGTTACAAAAATTACAAGGAAATTTTGACACGGCTTGAAAACCTCAAATTTCTTGAAATTAATAAAATCAAACATTAATATTTGGCGTGACATTAAAAATCAGCTTTGCCGTTAAAAAAAAAATATAAAAAATATGTTTGGCGGGATGTTACAAAATGGAAATGAGATTCGACTTCGATTAGGAAATCACATACTCGCATTGGCTGTGATATTACGAAAGAAAATGCGGGTTCAACTTCTAGCCTTAAGTATCTGGCGTGACAATCTTTCTTTTGAGTTCAGTGGTGGATCTCCGTGTGAGGTTTCAAGCCCGAACCCACCTTCACAAAAGTTGGAAAAATGGGTTGTTAGTTTTTTGCGACCTCCGATATATGTATTTATCGAAGTAAAAAACCCCGCCATGAAATAATCTCTGGATATGCTTCTTATTTGCGTTATTCAACATAAAGTATTTTATTTAATTTAGGTATATTAAATTTTATTCATACAAATTTTTATATAATAATTACTTTATGATAAACAGGGGTGTCTGTATAGGGCCATAAATCAAATTAAATAAAAAATGTAATATTGACTATAATATTAGAATTTTTAATATTTTGTGTTATTATTAATATTTTTGTGAATATATTAAGAGTATGGTATAATCAGATTAAAAAAACAATGAAAATGAGAAGAGGTCTCTCGAAATACAGGAAAACTGATTAAAATATAAACTTCTTACCTTGAAGCCTGACTAAAACATCAATTTCTAATGTTCAGCAGTCTTATTAAAAAGTACAAATTCAATTTTTTTTGTGAGATCCTCTATATTGATCCTATAAGTTTGTTATTTTCAATAAGATATTTATGCAATAAAAATTGCAGAATAACTCTTTTGTCTAATTTTTATAATAAAAATTGGTCATTCATTTCTACGGCCAATCGATCAGCTTCAAATTGAAAAACAACAAGTTATTATGCAATTTCTAAATAAAAATTGGTATTTAAATATTATTTTGTGAATTTTTATATTAAAAAGTTGGTATAGATTAATATATAATAATTAAATTTAGATGTTTTTGAAAAAAAATATGAACTTCTTACCTTGTTACCCTACTTAAATATTAACTTCTAACTTTTAGACAGATTCGTCGCCTACCTATAACCTTATTAGTAAGAAAAGTTTTGAACTCTTTCATCTAAAAATGTATGCATATTTCTCTTTAATAATAAAACTAATATAAAAAATAACAGATTTTTAGTAAACTCGAAATAATTTGATTAAAAAGGGCCTACCTCTATTTAGACTTATTCAAAGTTAAAATTAACAAAATCTTAACACCCTATTTCTTGTAATGTATTTTTACTATTTCTTACAAAAAAAAATTTTTTTAAAAGTTAAAACTTCACATGATAGTCTTTTTTTTTAATTTAGTGGGAATCAGCCTACTTAAAATTAATGTTATAATCCAAGAAGAAATAATTAAGTTAATCGCTGCACATTTAATTTAATCGCAAATAATTAAAATAATTTACAGCCGGTTTGTGATTTTTTACAAAGAGGCACAGTCTAGCGAATTCGGATGCGTTTCCAATCTACTTCTGTATCCTCCGCTAAGATTATTATATCCTTATACGTATACCAAGAAGCATCTGTTATTTTGCAGCGTAATATTTTCTTCAGTTTTGATTTAGTTGCCGTTTCCCAAACTTGAAGATGATTTCTAACGTTTTCTCAAAAGCCTTGCAAAATCTTGGGAATTCATGCCGAGCTTACAGTGTATCGCATAGTCGTTGCTCTCTCTGACTGTCAACCTGCCAGTTGCTGTTGATATTATTATTATCGTCAGGCACATTGCATTTTCATCCGTTCAACGGGGCGTATGTGTATTGTAGCCGTTTATATGCTGGCCCGCGTTAATAACTAGTCTTGTTTAGAGCTACATTTAGCTATTTTTCTGTTTCCAACTATAAATAAGAGTTTAAAGTGTTGTACAGTGACAAAAAGAAACATTATTTGCACGTACGCAGCCAAAAATTTGCAACTAGTTGCACATTGGTTGCTAATCAAAAGACTTAAGCCGCAAACTTCTTGCCCAATGTAGGAGTTTTTGCGGGTTTTTTTTTGGTTTGTTATATACCCCATATAAACCAATTACATATAGTTGGAGCTTCAATTATCCATGTGCTCTAATTACGAACATACAGAGATATACACTGTACGTGACATAGTTTTTAAACTGGGTTAACTGGAAAAGAGTTGAAATCGTAAATAGTCTTAGTTGGTAGAAGTTTTTAATTGCGCTTCAAGTGTTATATTTTTATACATATTAATGAAGCAGTTTGAGGTAGCAAATTATTTTATCTGCAATAAGTTTTAACTACCAAAGTAATTTGTTTAGTAAGTGTTTAAAAAAACTTTAAGAGACCTAACTTGGTTTTATTTTCACAAATTGTATTTCTTTTTCTAGGCAGCATATTGGCCTTCTTAAAAAAAAAAAAAGTTTATACGTACGAGTTTTAAAACCTTTTGGTAGTTACTTTGAAATAAAAGGCCCATAATAAAAATTAATTCAGTTTGGGGGCCAACACAAGTAATAAATATCTTATACCCTAAACTTTATCCGCAGAAGTCCAATGAGTTGCCTTTAATAGCTAAAAATAGCAGATATGCCCTTGATAAAAAAACTGTCGTTTAAAGCTGGCTTTAAAAAAATACGTACAATCCACATTACATAACTATATAAAGGCTAACTGCCAATGAGCGACGAATAATTTATCTAAACCTTATATAAAAACAAACCCCCAATATCCCCATTTTCGGACTACCTACCACTAAATTATGAATATGAAACCCCTTCGGTTTTGGGGACAATTCATTTATTTGTTTCATTAGCTGTGAAAACTACAAATTCATATGTTTAAACTTTTTATCCATTATTGCTTGCAATTCACAAGGTGTTCAAGCAGCGAGTGCCTTAAGTTGCAATTTTTTTTAAAGGGATTTTAAAATTTCGTTTTGATGATAAAATTCTATAACTTTTTTGTGATTATGTTTGTTGATAAAATAACCCAACAGTTTTAAGTGGAGTGTCTGTCTTCATTATTTTGATAGGGAGTATAGAAATGATATGCCAAGGGATTACTTATGAATTTTTTTTCACAGAGATGACTTGTTACAAGAATTAAATAAGTTAATTTTATAGCTGTAGTGGTAAATTGAATAATTTTAATATAAACAAAATTATAATATATGGGAAGTAGGGATGCTCGGTACCGGAAAAAAAAATCTAATCGACGTATTGAGTATGTATGCCTATTTAAAGCCTATAATCCAAAATTTATGTTGAAAACTTTTAATGGCTATAACGCGGAAACTAAGCTTAATTTGTGATCACTCAGCAAAAATTTATTTTTCCAATTTCAAATAGCTGTAACTCGTAAACTAGGCGTCCTAGAGCGAAAATAAGCACAGATTTGTATCGGTTGCCAATTTGAAACCATGGGTATGTCAATTTTATAAGCGTCAAAATACGAAACAGCGACAAAAACGTTCAATACAAACGAAAAAAATATTAAAAAACTTTTTTTGGACGTTATAGGGAAACATTTTTGGCCGTATATCGAAACCGTGTCATAATTGAAGAGGGCCGTTATAGTGAAATGGCGTATAAAGAGCGGTCGTACAGCGAGGTGTGTGTGTTCCGCAAAAATTCGATACCGATCCGATTCTATCAAAAAGAAATCGATATCATCGGTACCGAGTTTTTACTTTCTTTAAGAACTAAACAAAATGTAAAACGAAAAAGGAACCAAAATTACCTAATGTTCATAATAAATTTCCATAATACGAAGAAGAATAGGAACTATTTCTTATTTACACTCAGTGGTTCATTTTACTTAGGTGTGAGCTCTATTATTTTTACCGGAATATCGCATAGCAAACCACCTTAAATTAACTTTTTGGAAAATAAATTGTAATGTTAAGCAAATTCTTACTCGATACCGATACTAAGCAAATTGATATCGGATCGACTATTAACCGAGAACCAAAATATCGGTATCGAATATTCAGTATCAACTTTGATATTCTCGATATTCAAAATATCAGATCGGTTTCGCGCATCCCTAACTACAATCTTGGGCGTTTGAACAATGTAAATAGCAAATAATTAAAAAAAATTGCAATCTTAGACTAATTGTAGAATAACAATATCCCATTTTTCCCCATGTTTCGGGTTCGGACCACCCCCTTTGGGATCAGAAAACCCTAATAAAAATATTTTTCACAATTTTTTTGCTTCACACTTACAATTAATTCAAAGATAAAAAGACAAGGTTTAAAATCAAAAATGAAAATAATCTCGTTTATTTGATCTTATTATAAAAGATGGATTTCTTTTATCTGATTTCTCTGGACGGGGAGGCTTAGCAAAATCCTGGATCCGCCCCTGTTTATGAATTTTTTTTTTACTGAAATGCTTTTGTTTATTAGTCTGAATAAGTCAGCTATAGTGGTAATGGGTAAATTGAAAAATCAAAAAAAAAAATAGATAATAATACAAAATTTAAGAAATTAGGACAAGATGTTTTATTGGATTTGGAATATCGGAAATTAGAACAGCTATTTTTTATTTTTGAGTAAAATTATATTTTGCTAAAATTAGTTTGTTAAAATAAATATGTAATTAATTTACTTATTTAATCAGGGTTTATTTTTCATTATAATCTTACAAAGATGTCGCATAGTGATTAAAAGTTGTATTTAAAATTTTAACTGCTACTTACATGCGTAAGATCTTAGAATCTTGAAATGTTCGTACAAGAATTCTCTTTTAGCTGAAAATTTGTAATTTTGAAAAATGGTCAAAAATTACTATGGTTACTTGTAACTTCAATATTTCATATATCACTGTAAAAAGCACATTAAAACCTTCAACCGTATTTTATATCGATGTAAAATTTTTTTCACGAGATAATGAATAACTGAAAAAAAATAAAAAAAAAATTATCTCGAAGACATGTATCGGAAACATTGCTTAAGAAAGAAAAGCTTGGCATTTTCGTGTTTCTCGAGCCAAAATTACCCTAAAAAACACTTCATTTTTCAGCAGATTAATTTTCGTATAAACTAGTGTAATTTAATAAGTTGGTGTAAAACGGATCTGTTAAGAACTTAATTAACTTATTGACAGTGTGTCGCGATATTGGTACTACGAACTTGAATATTCCCCAAAATCAAACTGTTTTTATATCCTTTTTTTCATTCAAAAAATTCTTTCATTAATTATAACATTTCAGAAATTGGAACCATTTGGTTCTTATTTGTGAGCTTCCTATGATTAATATTATATCATTCCTGCATGCTTGTACTATATATCAGAATAAGTATTCTTGGTATCCTTTGTCTTCAAGAGCAAATAATGCGTCAGTAATATAGGGTGGGCCATCTATTGATTTATTTATAAGACAAGCATAATTCGGAACATATTTGAACAGCAAAAAAAGATGACAGCTCAAACATTTAAGACTCCTATATTTTTTTATAAAAAAAAAACCAAGCTAGTTCAGAAAAGTTTTATTTTGAGGACGTGCAATTTCTACTAAATAAACAAAATTTGAATCTTCGTAATAAAGTCTAAGAAATTGCAACGCAACAAAAAAAATTTTTTCATAACAAACCTTTCTATAAAGTTTGTTGATATCATAACATAAGCCAAATCTTGATTCATAAACTATTTTTGAAAAGTAAACAAGTTTTGTTTTTCTGAAACCCAGTTTTTAATATGCTATTTATATGACAGTTTATTTTTGCATTATGATCTGATTTTTTTATGGAAAATTTTAACAGAATAGACGCAAAAGCAATGCGAGCTTCTGTTTATATTGTAGTTCACACCACAAACTGACTCCCAAAAATAACAAATTTTAATTGTATTCTAAAACTTTAATAACTTTGGCTGCAGTGAATACCAAAAAAAAAAAACAATACAAGTCAGTAAAAAAATATTATTTCTTCATGTGATTGATTGGAAATAGAACCGGGAAAACTATAATAGATTTTAATACATTTTTATATCCTGTACCGTATGGTACAAAGGGTATATTAAGTTTGTGCAAGCCGAAAATGTATGTACATATAGAAGAAGTCGTCGGAGATACTCCAAAGTTACCTAAAATATGATGAGGATGACTGGAGAATTCGTTATACCCATGTCCGTCTGTTCGTCTGTCCGACTGTCCATCTGTCCGTTTGAACGCTTAGATCTAAGAAATGGTAAGAGCTAGAGTTACCAAACTTTCACATTAGATCTCATATTATTCCATAGGAGACAAGTTTAGCTTATTTATTTGATGTCAGGGTTAAATTATATAGCTGCCATAGGGGTGTTTCAGACGACCTCGAAAAAAACCAAAAGTTTTAGATGGATAGTTCGTTTATTTATGAAGATATCGTAACCAAATTTGGCATTCGGAAGTTCCCAAACGCTGTCCCAAATTTCATCAAAATCGGTTAACTATATCATGTAGCTCCCATAGGGCCGATCTTCTATTTGTTATGTTTCCTTTGTGAAGATATTGATGCCAAACTTGGTATTCGTAAGTTTTTTATAGTTCCTAAGCACTGTACTAAATTTATTCAAAATCGGTTGACTATATCATATAGATCCCATTGGAGGAATCGATCCAAAAAAAATTTTTTATACAAAATTCGATGTGTTTCGTTTGTTTGTAAAGATATTTGAACCAATTGATTAAATTCCATTCAAATCTTTTTTAAGGTACCAAAGCACTGTGTCTACTTTGATCAAAATCGGTTGACTATATCATATAGCTCCCATAGGGGCGATCTTCTAAAAATCGATTTTTTAACAAAATTTGTTGTGTTTCGTTTGTTTGATAAGATATTGGGACCAAATTTAATATTCGTGAGTTTTTTATAGTTCCTAAGCACTGTACTAAATTTAATCCAAATCGGTTGACTATATCATATAGCTCCCATAGGACGAATCGGTCCAAAAAACGTTTTTTATACAAAATTCGATGTGTTTCGTTTGTTTGTAAAGATATTTGAACTAAATTCGGTATTCAGATCTTTTTAAAGGTATTAAAGCACTGTGTCAAATTTTATTGAAATCGGTTGACTATATCATATAGCTCCCATAGGAACCCATCAAAAACAACATTTTTGCTTAAAAATTCTTTTGTTTTTGGTTTTTTGTGAAGAAACCGGATTTTATTGCAAGCTAGTGGTACAGGGTATCCCAAAGTCGTCCGCGCCCGACTTTTGGGACACTTTTTTTTTATGACTTTAAGAAAATATAGACAGACAGACAGAAATGTCTAGATCTCTTACGTTACTGACCATATTGAAGGTAACTTTGTGGGTCTCCGATGTCCGCTTCACTATGTTCCATCAGTTGGCAAAAAGTAAATGCAATCCCTTATCTTTGACAGAGGGTATAATTAAAATAATTTTAAGAAGCATACATGAAACTTGACCTTATGGAAGGTGTTTGATACCCTTCAATCATATTTAGCTGGTAAAGATTACCCAAATTTCTTCCAATTTTTTTGGGCAATTGAAACATAGATGGCGCTAGCAGTTCTGTTGGAAACACTAAGAACTGGCTTGTAGTCGAAACCATTAACTTTATCGCAATCTTGATTAATTCTGGTAAATACTAGAATACATAGAATATTTAAGTCACGTCAAAAATGTTTATTATTTAGTTACTCTCACTTCACATTGACGGGTGTTACATGTTGCCACCTCTGCTCAAGGTCACAACTATTTGAATTTGTTGTCCGGCTGTCCATCTGTCCCTGAATCTAGTGAGTTCTTGTTAATTGTAGCTTGCCAGTTTTAAACTAAACTAAACCAAAGCAAATCAAATCACATTTAAGCCATGTCGCAATCTGGCCAAAGTCGATGACTGCTGTCTGACTGACTTTGTATTTATTGTAGTTTCTCGAAAAGTATATTGTATCTGAGTATCTAAAAAAGTATCTTTTGTGTAATTGCCATTTGCCATGCTCATTTTCTGGCCATTTATTTATGCCATTTGTTATTGTTATTATTATTATTGTCACTTAAATATGCGCTCTCAAGCGGCAAGTTTGAGGGCCACAGTTGCAATATAATTTTTAATATATTTTCACTTGGGGTTTTTTTGTAGGTTTGGGGTTTTTGGCTTATACCAACATCAATATGAATTTATTATTTATCATAAGCTAGATTGATACATTTTCAAGAAGTTTCTTGTGGTTTTGAGTCAAGTTTGAAAATTTACATATTGATTTTGTGCTCAAAAATAAACAATGCTATAAAATTGAAAGAGATTTGCAAACTCATAATTAATTGTACAAAAATTATTATGCAATATTTTGAACGGGGAATTTTTAAAGAGCCAAAAACAAAAAAAAGAAAGAAATCTTTGTTTAGGCGCGTTCTCTGACGTTTAAAACAAGTTCAACTGCCTGACAAAAATTTTGTAACGTTTTTTTAGTTCTTTCTAAAACAAGTTTGTGGGAACCATTTAAATATTCCTCTTATTTGTTTGTCAAAGAACTTTAAAGTTTAACTTAGTCTAAACTTTGGATATACCTGTTATGTTTGCAGACAATAAAGATAAGACTTTCTGATAAGTTTGTTCTTTCTTTTTTTCTCCAAAGTTTTTTAGTTTGGTATATCTTTTGTGAAGATTTATGCGTTGGGCTTAGATATTTATAAGCTACACATTAAATTTAAATACATAATTATTTTTACTGTAAATTATTAGTCATTTTAAATTATTCGTTTTACGTCATAATGATTAGGCACTTTCTAGCTTCACGCTCTTTCTAAAAAGTATGTTTCTTTTATTCTGAAGAAGGTCTTTGTAGACCTTCTTTTTGAGAATATTAGACAATTTAATTGATAATTTTTGCAACCTCTTCAGTCCGTCAACTATGGAAGTTCTAAATCTTTTTTTGTGCTCTAATCTGAATACTCTGTACCCATTGTCATGGGTATCTGTACCCATTTTCAAGGGTATCTGTACCCATTTTCAAGGGTACACTGTATATATTTGGCAATAATTGATCTGAGATGGTTGAAACTTTCCAGAAAAAAGTTTAATATTTTAAGAATATCTCTACAAAAATTAATTAATTTAAAAAAAATTGTTAACCGATAATAACATTTAATGCCCACAGTGCGATGGACTTCATATCAAATTTAAATATCTAAAAATTCCGGCTATAGCTTAATATATTTCACCTATTTTTACAAAGTTACCCTGAAAATTTTATCTATTATCTCAAGAATTTGTTTAATTTCAAAGTTTTTCATAATTTATTAAATTTGGAAATATATTTTTTAATTACATAAATATTCAGTAAGATGGATAAACGAAATTTTTATAAAAATTAAGGTGTATATGTAAAAATCTAAATCGAAGAGATAAAATTTTGAAAAATGATAGATGTAGGCTTTGTTTTTTAAGATTTAGATCTATATGATTCTTTTCTTATATTAAATGTTTATTATTTCTATTGTATATTTAGAATTCAATTGCTTTGCTCTTTGCTTTAAAATATAAGGGATCAAAATTATGCCTGTTAATTATTCTAAAGATCTTGCGTTTTAATATATTCAAGACCAAAGGCCCCCAAACAAAAATGGCTTTGATTCGTTTTTTTTTTTTTGAATATATAAGAAAAGAAACAAAACTTCTACAGTGAAAAAAAAGATCCAGAAAAAGTCCATTTAAATATTAATTTATCGATAAATTCATTTATTAACCTATATCATTGTTGTCTCTATGGAAGTACAGGGAATAAATATGCATTATAGTCTTGTGCTGATCGGCTTGTGACCACCATTAAAATGCAAAATAAACAAGCTCCAATAACAAATATATGCAAATCATAATTTATTATTATTATGTTACCAAGTCTGGGAAGTCCCTAGAAAGTCACGTTTACTAACTGGGGTAGCAACAAATGGAATACAGTGGCCTATAATGGTTGAAATATCATGTCAATAGTTCTATTATTTTAGCATATATTATTAATTATTAATAAATATTTAGCCTGAAGGCCTTGTTGCTCTGGCTCTAAACTATTTGTTCCCTAGAATTAATTCTAAGGTACAATATTAAAATAAATTAATAAATATTTATTGGACATTTCCACTACATGATACTAATTATCATTTACTTTTACTTACTTGCAGATACTTTTTTTCAACGGTGCTGCAATTTCAAATATATCGCGGCATGTGTCGTGCTTCTGGACAATATATTCCCGATGATCCGCGTAAGCCGCTGCACAAGTGCGACATCTATCGGCAGCCAGCTGCAGGCAATATGCTCAAGTAAGTTCAAAGGCAGCATTTAAAAATATGACGCTACGTCACATGATCAATATTTTTGGTAGCAAACTAAAACATAATAATATGAAATAAAATTATAAGAACCGGAAAATAAATTTCGATATACTATTTGTGACCAACTGGCCCGAAAAAAACCGACAAATAGCTCGAGCTTGGATGCAACGTACCAATATCTCAATTAATACTACCAGGTGGCCTGGATTTTCATATTTTGAGCTTAAGCGTTGCGGATTTTAGTACTTTTTTCAAGAAATGTGCCGGCTTAGCTCAAAATTGAATTGGTCACACTAGCTATCTATACCTATATTACTATATCACTTTATTACTATATTACTATATAACACTATATCACTATATAACTATATCACTATATTTCTATATCACTATATTACTATATAACTATATCACTATATCACTATATCACTATATCACTATATCACTATATCACTATATCACTATATCACTATATCACTATATCACTTTATCACTATATCACTATATCACTATATCACTATACCACTATATCACTACGTCACTATATTCCTATATAAAACTGCATATGACCATTTTTATTCTCTGAACCGAGATGCTAAGTACTATGCCATCCTTTTTTGTCGATCGTCAAATGATTTAAGAGTACTTCTATGCCGGATATGGTCGATATCAGTTAATTTAATTATTTGCTTGTTTTAATAGTACGAGTCGGGTACCTGAAAGGCGCGCTCGCCTTTAACGTTCTCAATTTTTGTTGTTGTTATTTTATTGAGAAAAAAAAAATAAGATGCTTTAGTAAAGGGAATACACATTTCTCCGATGTCCACAATCCAGACGCAAACCTATCCTCAACTCACGACCCTTTAGCCACGCAACACTCTTGCTCCAGTTGCGCTGCATCACTATCGTCCTCACCGCCGAGTCTGCATAAAATCGTTCTTGCCTTCAACGGTCGAAAGCCTCAGAGGGTGATGCGATCCCTCCTGAAATCCTCAAAGCGGACCCATTAATAACGGCTCGCTATCTGGACCCTCTCTTTAAGGCGATTTGGCGTGACAAAAAACTACCAGATGAGTGGATGACGGGTATCCTGGTCAAAGTTCCCAAGAAAGGAAACCTCTCGTTATGCAAAAATTACAGAGGCATTACTCTCATCAGCATCCCATCGAAAATTTTGTCCAGACTGGTACTAAATAGAATGCAAGCACATCTAGAACGATCTTTAAGTAAGCAACAAGCAGGTTTCCGATCAAATAGATCTTGTGTTGATCATATTTTCTTCCTCCGTATCATCATGGAGCAACTAAACGAATGGCAGTCCAATGCTCATGCCTGCTTTGTTGATTTCAGCACCGCGTTTGACAGCATAAGCAGAGTTTGTATCTGGAACTCGCTTTACGCCAAAGGTGTCCCGAGTAAACTTGTTAACATCATCAAAGCTCACTATGATGGTGTTGAATGCATAGTTTTACACAACAAACAATCCGACCCGATTTGCCCCAAAACCGGCGTAAAGCAGGGTTGCCTCATGTCTCAGCTGTTGTTCCTTATTGTTCTCGACGACGTGTTGAACAAAGCGTTAACAGGAAAACATGGTGTACCCTAGAATTTTAACGAACATCTTGGAGAACTAGCATACGCCGACGACATCGCCCTCCTTGCCGTCAAAAGGTTGGACCTGCAGTTGAACCTGGACCAGCTCATCAGTCCTGTTATATACTTGCGAGTCCTGGTCGCTTACATCGGTTCTGATCCGGAAACTGCAAGCCTTTGTCAACTCATGCTTACGTAAAATCTTAAGGATTTGGTGGCCACGCACCATTTCTAATGCGGAATTACTGAAAGCCACAAATGAGCTTCCTATTGAACTAATAATCAAACGCCGCCGTTTCGGGTGGATTGGGCACACCTTTCGCAAAGACACCTGCGAAATCTGTAGATCTGCGCTTTCATGGAACCCGCAAGGCGCAAGAAGCCGTGGAAGACCAACAACCTCTTGGCGTCGCATGGTGGATGCTGACCTTCGGGACTCCCATACAGACTGAAGTAACCTCAAACAACTTGCAAAAAATCGGTCGGACTTCAATTCTTTTGTTTTGGCCCTACGCTCCACCCGGAGTTAGAGGAACTTATATATAAAAAGGGAACAAGGTAGTATTAATTGTCACCCAGCTCTTAAAAAACAACCTGTACACCACTTTCAAGAATGTCAGTGACACACAACAAAAACACAAAGCGAACTGAATGTATAATTTGATCATGTGACGTCACTAAGCTGTCGATTAACCCAATGCACTTGCTTTATGTTGCTGAACTCTCCCTTAATTCTCTCTGCCCCCCATTATTTTAGACAGCTGATGGCCAAGGGCGCTTCACAGCCTTGGCAGGAGGTGCTGCAGGAGACATTGGGTGAGGGCCGCTTGGATGGCAGCGCCTTGCGTGAATATTTTGCGCCTCTCGAGGAGTGGCTGCGTCTGGAGAATCTGCGCACCAACGAATACGTGGGCTGGAACTATGATGGAGACTACTGCAAGCGCAGCATAGAGACTGCGGGTCTGCAGGTCTACGGTGGTTTCTACAATGCTGGAAACATTTCCATGGCCTCCAGTCTATTAATGCTGCTGTGCGCCTGGTTGGCAGTAAGCCTAAATCTGTAAATGTTAAAGGCATGTTAAAAAAAAAACACAGTCAAAATGTTAAGCAATTATGTTAAATAAGCACAGTAAGTATATAATATTTTATTTACTTCCGTAAAATCGAGTTTGAACTTGAACCAATGCCAAAAATGGAAAAAAAATAAATTCTAAAAAGCTTAAGTGACAAATTGACACCCTAAAAACTGCAGCTAGAAATTGTTGCAACCAGTTTATATAATACATATAGCTTATATATAAAAACGTTTATGTTAAAAAACCAGTTTAGTTGTTATTTTTTGTCTGGAGCTTGTGGGGACTATGCGGGTCATTGGAACGCAAGCGTCGCACGCACATTTCCATTTCTACTTGTTGTTGTTGCTACAAATTAACAATTTAATCAAATAAAAATAATAATAATATGAAATAATAGTCTCAGCAAAGCAAAACAAAACAGTTTACTCAAATGCATTTGCAGCTACAAAGCCAAATGTATCCGTATCTTAATATCTCGGTATCTTTATATCTATGTTCACAGTTGGTTCGCATTTAATTCAAGTGTGTTTTGTTTTCTGGATTTGATTTAATAAATTGCAGTTGGGAGCAACTAGACAATCATCACCACAGTGGAGCACTTGTGGGGCGTGTCTGCACTTAGCACCAGCAGGGGACTTCAGTGTCATTGTTCTAAGGGTTATCTAAGCATTAAGATACTTTACTTAACTTCATAAGACTTAAGTGAATGAATTGTCTGTGGCAATCAAATTGAATAAATATTAGAAAATGTCACTTGGACTAAACAAACTTGTTTTTTTTTTTTTTTGTCTATTATACAATAAATGGAAAATTATGAAATTATGTCAGTTAATCAACCAAATCTGGCAACAGGCCAATAGACAAGCCCAAGTCATACAGACCAATGAGTCTAACCTCATTCCTTCTGAAAACAGTAGAGAGACTTCTCGATCTGCACATCAGAAACAAACTGCATGCCGCGGACCCGCTGCATCCAATGCAGTTTGCATATTCCAAAGGGAAGTCAACAGGGGTTGCCTTACACCACCTAGTCAGAAAGATTGAAAATGCTTTCGACTCCAAGAATATAGCTTTGTGCGCATTCCTGGATGTCGAGAGAGCGCTCGACAACACTGACTTTGGTTCTATCTCTAGAGCATTGGCCCGTAAGAACATAGAACCAAATGTGACCGCATGGATAGACGGTACAACAGTCAGCATAAGAGCTGTAAAGGGTTGTCCACAAGGAGGTGTGTTATCTCCCCTGCTATGGTCTCTCGTAATCGATGAACTTTTAATTAAGCTGACAAGACTGGGTTATAAGGTCATTGGGTACGCAGACGACCTGGCCATCATAGTGACGGGTAAATACGAGAGCACCATCAGAAAGATGATGGATAATGCTCTTCAAATTACCCTTAACTGGTGTTTAAGTGCAGGGCTTATCATCAACCACCAAAAAGCTGTGATTGTTCCCTTCTCGAAGAGATACAACATGGGGCTTCAGCCCTCATATAATATTATAGAATGGATATACCGTATCCTATACCGTGACCTATCGTCACATAAGCAGCCCTTGTGTGGTGGCCCGAGATGCACCAAGATGTGGCCATTAAGAAATACAGCAAGCTTCAAAGACTAGTATGCATATCTCTCTCGAGAGCTATGCGTACCTGTCCGACAGCTGTTATGGAGTCAGTCCTTGGATTCACACCAATGCACATTTTATTATAGTATATTCCCTATATATTGACATATAGATCGGTTCTAAATCAGATCTTATGATCACGGAATTATTTCATAACAAGAAATTTAAATCTCTTCTCCCAAGTCGGGAGACTTTATCTGATGGCAGCCCCTGTGGAAACCTCCGGTCGCCATAACGGATGGGTTCAAAATTGAGCAGGGTGTATGTGTTGGAGTCGTCGGAACCAACACCAGAATCTCTACCGCAATGGGCATCTTGCCCAGCGTCTTTCAAGCGGAGATTCATGCCATAGATAGCTGCGCCCTTAGTATCCTTCTCAAGGGAACTAGGGGAGCAAACATCTGGGCATAGAGCATTATCATCCTGGAGCATCTCCTCCAGGATGGTTAAAGAATACCTTAACTACCTCCAAACCCTATCCGCCCGGAACAAAGTCGTGCTATGTTGGGTACCTGGAGCCTCAGGAGTGGATAGTAATACGATCGCTGACGATCTAGCACGACAGGGTGCCTCCAATCTGAATACATCTCCTGCGCCGTTTTGTGGTATTGGTTGGTCTTCAGTCAAAACCATGATAAACAAATGGGCTGCAGGAGAACATAGGAGATACTGGTTCTCCATACCCCGGCTTCATCAAGCAAAAGTGCTTGTCAAACCTCTGAATACGATCAAGACAAAAGGTCTTGGCAGTGCCGACTTAAAACTCCTGGTAGCATACCTATCTGGCCACCACACTGTTAGAAACCATCCACAGTAAATTGGCCTATCGCGCTCTTCAGAGTGCAGACTCTGTCTAGAAAACGATGAAGCCACCAGACATATTCTCTGTGACTGCCCAGCGCTGGTATGGGACAGAGACTGTCACATAGGAAAGGAACGGATTAGTCCCTTCCATCTTAGGTCAATACCAACAAAAGGCCTGCTACCATTCATGTGGAAAGCGGAAAGTATTTTGCTTTGATTTATGGGTATGGTACAAAAGACCTTTTGGTCGCAGTGCCCCACCTCTTTGGGAGGAGCCTTTACGGGGACAAAAAAAAATCCTACCTACCTACCTTTGAGGTCTCATTAAGCTTTTATCTATAAGCTTTACGGTTCTATCCGGTCCTTGACATCCTTTGATCTAGCAGCTGGGCCTTCAAACTTTAAAAACGTAATATATTTCGTGGGAGATTTTAAGGCTATGTGCGAACACACTTTTGGTCATTTACCAGCACTGCTTTTAGTTTTTGACTATAACTTCCAGTGTATTTGCATGAGACCTTGAAAAATATTCTCCACGTGCCGGTTATAGCTTTACATAACTGCTTTAAAAATATATATCTTATTTATCTGGGAAATAAATTTTCATTTTTATTCACTTGTCAAGCTATACGACGGCTAATTCAATTTTTAGAGCTATGCGCTGCTGATAGACAACTTTATTTTTAAACAAAATATTTCTTGGTAATGAAAAATACTTGCTATAAAAAGACTTCTGTTGGCCCAATTGGTTAGTTCTAAACTTCCTGACTTAACTAACGCAATGTTTTGCAAGTTTCTGATACTTTTCCTGGCATTTCAACGTGTTGTTGCTCATCATAGCTCTCGAGCTTTACTAGGTGGACGCATCGTAGGCGGCCATGACGTATCCATAGAGAATGCACCCTGGCAAGTCGCACTTCTGTATCACTCTGAATTTGTATGCGGTGGTAGCATCTACAGTAAAAGGATTATTATAACTGCGGCCCACTGTCTCGAAAATCGTTCTTCTGAATATATGACAGTTCGCATTGGATCGACTTTTAAAAATTCTGGAGGAACTGTACTCAAAGTTGCCGAAATTGTCAAACACGAAAATTATAAATGGGGTATAGAAAAAAGTAATGATGTAGGTATAATACTGCTCGAGTCTTCGATCGAAAGGCCTGCAAAAAGTATTGCTTTGGCCATCGAGAGCCCGGCACCTGGTTCCCTAGCAACAGTTACGGGCTGGGGTGAAACCTTCTATGGTCAAGTCCATGGTCCCATCAGACTACAATCAGTTGACGTGGAAATTATTGATGCTACAGTTTGCAAAAGTAAATATGACGGGTATTTTATAACCTCGGATATGATTTGTGCTGCTTCGCCTCAGAAGGATGCATGTGGTGATGACTCAGGTGGTCCACTGGTATTTAATAATAAACTGGTTGGTATTGTATCCTGGGGTTCCCTGTGTGGAAGTCCATGGTATCCAGGAGTTTATACCGATGTTGCCTATTTACGTGATTGGATTGTTGGCACTTCGCAGAAATTGTTACTAGTTGATTAAAGTCGAGAATATTTTCATTTATTGATTGCTCGATAAATAATCCGAATTTTGCAATAAAGACTTTGAACTTTACGGATATTTTTTTTTTGCCTCGTGGTCGGATGTCGTGGAACTTTTATAAAAATATTTGTTTATAAATTTTATTCGTTTTTTTTTTTAATTTTACGCTGTGAAACGATGGTATAATAAATGTTTTTAATTTTGTTTGGGTAATAAAGTGTAGTACAGAGTGTAGGTGTTGGAGTCGTTGGACCCAACACCAGAATCTCTATCGCGGAGATTCATTCCATAGAGATCTGATACCTTAGTTTCCTTCTCAAGGGAACAAGGGGAGCAAGCATCTGCACTTATTCAGATAGCCAAGCTGCTATTAGGGCATTATCATCCTGGAGCATCTCCTCCAGGATGGTTAAAGAATGCCATAAATATCTCCAAACCCTGTCCGTCCGGAACAAAGTCTTGCTATGTTGGGACACTCGGAAGTGGATGGTAACACGATCGCTGACGATCTAGCACGACAGGGTGCCTCCACTCTGAATACATCTCCTGCGCCGTTCTGTGGTATTGGTTGGTCTTCAATCAAAACCATGATAAAAAAAATGGGCTGCAGGAGAACATAAGAGATACTGCTTCTCCTTACCGGGGCTTCGTCAAGCAAAAATGCTTGTTAAACCTCTGGATACGATCACGACAAAAGGTCTTAGCAGTGCGGACTTAAAACTCCTGGTAGCATATCTATCTGCAGAGTGCAGACTCTGTCGAAGACTATGAAACCACCAGACATATTCTCTGGGACTGCCCGGCGCTGGTATTGGACAAAACCTGTCACATGGGAAAGGAACGGATAAGTCCCTTCCATTTTAGGTCACTACCAACAAAAGACCTACTGCTATTCATCTGGAAAGCGGAAAGTCTTTTGCTTTAACTTAAGGGCATGGTACAAAAGACCTTTTAGTCGCAGTGCCCCTACCTCTTTGTGAGGAACCCTTTCGGGGGAAAAAAAAATGTTTTTAAGATTCACTTCACTGGCTCCAGCATTGGAATGAACGTATCAGTGCCATTGGATATACAAGACGTTTAGTCTGCTGTGATTTCTTTTGCTGCAGCTATTGAGAGACCCTTTATATAGAGAGCTGCAATGCAATGCGACGCCGGGCAGTCTCTAAATCTCCACCGGCAGCCACACCAAAGTTAATAACTTTATTATGTGCTCCATTAATTTATGTATTCTCCCACGTTTCGTCAACCGAATGCACAAACTCGTAAGTATTCAATTATTTGTTGTAATCTCACTGATTGGTGCTGATCTGAGATGAGCTGCACTGAGCCGAGCTGAACTCATCTGATCTGAGTTGAGTTCAAACTGACTCTCAGTCGGAGTCGGGATTAAAAAAAAGCGCAAATGACAACAAAAGCCAGTTTGCTCACAGTGACAACAACAATAACAACCACAAATATGTTAAGGACATGATCAACAACAACATTTCAATTAAATGCAATCATCGCCAACGTCACGCAAGCAGAGAGCTGAGAGCGAACTATTGATGCAGCACAGTGGTCGAAACAGGTGAGTTAGCCGGTATAAATTTCGTTTTTTAAATCATATTATATTTGATGCATTAATTTTATTTTAATACAATTCAATATTATTACCCCGACTGAATGTTTATGCATTTTTTAGATACAAAATTTTAAGGCGTATTTATTTTAGAACTAATTATCTTTTCCTATGCTATTAGGAAAAGAGTATAAATTATTTAATATATGAACTTTTTTGTTGATCATACCTCAAAGTCACAGCAAAAAAAAAATAATTGCATTAAAATAAATTAATTAAATCATTTTCTATGAATATGTCCAGGGCCGCAGAGACAATATCCGGGCCCCGGGGGAAATCTCGGATCCGGAACCTATAAATTTTTCTTAATTCATGACAATACGTATATTTGTTGTAATAAAAAGTATAGAGAGGATTTCCAAGAGAATTGATTGCAATGATAATAATAACATTCGATATGGTTACACCAAAAAGTATGTTACGGAGCTCTGGTAGAATGATAATTTACTATATTCTTTTTAAACAAAAAACTTGCCGAATGACTCTCGAGTTCCCTCTGAGAGCTCCGGGCCCGGGGGAAAAAGTCCCCTATCCCCTCTTGAAGAGCCTGAATATGTCATATAGAGTTCAAGTTAAGAAACAGAAACTCTCAAAACTATTAAAAGATATATGTTTCTGTTTACACATAAAACTACGATTACACTAGTTTACACGAAAAATACACATTCGTAAAAAAAAATGCTTTTTAGGTTAATTTGGGGTCGAGAAGCACGAAAATGGTAAGCATTTTTTTCTCTTAAGCATCGTTTTCGAGCTATTTGCGAAAAAAATGTTTTTGGACAATTGTTTTAGTTTTTCGTTAATATCCCGTGATAAAAACGAAAGATATTTATGTGCTTTTTTTAGTATGTTCAGATTAAGTAAAAATTATTGAAGTTACAGGCAACCAAAGTCGAAAAAAAGTATAATTTTTGACAATTTTTCAAAAGAGAGAGCATTTTTGGAGTTAAGATCTTCGAAGATTTATTAAATAATAAAGACGGAAATAGCTGAAAAAATTTATTAACCTTTTTAAATACGTAAACCTTTCTTTGAATAAAATTGGATTTATTGGCGAATTTAATCAAATCACAAGAAGATTTAGAAGAGATTTAAAACCGTTTCGAATTTGTGTTGTGGCATCAAAAATTAGAATTGTAGATAAATTGTTTTCTGTAGTATCTCTCTATAACTATTTTCCTGAAAAATCAAAAAAAAAAATGGCGGACATAAAGTCGGGCGCGGACGACTTTAGGATACCCTGGACCACTAGCTTGTAATAAAAGTCCGATTTCTTCACAAAAAACCAAAAACAGAAGAATTTTATAAGCAAAAATTTTTTTTGACCGATCGTTCCTATGGGAGCTATATGATATAGTCAACCGATTTCAACAAAATTTGACACAGTGCTTAAATACCTTAAAAAAGATATGAATGCCAAATTTATTTCAAATATCTATACAAACAAACAAATCACATCGAATTTTGTATAAAAAACGTGTTTTTGGACCGATTGGTCCTATGGGAGCTATATGATCTAGTCAAACGATTTGGATTAAATTTGGTACAGTGCTTAGGAACTATAAAATACTCACGAATGTCAAATTTGGTCCCAATATCTTAACAAACAAACGAAACACAACAAATTTTGTTTAAAAATCGATTTTTTGGAAGATCGGACCTATGGGAGCTATATGATATAGTCAACCGATTTTGTTCAAATTTGGCACATTGCTTAAGTGGTCTAAAAAATTTCCAAACGCCAAATCTGGTTACCATATCTTTATTAAAAAACAAAATATAGCGAAATTTTCTTTAAAAAAGTTATTTTGGCCGGTCGGTCCTATGGGAGCTATATGATATAGTCAACCGATTTCGATCAAATTTGGAACAGTGATTGGGAACTATAAAAAACTTTCGAATACCAAATTTGGTTACGATATCTTCATAAACAAACGAATTTTTCATCTCAAATGCTTTTTTTTTTTGTCGAGGTCGTCTCAAACACCCCCATGGGAGCTATATAATTTATCTCCGATATAAAAAAAAATAAAATAAACTTGTCTCCTATGGAATAACATGGGATCTAATGTGAAAGTTTGGTTACTCTAGCTCTTACCTTCTCTGAGATCTAGGCGTTCAAACGGACAGACAGACGGACATGGGTATATCGACTTCTCTATTAACCCTGATCATATTTTAGGTAACTTTGGGGTGCCTCCGACGACTCCTTCTATATGTTACATACATTTTCGGCTTGCACAAACTTAATATACCCTTTGTACCATACGGTACAGGGATTAATAAAACCCAAACTTGGTTGTTTTGAGAGTTACTTTTTAATCCTAGCTAAATCAATTTCGACCACTGTGCGTGGCGGCAGTAGCCGCAGTGAGTAACAGGCGCGTGTGGCGGCGCGGGGTGAGCGCAATGTTAATAGAAACCGCAGACGCTTCATCTGAGGGGTGCAGCAGCGATTGGAGTAGAATTTATCTTATTTACATTGGAGACTTTTCGAGTGATCTGTGTGTGTGTGTGAGTCTGTGTGTGTGTGTACGTGTTTAGCATTTCACTTTCGTTGGAGAACAAATGTGCAGTGCGTATTTCCGCCCACGGCCACCCCGCCATCCGCCCGGCCTTGATTGACTCTACAAAAGTGGCAGGCCGTCGGCGACGACAATTTGCAATGAAATTGTTTTATTTTTATTATTACTTTTTTGTTTGTTTTTTCAACTGTTTTTGGAGAAGGAACAGAACGGGGCACACGAACAGCTTGAAAACATTTGCTTGAATATGGAATCAGATTAAACGATAGTCGCAAACGAGGCGCACACTCAAAAAAACTGATCGGAACGTGGCATAAAAAAAACTGTGAGCCGTAGAAAGTGGAAACAAATTTATAATTTATAGTGAAAGTTTAAAAGAATTGATATTTTTACTATAATAATAATTATCAGTATTTTTTAAAGTTTTATATTCAAGCATAACATATGTTTATAATTAAACATAATTAAGCGCTGAATCGCACTTAACAAACCAAATAACATGTTGAATGAAAACAGTGACGAAAAATAAATAGCCGTGTAAATAATTTTAAAAAAAATCAAGTGAATAATTATGAACCAATAGAAAAATAAATAAATATTTATGTGATAATATACAATTTTGTTACAATTAAGAAATTATTTAAAGCCCCTGCACTTGAACTTCCTTAAAAAGAATGAAATGAGAGCAGAAAATTTCTTCGTTATATAGAAAATTCGTTAAAAATAAATTATTTGTAGGGAAAAATTTATTTATTTAAAAAAAAAAATTATAATGAACTTTCATTTTGGGTAATTTTGACTGTATATTGGTTATTTTATATTTTCAATATATTGTTATTAAGAAGCTGCATAACTTTTTAATATTTAAAATAAACAAAATATTGGAACAAAAGAAAGTGATAAAAATAAAAACAAAAAAATTCAAGCAAGCTGAAAAAAAAGATATATAAGTAAAATAAAATGTTTAAATTAATTGTTTGGTAGATTTATAAATAAAATTTATAAATAATACTATTAAATTAATTGTTTGGTAGATTTATAAATAAAATTTTAAATAAATTAAAAACCAAAAATTAATTCGATATATTATACTATATATAATATATAAAATGGACCTTCACGCTGAAAACAATAAATAAAAATGGATTTTAGAATAAACACATTTAAAATATAATACAAATTTTTAATATTTAAAAAAAATTAAGTTTTGAAAAAAATTGGAACAAAATAAAAAGTGAGAAAGTGTTGAAAATAAAAACAAAAATATTATATTAAAAAAGATATATAAATCAAAATAAATTATAAATTAATGATTTGAAAGATCTACAAATACACAATATTTATAAATTAAGGAATTATAAAGCAAAAATTTTTCTAAGTTCTAAAAAGTATATAACCAGAGCAACATTGACCTTTACACTGAGAACAAAAAAAAATAATGATGGACTTAAATTTAATTGATATTAATAATAATAATACATATAAAAAAAATTATTTTTGCTGTTGGCATAAAAGAAGAGACTCCTTGCTTCAACTAGGAACATAATCTGGGACACTAAATAATTGCCGAAAAATTAATTTAAAAAAAATGGCGGACGTAAAGTCGGGCGCGGACGACTTTAGGATACCCTGTACCACTAGCTTGTAATAAAGTCCGATTTCTTCACAAAAAACCAAAAACAGAAGACTTTTTAAGAAAAATTTTTTTTGACCGATCGTTCCTATGGGAGCTATATGATATAGTCAACCGATATCAATAAAATTTAACACAGTGCTTAAATACCTTAAAAAAAGATATGAATGCCAAATTTATTTCAAATATCTTTACAAACAAACAAAACACATAGAATTTTGTATAAAAAACGGGTTTTTGGACCGATTGGTCCTATGGGAGCTATATGATCTAGTCAAACGATTTGGATTAAATTTAGTACAGTGCTTAGGAACTATAAAATACTCACGAATGTCAAATTTGGTCCCAATATCTTAACAAACAAACGAAACAAAACAAATTTTGTTAAAAAATCGATTTTTTGGAGGATCGGACCTATGGGAGCTATATGATATAGTCAACCGATTTTGTTCAAATTTGGCACATTGCTTAAGTGGTCTAAAAAATTTCCAAACGCCAAATCTGGTTACGATATCTTTATTAAAAAACGAAATATAGCGAATTTTTCTTTAAAAAAGTTATTTTGGCCGATCGGTCCTATGGGAGCTATATGATATAGTCAACCGATTTCGATCAAATTTGGTACAGTGAACTATAAAAAACTTTCGAATACCAAATTTGGTTACGATATCTTCATAAACAAACGAATTATTCATCTAAAAGGCTTTTTTTTTGTCGAGGTCGTCTCAAACACCCCCATGGGAGCTATATAATTTATCCCCGATATCAAAAAAATAAAATAAACTTGCCTCCTATGGAATAATATGGGATCTAATGTGAAAGTTTGGTAACTCTAGCTCTTACCATCTCTGAGATCTAGGCGTTCACACGGACGGACAGACGGACAGACGGACATGGGTATATCGACCATACGGTACAGGGTATTATAAAAAAGTTGATCGTTACACAAATAATTACTAAATATGACTGCAAAATTTTAGTTTATTTTTGGAATTGAACTATCTAAAGAAGGGAGCAAAAGAGATCCCAAGTTTTTCTAAAACAATTTTTTTGACTGCATAATGAGGAATATGAGTTCTTTTTTTATTATTCGAAGACAATTATTTAAAAAAAATTTTCTAAAATTGAAAAGCGGAAACCTAACTTTTTTTTTATGTTAAGAATTGGACTACAAACAGTTTTCCTTTAAGCTGATGCGACTTTAAAGTCGTTGCAAGACTTAACAATTATTTAACTAAAAATAATTTAATTTAAACAATTTAATGTATAAACCGAAACAATTTTTTTTCCTCAGTATCGCCTTTAAAATTAAAAATAAAAAACCATATCAAACGAACAAACTTTTTTAATAAAGCCTATAAAAATTAAGAAAAAGTAAAACATATATTTAAAAAAATGTATAATAAATAATTTTTTATTTTTTTAATTAATTAAAACTTTAACTTTTATATTTACTTTTGTGATGGATATATCTTGCTTGAAAATATTTTTGCAATTAATTATAAAAACAATAAAACAAAGTTTTTAATTTAGATTTAAGGAAATAACAAACATATTTATAAGCCTATAGAGCTTATTATTTAAGATTTAAAGGTTTATTATCTTGACTGAAAGATTTTATTTAATTTTCTGTCATCAATTTTTATTTACAATCTGTCAAAAACAATCAGTTTAAATTATATAAAATTATTTAAACTATAACAGGCCTAAGTGCTATTTGCGAACTAGTAGTAATTATAAGTATAATTAAAAAATAATAATAATAAAATTCAGATATATCTATATTTTTATATAAGGCAATAACCGTCATGAGTCAAACCTTATAAGCAAATTATATGCAGTCTGTTGGCCTTAAATAATTATTCAAATATATAATATGTATAATAAAAAGAATTACTTTTATTTTTATAACATAATAAAATTCATCTGGAAGTTCGAAATTTTGAAGTTTCTTTCATTTTGATTCTAAAAGTATTAGGGAAAGAATAAATAATTAAATGGATCACATTAATTTAATGCAGAATATTCAAGAAGTGTTAAAATTAATTTAATTTTTTAATAATAATTTTGGTATCTTTTTTTAAATAATATGCAAAGTTTTATGAAAAATTATGTAACTTTCCACTCTTAAATAACGAAAAATTTCGAAGTAATTTTTTTATTATATATTATATTTGTTCAAGTATTAAGGGGTGCATGATCTCCATTATTAACTTTTTTTTTAAGGTTCGATTTCAACAATAGGTTATGAATTTGTACGGTCAAAGTAAGATATAAAATCTCTAACACTAAATTTATAATCTCTAAAAATTCTTAAGTATACCGTTTGTACCCTCGGAACAGGTATATACTGTTCCGAGGGTACTAAAGGGTATACTAGAGTTGTGCAATGTATGTAATGGTCAGAAGGAGGCGCGGCAGACCCAGAGTCCTTTATGTCAAAACGCTTATCATAGCCTCGGGTAGGGATTGCGCCATAGTCCGTCCGTCGGTCCGAATGAACGCCTAGATCTCGGAGACAAGAAGAGCTAAAAACACCAAACTTAAATCAGCTGGTGCGCATATTTCCTTAGAAGATGAAGCTTGTTGAATTCATGTCAATATCTTCACCGGTTCCCCCTCAGTAGATTTTTACGTTTTTTGGGCACAGCGTTTTATATTTTTTTTATTTATTCTTTGACGTAACTTTCCCGTTTCAACACAATGGGTTACTATTTTCTGAACTTATAGGTATAAGATATCGAATTTCACAAAAAAAAAATTAATTCCAATTGAAGAGTTCTTAGTAGGAATATCCAGGAAAAGTTTTTCTCGCAGACAAAAAGTACCCTGTACTGACACCGACACGAAATTTTTTTTTCAATTTTCTTAAGTCTATAAAAACTTATTTTTATTTAATTACAAAAGTTTTTTATATTCAGCTTTTATTGTGAAGGACAAATTTTGCGTTAATATTGTGGTGCATAAATAAAAAATTAAATATAAAAACATAATGGCTTAAATATTCCTTTAAAACATTTTATTACAAATAAATAAATCAAATAAAAATCGCAGTGATAAAAATTTAAACATCATGACCAAAATTTAGTTTATTTTGTAACAATTCCAACTATAAAAAAAATAAACTATAAAAAGTGACAACCATAACAAAAATGCAACTTTAAATATTTCCAAAAACTGTGACTAAAAGCCGATTATTACTATACAAAAAAATGCCAAGATCGACGTGCAAATTAATTGCCTTGCAGCTGCTGCTGCTGCTCCATGGATCGTTTCCCGTGGTCATTGGCCAAAATAGCAGTCTACGTATTAATACAAATGTTAAAGAGTTTGATCAAACTGCCGCTCCGAGCAATGGCGCTAATATTTGCACACGCGAGGAACCCTATATGGAGGTACTACCAGTGCCGGTCATGGAACCCGTCCGGGTGCGCACATCCAGCTGGTGCCTGGAGATACCGCCACGTTGCGCCACATACAAGACGGAAATGCGCGAAGTAATAAAGGTAGAGGTGAGTAAGTAAACCATGTCAGTGGTCGGTCAGTGGAGTGGCTTGCCAGTCACTGCCGGCTCTACCTTACTGGGGTAGCGTTTACGTCATAGGCTTAAGCGGCGAAATGATGAATGCCCCATCCTGGCAACTGGCAACACCTTCGCCATGGCTTTTACCCACTTTCGATTGCTTTTTTTGAAGACTTGCTCCAGAAACCTGATTTTGTAGATTGTTTTAGCCAACTGGTGGACAACAACCAGGAAGTGGTCGAGTGTACAAAAGCAATGCTTTAAATCCAAGATATGATAAATATCGCATACAATAAATTGTAAATTGGCGCATTGCGATGCACAGCTTGATTGCAATTTTGTTTCTTGCGTACCGTGAATATGTTTGGGTCAGGGGCGTAGCCAAGGGGTTGGCTATGGTTTTTTTACTAGTGGCATTATTTAATTCGTAACATTATAAGAGCTTTGAAACATGAGAGTGTGCACTGTGGTCAAAATGAGCAATTCATCGTTTAATTTGCTAGTTTAGATTTACAACTGTCAAGACTATTTCAAAAACCCAACACGGTTCGATTTTGGATCGTAGGATGATAAACGTCTAATCCATCAACAAAAAATTAGTCAAATCCAAAGACTCAAATTTATAAGTCAAAATGGGCAAAAAAATAGAAAAAGTTGGAAAAGTAACCTTTAATTTAAATATATTAACCAGCTTTAGTTGTGAATCACAAAAAAAAATTGATTATTTTACGTTTTTGGGGTTGTTGAATCTTCATTTTCAGTATTGAGTGCTCTGACATATCGTTTATAATAAGTAATTTCATACTTTTTTTGAGGTCATGTCAGAAGCACTGGTATTTATTGACGTTCGGGTTTTTAAGGTTATGTTGAAAACTTCTAAAGCTGGCGTTGATTCGAATTTCGTGGTCGTTTTTATACCCTTTACCATATGGTAAAAAGGGTATATTAAGTTTGTGCAAGCCGAAAATGTATGTAACATATAGAAGGAGTCGTCAAAGACACCCCAAAGTTACCTAAAATATGATCAGGGGACTAGAGAAGTCGATATACCCATGTCCGTCTGTCCGTCCGTCCGTCCGTTTGAACTTCTAGATCTCAGAGATGGTAAGAGCTAGAGTAACCAAACTTTTGCATTAGGCCCAATATTATTCCATTGGAGACAAGTTTATTTTATTTTTTGTGATATCAGGGTTACATTATATAGCTCCCATAGAGATGTTTCAGACGACCTCGAAAAAAAAAGCTTAGATGGATAATTCGTTTGTTTATAAAGATATCGTAACCAAATTTGGCGTTCGCAATGTACCATTGGTTTTTGGTTTCGATATCATAACCATATACCTATGAATCGTCACCAGTTATGACCCTTTTGAGTAAATCTGGGTCGACGTTGACGTTATTCAACAGCTCTTGAGCGATGCTCATGCGACGGTTCTTTTGGTCAAAATTTAGCAATTTCGGAACAAACTTCGCTGACACACGTCTCATGCCCCAAAACGTTAGAAAAAATTTCATGGCACGAGCCAAGCGATATACCGATATCTTCGCAACTGCTCTGATAGTGATTCGACGATGTTACAAAACAATTTTCTTTATTGCTTGAACGTTTTCATCAGTTGTTGACGTGCTTGGGCGTCCAGAGCGAGGCTCGTCATTGGCATCTTCCCGGCCATCTTGGAAAAGTTTGTACCACTTGTAAACATTTTTTTTACTCAGAACAGTTTCACCGTATGCTACTGTCAACACTTTAAGTTTTACGGAGCAATTAATTTTATTTTTTACACGAATAAATCCGTTGATCCATATTTTTCGATAGCAAAAAATCGCCGAACACGCAAAACACTTATAACCCTTACGCCTCTCACAACCAATCAAAAAATACCATTCACTTGATATTTGGTACAGATGTTCGGGAAGAGTGAACCAATACAACAAAACTTAAAAATCGATAATCGAAAATACGTTGCCCGCGAATTTGCTTAAGTCACTTTACTTTTTGAACACATATAATCCCTATAACACGTATACGAAAAAACAATTGCCGTTTTAATACAATTTATGGTGTGTCGAGTTTTTTTTCTTTTTTGGAGAGAAACTTTTTTATAGCTCCCAACCACTGTACCAACTGACCAAAGGGTCTAGCTGGATAAGGTACTGCCCCCATCGATTTTTGAAAACTTATGATGCAGTACGATAAATGATCAATAAACCCGTTACGATTTAATTCAAAAAATTGGGTTTTGCCTTATAATTTAGTCACAAAACTAAGTACTTTTGAAAAAAAATTTTTTTTTTTAATTTAAGTTGGCAATAGGGCCATTTAAAAAATATATACAATTTTCCTAAATATTGATGTGCTCTTAACGGTGATATATGTACAATATGTTTAGATTAAGTTAAAATTTATAGAAGTTACAAGCAACCAAAGTCGAAAAATTTTTTTTCATTCATCGCGCAAAGTGGCCACTGAGTAATTTTCAGAAGTATCGAGGTCGTAAATATACTCATAGTCCATACGCTTTTTTTTCGAACATCACATATACCTATATAATTATCATTGGCACAGTGACGATTGTGATTGCTCTCATTGGATTTATTTGGTTCATGGCTCATAAATACAAGACACGCTCCGGTTCGATCCAATGTTTAATAAGTGTTTGAGCAATTTATATTGCCAAGTCTGTTATTGTATCTTTCAAATATAGGACTCTTCAAAAATGTTTCGATAAATAATTTGTTTAACAAAAAAAAGTGTTACTAATATGTTTCGTTGTCTGCGAGATATATCAAGTATGGAAGCTACTGCTCGAAATACTCCTAACCGCTTAGTACAGTGTCCCTTGAAGCCTTATTCTCTAGACTCGTATTTCTTATAGGGTCGATACATCTACTACAATCTCTAATGAGGCAAAACTTCTACTATTACTGCAACTTCGACTACGACTTCTATTAGAATTTGTCATAGGGCGAAACTTCTGCTACTACTGGAACTTCGACTACGATGTTTACGATTACATTCTACAGCTGCTTCTGCTACTACTGGAACTTCGACTACGATGTTTACGATTACATTCTACAGCTGCTTCTGCTAATACTTCTCTGTTACTTCTACTACTACTTCTACTACTACTTCTACTACTTCTTCTACTACTACTTCTACTACTACTTCTACTACTACTTCTACTACTACTTCTACTACTACTTCTACTACTACTTCTACCAATACTTCTCTCCTTCCTTTAGTACTACTTCTTCTACTATTACTTCTGCTACTACTACTTCTACTAATTCTACTAGAAACACTGTGAGACTAGTCCTAGAATCGCTGTGAGACTACTCCTAGAATCACTGCGAGACTAGTCCTAGAATCGCTGTGAGACTACTCCTAGAATCACTGTGGGACTACTACTAGAAACACTGTGAGACTACTCCTAGAATTATTGTGAGACTACTCCTAGAATCACTGTGAGACTACTTCTAGAATCACTGTGAGACTACTCCTTAAATCACTGTAAGACTACTCCTAGAATTGCAGTGAGACAACTCCTAGAATCACTGTGAGACTACTCCTAGAAATACTGTGAGACTACTCCTAGAATCACTGTGAGACTACTCCTTAAATCACTGTAAGACTACTCCTAGAATTGCAGTGAGACAACTCCTAGAATCACTGTGAGACTACTCCTTGAATTACTGTGATGACTACTCCTAGAATCACTGTGAGACAACTCCTATAATCACTGTGGGACTACTACTAGAAACACTGTGAGACTACTCCTAGAATTAATTGTGAGACTACTCCTAGAATCACTGTGAGACTACTTCTAAAATCACTGTGAGACTACTCCTAGAATCACTGTGAGACTACTCCTAGAATCACTGTGAGACTACTCCTAGAATCACTGTGAATCACAATTGGATACAAAAATTATATCTTCCATAGTCTTAAAGCTTTTATGTTAAAACACAAAAAAACCATATTCACTACCGAAAATTATAAAGTCTAGGGTCTTATAATAGTTAGGCTACGTTCTAAAAATTCTGATAATAACATTTTTGTATCTATTTCTCATAGACTCAAAACCAATTTTAAGCTTACCCAAATGTATATTATAAAAGGCCATAAGCCATTTCAGGTGTAGAAATAACTTTATTACAATTAATAAAATATTGAACTTGAGCGTGTAAATTTCGAAACCCCACTAAAATTTGACGAAAACCCCCCCTGCCATGAATTACAATATTTGCCACATATTTTTTATGTTCTGTCATTGCACAATTATCCATTTCCTTCCAGCTGAGTTGTGCAGAACGGAAATTATGTCTGCAGAGTTGCCTTGAAGTCAATTAACTTTTGCACCTGTGCGGAAAACTATGAAAAATTTGCCCGTTTTATTACCGGTTTTGACCCATGCCTCCACCGCCACCGTCGCCACTTTGTTGCAAGATCGTCGTCATACACATACTACGTTCATGGTGTTGCACAGCCTGCGTCCTTGGCTGCAAACTTCTATGAACTTTTGGGGGCGCCGCATCAAGTCGCAGGTTTGCTTTGCACAATGCGTCGTATACGTAACGCATTTTTTGCTTATTTTGTTTACACGAAAACAAATTGCAAAAACTTTTTTCCAAAAAAAAATGTGTGTAGGAAAAACCAAACCAAAAAAAAATAAATAGATAAATACGCCGTCTTACCAATATGGTCAGAATCCGGCTAAGCCAGTTTTTAAGTCAATAGTAATAATTATGTCATGGTGTCAGTGATGGAAAGTGCAAATGAAAAGCGGAAAAAAACAAACTTATATGTGCAAACCACTGCGAAAATAAAATTAAATAAAATAAAATATATAAATACGTATATATATATATATACTTATATACAAATAAAATTAGGCACATAGCTGCCGCCTGTTTCTCTAAATGTTGTTGCAGTTTCTGAAGCTGTTGACACACTTTCGATTGCATCACCGGTGCAACGTCGCCAGCTCCGTCGTCACCTGCAACTTGCCACTTGCCGTCAGCCTACCTACCCCCCTTTGTGTGCTTTCCCTTCCCGCAGCAACCACTTAGTGGCAGCTAGTTTTGGCTTAGTTTAAGCATCCAGTTTAAGTCTCGTATCGTATCGTATCAGTGAATGCATGTCAGTTGAGTCCGAAATTAATTTCATAATTAATTTAATTGGATCTTGCATATTTCTTTAGTAGCTGCTCGAATAAATATTTATGGAAATTGCAACATTGGACTCGAAAGATAGTAAAAGCTATGGGATGTTTTAAAGAAATTTCAATGTCCCATGAGATGTCAATGTTAGCTATCTTTTAATTTGCATAAGTTGACCTAAGCGATTCTTTTAGGTCTATATCATTTTTTAATTCTTGTCCAGAATCCGACATATTTGGGTACACCTAGTTGCGAATCCAGGGGTTTGCCTTCTTTTTTTTTGTAATAGTGTCTTAAAATATAACTTTTCCTTATAATTAAACTTGCGAACAATCAGAACTTTTATTAAACCCGTCATTCTTTAGTCTTTGTCAAAATATATAGCTTATTAGAACATCATATAAAGTTGCTTAGCAGATACTCAGAAGTCTTATCTAAGATCAGATTTAAGTACAGGCATTAACTAAGTATCAGCTACTCAAATGTCATATTACACTACGCAACAAAAAACAATTTTTGGGGATTGAAATTATTCAGTTTTGGATGAAAACGTGTAATAGAAAAATGTGGTACAGTCGAGGCGGTGTCCGACCTTGTACCCTGTACCTTTCTCTCAAAAAAAAAAATTGTCTGCGTATTCCTGCTAAGAATTTTCCATTTGGAATTAATTTATTTTTGTGAAATTTGATCTTTATACCTATAAGTTCCGAAAATTTTTACCGATTGTGATAAAACTCAAAAATTACGTCAAAAAAGCTATTTAAGGTATGTTATATTGGGTAAGTTTCAAGTTGACATATTGAGGGGTGTGGAAGAAAACACGCTAAATCGATTGCGGGGGGTGGGGGTCCACATCGATAAAATTTGGATGTGGATTTGTTTATTAGAGCCACATGAATCAGCTTACCTAAAAATTGTGATTCGAGGTCACTTGTAACAATAATTAGGTAAAGTCAAATATTGACTTACGTTTAAAGGCAAGGAGTGGTGAATATTTGTATATTTTTGACTATAACTTTTGCTGTATTTGCCCGATTTTGTTAATTTTTGACACACAAATGCCCATAAGGCATCACTCTGTTAAATTTCAGATGAAAATATTAAATGGTGTTGCCAAAAACCGCGAAAATCTACTGCGGGGGATCAGGGAAAGATATTGACATGATTCAAGAAACTTGATCTTATAAGGAAATATGCACACCATCTAGTAAAGTTTGGTATCTCTAGCTCTCTCTAGTCTTCGAGATCTAGGCGTTCATACGGACGGACGGACAGATAGACATGGCTCAATCGCTACCCAAGTTTATGATAAGCATTTAGGTATAAAGTACTAGGGGTCTGCCACACCTCTTTTTGATTATACTTTCTATTATACCCTAAGACATATATATACTTTTAAGTAAAAAAATTTTAAAAATTATCTTAAAAAAATGGCGGACGTAAAGTCGGGCGCGGACGACTTTAGGATACCCTGTACCACTAGCTTGTAATAAAGTCCGATTTTTTCACAAAAAACCAAATACAGAAGAATTTTTAAGCAAACATTTTTTTTTTGACCGATCGTTCCTATGGGAGCTATATGATATAGTCAGCCGATTTCAATAAAATTTGACACAGTGCTTAAATACCTTAAAACAGATATGAATGCCAAATTTATTTCAAATATCTTTACAAACAAACAAAACACATCGAATTTTGTATAAAAAACGTGTTTTTGGACCGATTGGTCCTATGGGAGCTATATGATCTAGTCAAACGATTTGGATTAAATTTGGTACAGTGCTTAGGAACTATAAAACACTCACGAATGTCAAATTTGGTCCCAATATCTTAACAAACAAACGAAACACAGCAAATATTGTTAAAAAATCGATTTTTTGGAAGATCGGACCTATGGGAGCTATATGATATAGTCAACCGATTTTGTTCAAATTTGGCACATTGCTTAAATGGTCTAAAAAATTTCCAAACGCCAAATCTGGTTAGGATATCTTTATTAAACAACGAAATATAGCGAATTTTTCTTTAAAAAAGTTATTTTGGCCGATCGGTCCTATGGGAGCTATATGATATAGTCAACCGATTTCGATCAAATTTGGTACAGTGATTGGGAACTATAAAAAACTTTCGAATACCAAATTTCGTTACGATATCTTCATAAACAAATAAATTATTCATCTAAAACGCTTTTTTTTGTCGAGGTCGTCTCAAACACCCCCATGGGAGCTATATAATTTATCCCCGATATCAAAAAAATAAAATAAACTTGCCTCCTATGGAATAATATGGGATCTAATGTGAAAGTTTGGTAACTCTAGCTCTTACCATCTCTGAGATCTAGGCGTTCACACGGACGGACAGACGGACAGACAGACAGAGAATAGAGAAGTCGATATACCCATGTCCGTCTGTCCGTCCGTCCGTCTGTCCGTCCGTGTGAACGCCTAGATCTCAGAGATGGTAAGAGCTAGAGTTACCAAACTTTCACATTAGATCCCATATTATTCCATAGGAGGCAAGTTTATTTTATTTTTTTGATATCGGGGATAAATTATATAGCTCCCATGGGGGTGTTTGAGATGACCTCGACAAAAAAAAGCGTTTTAGATGCATAATTCGTTTGTTTATGAAGATATCGTAACCAAATTTGGTATTCGAAAGTTTTTTATAGTTCCCAATCACTGTACCAAATTTGATCGAAATCGGTTGACTATATCATATAGCTCCCATAGGACCGATCGTCCAAAATAACTTTTTTAAAGAAAAATTCGCTATATTTCGTTTTTCAATAAAGATATCGTAACCAGATTTGGCGTTTGGAAATTTTTTAGAGCACTTAAGCAATGTGCCAAATTTGAACAAAATCGGTTGACTATATCATATAGCTCCCATAGGTCCGATCTTCCAAAAAATCGATTTTTTAACAAAATTTGTTGTGTTTCGTTTGTTTGTTAAGATATTGGGACAAAATTTGACATTCGTGAGTATTTTATAGTTCCTAAGCACTGTACTAAATTTAATCCAAATCGTTTGACTAGATCATATAGCTCCCATAGGACCAATCGGTCCAAAAATACGTTTTTTATACAAAATTCGATGTGTTTTGTTTGTTTGTAAAGATATTTGAAATAAATTTGGCATTCAGATCTTTTTTTAAGGTATTTAAGCACTGTGTCAAATTTTATTGAAATCGGTTGACTATATCATATAGCTCCCATAGGAACGATCGGTCAAAAAAAAATGTTTGCTTAAAAACACTTCTGTTTTTGGTTTTTTGTGAAGAAATCGGACATTATTACAAGCTAGTGGTACAGGGTATCCTAAAGTCGTCCGTGCCCGTCTTTACGTCCGCCATTTTTTAATTGAATATATCAATATCTTTATTCGTTTAGGAATTATGATTTATCAAACAGAAGTATAAAAATGAAAAGCCCTATTTTCAGTTATCGATAACTCGATAAATAATCGGAATTTTAGCAATAAAACTTGACGTGGTTACTATTGGTCAGTAGCTCTATCAAATATGTAAAAATCATCGAAATCAGAGAAAGTCGGACAAAAAGTGGCCCGCTTCACTTATTTTCGCCGATATATAAAAATAACAATTTATTTATCGATAATTAGTCGAGTTAATCAATACGAACAAATTGTTTTTTAGTGCCTTTAGTATAACAATTAAAGAAATCGTTGAAAAAAGTGGGCTGATCCATTTACTCGCTATCTCTCTATTTCTATAAGCAAGACGGACTATTTTGTTTTTGTTTTTAAACACTTATTTAATTAAATAGGTTTGTCGGTTACCCTGTGTTGCTTACCAAATAATGTAAGATATTTTTATTTTAGTGTTTTATTTTGTTATATTTGGTCAAAAACTGTCAATTGCATTTAATTAATTAACATCATCAGATTAAGCAGTCTCTGTCGAAAAGCCATTTAGGCGTTTTTTTGACAAACAAGTTTTTTTGGAAAAGTGTGCGACTTAAGAAAACCCATTTGGCAAAAGATTTTCCATGCTTTTTCAAATTAAACGCATTATGTAACTAAGACCAAGTAAAACTCTGGTGTGAAGTTTTCAATTACAGCTGATTGATGGCTTAAAATATCAAAACTGAAAAAAGTCTGTACGATGTCTTTGGTGTAATTTAAGTTGAAGAGAGTGGATAGTTTTTCAAGCCCATTACAACGAGGGTCGTTATATATGTTTCTGGAATGATTTGGATGTTTATTAAAATATGTTACTGGATGATGAATATAATTTTTTAAACTGAGTTTAAAACTAAAATTGAGCTTTTTAAAAGCTTTAACAAAGCTTTCTAGCGTTGGAAAACGTTGGCGTCCAACTTTATTTTTGACTGTCGGGAGAAAAAATAAACTACTATGTAGCTACAAAGTGAGGGCTGTAACGCAGATGGGTTTGAAATACACTATTTTGACTCCAAAAACTCTAAAACTCTCCTCAATTCCAGAAAAACTTCTGGCAAATAATTCTCTTTATAATTTTTTGAATTAACCGTCTTAAAGAAGCTAATATATTTTATTCGGTAAGTCTGTTTTTGGAAAACACACGCGATCGACAGATTTTTTTATTCAGACTCAAATGCTCTATATAAGTCGTTACTTGTTCCATTATGATAAAAGTTATATCGTACTTCGTTGTACTGTTAATTATTTGCCTTGCAACAGCCTCACGAACCAATTTTAGGTTTAAAATATGCGATATCCATAGGGATCAAATCTGGACGTTCAGATAATGATTGAATGTATACTGGTTCCAAATATACCTCAATCTCCCTTAATGACAGTATAAACCTTATATTAATCTCTAACAGCGTACATTCCTCAGGAATTACAATACTCTTAGAGCCTATCCTTTTGGTTCCAAGTCTTTTACTATAGAATCTTTCTATCAGCTCCAAGAACTATAAGGAAAGCTAAGTGAAGCGTTTCTTACTTTATAATCTTTATGATTGAAAATTATTATCGTATATAAACAATCGCACTGTATTTGTGTTTATGCAGAAATGAATTAGGCAAGTAATGATAAATAGTCAGGGTATCCTTTTGTGGGGCAGAAATGCAGAAGTGCCCTACATATAGTTACATAAAAAAATTCATACATTTTTGAGTGAAGGCGGTCCAATGTCTATTTTTTATTTTTTTAAATTATAATATGCCAACAGGCAAATAACAAATATAATAAAAAATCGCAAAATAATGGCGGACGTAAAGTCGGGCGCGGACGACTTTAGGATACCCTGTACCACTAGTTCGTAACAATGTCCGATTTATTCACAAAAAGCCGAAAACAGAAGAATTTTAAGCAAACATTTTTTCTTGACCGATCGTTCCTATGGGAGCTATATGATATAGTCAACCGATTGTCGAAAAAATTCAGACACAGTGCTTAAATACCTTAAAATAGATCTGAATGTCAAATTTATATTCAAGATATCTTTACAAACAAACAAAACACATCGAATATTTGTATAAAAAACGTGTATTTTGGACCGATTGGTCCTATGGGAGTCTATATGATCTAGTCAAGCGATTTGGATTAAATTTAGTACAGTGCTTAGGAACTATAAAATCACTCACGAATAGTCAAATTTGGTCCCAATATCTCAACAAACAAACGAACCACAACAAATTTTGTTAAAAAATCAATTTTTGGAAGATCGGATCTATGGGAGCTATATGATATAGTCAACCGATTTTGTTCAAATTTGGCACATTGCTTAAGTGGTCTAAATACTTTCCAAACGCCAAATATGGTTACGATATCTTTATTAAAAAACGAAAAATAGCGAATTTTTCTTTAAAAAAGTTATTTTGGCCGATCGGTCCTATGGGAGCTATATGATATAGTCAACCGATTTCGATCAAATTTTGTACAGTGATTGGGAACTATGAAAAACTTTCGAATACCAAATTTGGTTACGATATCTTTATAAAAAAATGAATTATTTATCTAAAACGCTTTTTTTGTCGAGGTCGTCTCAAACACCCCATGGGAGCTATATAATTTATCCCCGATATCAAAAAAATAAAATAAACTTTGCCTCCTATGGAATAATATGGGATCTAATGTGAAAGTTTGGTAACTCTAGCTCTTACCATCTCTGAGATCTAGGCGTTCACACGGACGAACAGACGGACATGGGTATATCGACTTCTCTATTCACCCTGATCATAGTTTAAGTAACTTTGGGGTGTCTCCGACGTCTCCTTCTATATGTTACATACATTTTCGGCTTGCACAAACTAAATATACCCTTGGCACCATACGGTACAGGGTATAAAAATCGCAAAATAAAGTTATGGGGTTAAAAGAGTTATGTTATGGATAAAAGGGCAGATCATATTCCGGTACTCAGTTTAGAAATGCTGAAAACCCAAATTAATATTTTTTCTTAAATAGTAGAAAACATTTGGTCATGATTTTGGATTTCTGTATTGTTTAAAGTTGAATATTATTTTTAGTCTGTATTCGAGAATTTTTATCTTATTTCAATATTTGATGGTCTTATTTTGGGAATTATAATCTTAATTTAGGATTTTGTGGACTTGCATTAAAAAATTAAATCATCTTATATAGTAAATTTCTTATAAGTGTAAGCACCCTATATAACACATTTTTGGAATATTTGAAAATATTTGGTGATGATTTTGAATTTCTGTATTGTTTAAAGTTAAATATTATTTTTATTCTTTGTTCGATAACTTTTTTCTAATTTCAATATTCGATTGTCTTATTTTGGAATTATAGTCTTACTTTAAAATTGTGTGGACTTACATAAAGAAATTTAATCCAGAATGTAAACATCAATACAGTAAATTTGTTATAAGTGTATCAAAAAAGCACCCTATATGACACATGTTATGTCTTATTTATATAGCGCACATTTCTGCATCCTCTTTAAGGTTGCTCACGCTGTTACTCGTGCACTTTTGCAATTCTGCTAGACAAGGTGGAAAGTCGAAGGGTTAAAAGCGTTCCCAGAAGAGAAGGTCCTGGGTAGTCTATGCCTAATAAACTTAGTAAACAAATTTTTTGACGAAAGTAGAAATAAAGACCAATAGACTTAAAGTAACCCAGCCCAGCAACATTATTAGCAGCCCTCGTTCAATAAAGACATCTGCAACATATAAACCAACTTTTGTTGGAAAGCTATTCAATTACATGAAATTATTACAACTGCATTCCAAAGGGGGGAGCTGGAGAAAAAATGATGCATACCATAATTATGACAACAATGAATAAAAATTACCGCAAATCTAATGCAAAGTAAACAGACAAAGTAGAATCGAATTTCAGAGTTTATATTAAAATTTCCGCCTTATTAATTTATGCAGGGTTGTAATCAGAGTTACAATTGTACTCACACTCACACACCAATAATTTCGAACAATGTGAGTCAAACTGTGTGGTATGAATGAATGAATGAGTGAATGAATGAGTGAATGAAAGCAGGATGGCATAACTGAATGAAGTCTACATGAGAATGAGATGAGATTGAGTGTGAGAAGCATTACGCACAACGTCGAGTTAAGCAGAGTTATTCAATTAAATTGTCATCTCAACGGATTGCTGGATGAGATTCTTTGTAATCGGCACTTCAACTCAACTCAACTTTGTTAATGTAACGAACTTTACTGGTTACAAAGTCCAAGTGGAATTTATAAAAGAGTAGAGAGTGAGTTTTAATTGGAATTGATGGTGCCGAAGATTGCATACCCTAGAAAGTCTTGTGAATCATTTTATCTAAAAAATATTTGAGTAGTTGAGTGAAGAAGTGAGGTGATTATTATGGTTTATTAAAGCTTTTAATAGGAAGTCTAAAATAACCATGTTTTTTGTTAATAAAATACAATTTATTGTACATCTGTGTCTGATGAAAATAGGTGATTTGGAAGATTTGTCTAATTTCCCAAGTTTCTTTTTGCATTTCTAAGCTGTAAAGCTTATACTTGACACATGTCTAGTCATCTAAATGGAAGAGCGAAGAACGATTCTCCTACGCTCCTAGTTCTCACTAGAAACTCAATTTTTGAAATTTGGCTCCGCTCTGTCTTTAGGATTTTGGGGCTTTGTTTCAAATATTTTCAAGCGGTTAGGAAGACATATGAAAAAAAAGTTCCAGCTATTTTGTAAATCGGCACAATTTTTTGCATATTCTCATAATCTTTCTGGATTTTTTAAGATTAGGAAAGTACTGATTTGGCGAATTTTCTACATATTTCAAAATTTTTCTGAATTTTCTTAAGGTTAGGAAAGAGCCGATTTAGCGAATTTTCTACATATTTCAAGATCTTGTGGATTTTCTTTAGGTTAGGAAAGAACCGATTTGGCGAATTTTCTACATATTTCAAGATCTTTCTGGATTTTCTTAAAACTAAGGAAAGAACCGATTTGGCGAATTTTCTACATATTTCAAGATCTTTCTGGATTTTCTTAACGCTAGGACCGATTTGTCGAATTTTCTACATATTTCAAGACTTTTCTGAAATTTCTTAAGGTTAAGATTGAACTAATTCGGCTAATTCTGATAGTAGATTCGGATTTTGCGCACCAAGTAAAAGAACATATTACTAGATTCTAGGTCAAGAAACCTTTGCCAGCCAATACATGAAAGTTTTCTGAGTGGTTTTTTAAAAATTCAGCATATCAAGATATATAAAGAAACATATGCCTCAATCTCAGATCACGACACTTATTTTTGCTTTGCTCTTAATTTTAACTTGCTGCAATTGGTGAAAAACTGATATAAGAAAGGTTGGGGCAAAACGCACCACTTTGGATGTTATATCATTTCTGAGGCAGCCAAAGCACTGAGGGGTTCTTAAGTAGGCACGATGTTGCAGCCCAAAAAAAAGTGTCTAAAACTTATCCTCAAACGATTTTTTGGTTCCAGCTGCTCTATGTGCCTCAAATATTGAGTTTTACAAAAGACTATAATTGGCGGGGATTATTACTAAAAAAATAGTTGGAAACATTAAGCGAGAGATTTAATTGGCAATTTTATAAAGAAATTTTGTTTTGAAAATGTCAAAAAAATAACAAATTTCTTCAATTTGTGGCCTAATCCGGGCGGCCTCGTTTTTTTTTTTAGTTGCGGATATTTTTTTTTTGGTTTGATTGCTGTGTTAATCCTTTGCTGATGGCCTTTGTAAGATGGCCGAAACGTTTTCGGCCCCGGGGTAAAGTTTGTGTGGGCCAAATCCGAAAAAGTGTGGCGCATTTTGTCCCACTCCCCTATAATATATAAAAATGTATTTTCTACTAGATTGTAAGCAATTTGAATATATTTCACAATTTTTATTATTAAATATCCCTTTTTTTTACCAACAAAACATTTATAATCAGTTGTGTTAAAGAAAACGAAAAAACCAAACCAACAATTTTATTAGGATTCGATTTTGCGTGCTTCGGAAAACTAATTTTTTTTATCGATATTTCCCTTTTTATTTTCGATAAATTCATATATTTCCGTTATTTTTCCAATAAATTCTCGAAATTATTTTAGTTTGATTCAAAAAAGCAGACAGAGCCGCAGCTCTGCACCTCTTTAATTACTTTATATTCGTTACATTTCATTTTCGTTAAAATATTGCTAATTATTTACCATTCCTAACTTTTAAATAATATTTCACAAATTATTATTTTATCAAATATATTTATTGTTATTAACCACCACTTACGTCAAATTTCTTACAAGGGAAATTTATCTTTGTATAATTCGGGAACCCTATCGCATTTATCGTCATGTGATCGAGCTCATTCTTTCGTTTTAATCGTAAAAATTGGCCAAAATATGTTTATAGAAAAAAACTCGAAAGCGGTGCTTAAAATAAGGTTGCAATTTTTGATGATTCTCGATGCAAAATAATGATGAGGTTCATGTTGATTGCAGCTAAACTCTTTAAAGAAAAATTATTAAAAAAAATAATAATTAGATCCTTAAAAAAGTATAGAGTGAGCCATCTGTTGGTTTGATTGTTAAGCACTCTGTAAAACTTACATTTCTTATATAGATTAGACCAAAACAAAAAAAAAAACAGATGGCTCACCCTTTATAAGGAAATTACACAAGCTTTTGAAAATAGGACCAGTGTATTGATAGAGGAACTTAAGTGACGCATTAATCGTGGTTTGATCTGTAAGTTCTGCCAAAACTTTTCAATTGACAAACAAGATAGTACGATGGCTCACCCTATATAGAGAAATTATATGGCGCAAGTTTTTAAAAATATGAGTAGGGCAGTGATAGAGAGACTTACGTTCCCAAGTTCAAGTTCTGTCATGACTTTTTCTACACCGATAAGATAATATTATACTTATAACCTCTGCAAGAGTAAGAAAACACTTAAAACAACATTTGATGTGCCGATGTCAAATACTTTGAATGATTACAAGTCAACCAAGGTGCGATTTTCAACTAGTTTATTAAATTTCCCTCTTCAAACCAATTTATACGTAAATATTCATATGACACTTTATAAAAAAACAACTTTAATACGAATTTAAACCTAATTTAAAGAAATTATTATGAGCTCTGAACAGTGAAATTTAAGTTATGTCGCATCGGAATTCTCGAGTTTTAAAATTTACAAGAATTATTATTAATTTATGTTTGTGAGAGAATGTGTGGAGTATAATTTTCCATAAGAGAGCAAAATTATTAAAGCTTTTAATTTGTTTAAAGCTTTAATTTTTGTCTTAGATTTGTTAGAGCTTTTAATAAAATTGTAGCATAATATTAGGCATATTGGGAAAATTTGTTTTTTTTCTTGTATTGGCTTTATTTCATATATTTATTTAGGTATATTAAACATAATTAAGTAAACTTAAGAAATTACGGTTACGATATCTTCATAAACAAACGAATTATCCATCTTTTTTTTTGTCGATGGAAGTTAAATTTTCTTGTTTACAATAATCGTCGTAACTTAACTTATAAACCATGACTTTTCTTACTCGGCATTAATATTTCTTCAAGATCAAATGTTAAAAAAGTAAAGGTACCTTTACAAAAATTACATTTTTTACCAAAATGTTATATAAAAAAGACGTCAAATCTTAGATAACTTTTAAAAAATCTCGTATTTTTTTGTATGAAGTATAAACAAATGTATATCATCTTAAAGCTTGAATCCTTTGTCACAAATGTATTAAAACCTAAACCAAAGGTAGAAACTCGAGGTGCCCCCCGAAAACGTCATCCGTGACCGACAATTACATCGTCACATTGGTTAAACGCGACCCGTTCCTGCCTTCCTGGAAAATCATCAGTGAAATTGGTAACGTTATATCGTCACAAAACGTCAGGCAACGTTGAAAACGACGTTGGTACTATGGACAGATTTGTTTATAAAGATATATTTTAAACGGTAATGCTACCATATGCCGAGGATAACATGCCTTTTTTATGGAAGTTCCAGCAAGATAACGATCCAAAAGCACTCATCCCGACTCGTAAAGGATTGGTTCCAAGAGCATAAGGTGGACGTTCTCGAGTGGCCAAGTCAATCTCCAGACCTCAATTCCATTGAGAACCTCTGGGGAGAGCTTAAAGAAGTCGGAAAAACTGTTTGCCAAAATAAAACCCAACTATGGGAAAATATCCAAAGAGCTTGGTACAGTATTCCAATCGAAACATGAAGGAAGCTAATTTCATCTATGCCTACAAGAATGGCTAAAGTGTTGCAAAATAAAGCCGGATACACAGGGTATTAACTGGGATATAAGAGCATTATACCAAACGGGACCAAAACTGGCAAAATTTCGATGTAATTAATAAAATTAAATGATTACACCTATTATTGTGGCCAGCTGAAATTGGAGTTTTTTATGAAATTATTTAATATTTATTTTATTTAAAAGCTTTTAAGGCCAATGATTTTTTTATTACATATATTACGATTAGTATAAGTTATGAAATTTGAAGCTGTTGAACACAAAAAAAAGTCACACCTATTATTTTGTCCATGAGTGTATAAGGCATTAAAATACAGCACTAATTATTTTAAAAGAAATTTTATAACCAAAAATTAGTTTATTTAAAAAAATTGTGAGACGTATTATGTATGAATTATATATTTTGTTGTAGTTTATTGGCAATCAATGGGGAATAACTATAATATGAAAATATATTTTGTGAAAATATGCACTCATTTTAAGTATTTAAAAAAATAAAAATTAGAATCAATTAAGATCTAAGGTTAATGTTATGGCCACATCTCGATAAATTTAAAATATTTACCCATTTTCATACGTTTGAAAAAATATATTTTTTTTAAGTTATTGAAATTTATTTTTCTTATAAAATAGTAAAAACACTTAAGTATCCAGAAAATCCAAAAATATATATAAATCTTAAAATTGTTGGTGCTCTTTTTAAGGCTAATGAAACAAAATTTGGCCTTTTTTATTTTACATAAAACTTAATTTGCGTAATAGGTAGAAACTGAGTAATATAAAAAACACAAGTATTAATAGAATGCCACCTATTATCCATAAATCTTTTGAAGATAATCCATGTTCAAGTGGTGTTTTGGTTATATCTTTAATCCATAACATTCCTTTTGTGAAAGGTAGCTCGATACGGATGTTGGGCAAGATTTTAAATGCTGCACTTGAAACCTCCACTACAGTCTTGTTATCGTGTATCTGTTCTATAGATATTGGTATTATTTTTGACTCCACAATTGGTAAAATGGTGACAAAAATAAAACCCAGAAGATAGACAGCTCCAAGCACAACACCTAAAAACAATCCATGACTCAATTTTATAGCTCTCCAATTTGCCATTTGAGAGGCTTTCAATCTGAAATAAACAAAATCGTACTGAGCTAATTTTGTTAAGGTTGAGGCCCCTACCTGCGGGCGCCCATGTTCCTATTGCAACAAAATAGACACATAAAAAACTCATTTTTAATTAAACTTTCTTAATGATGTTTCTATCTTTAAAAAAAATTGGAAGCAAAATTTGTATATGGTTTTCTTAGAAAGAATTTCAAATATATGATGACTCAAAATTGTTGCTTAATGTAGCATAAGGGTTAAGGCGTGGGCGTTCAGTGAAATAAAATGTGATAAGGGTTAAGGATAAATTTCTCTAAGAAACAAAAATTACCAAAAAAAAAGAACTTATAATTCCGATATTTCGATAACAAATTTTTGATTTTTCTATTGTACTATTGCATAAAACGCTTTTAGCTTCCACAGCTATAAAATATTTGTTTTAAATCAGATATATTTTCACTATCAATGCGAGGGTAAAACTTTTTTATGTATAATTTTTTATATATGTATATCGGCAAAAATAAGTGAAGCGGGCCACTTTTTTGGCGACCTTCTCCGATTTTGATGATTTTTACACAGTTGGTAGAGCTTTAGTATTTTATCTGTCATGGTAAATGACAAATGAAAATAAATGGTAATTCGTGTCAATATCTTTATGTGTTTAGAAGATAGGCTTATCAAAAAATAATCTAAAAATGAAAAACCCAATGTTCAGTTATCGATAACTCGATAAATAATCGGAATTTTGCAATAAAATTGGCCGTGGTTACTAATGGCTAGCAGCTCTACCAACTGTGTAAAAATCATCAAAATCGGAGAAGGTCGCCAAAAAAGTGGCCCACTTCACTTATTTTCGCCGATATATATATATTTTATATTTCGGTTTCAATAATACTAGATTATGTATATAGTCTAAAAAATTGTGATATACGTAATCAGTTTTACTTATTTACAATGATGAATGAATAATGTATTACAGTCAGAAGATCGCTTGTAAATATTAATTTCTTCACACAAATATGCATCGACTTGGATATTGACATAACCATATTGATTCACCATTTCTATCCTAAATCTAGTTGATTTCATAACGCCTAATGAGCTAGATCTCAGGTATTTGTTAATTTTTTAATGTGCCTTATAAACAAAATTTTACTGACCTTTTGCCGATAATACCCCGAACGCTAATATTTTCGTCATACTTAATTTTGAATAATTTCGAACCAAAATTTAAATTGCAAGTGAATTATTATTATTATTTTTTATTTTGAAAACTACATACAGTATACTTGGTTGTATAATTAAAAAAAAAAAAAAAAAAAAAAAAACTTTTCTTGCTCTATATTGAAGCTTATAAATTGAAAATCAGTTCGGAAAAGTTCGCGGCAAATGTGGCCCGCTTCACTTATTTTCGTCGATATATATTTGAAATACATACAAAATTTTTCTTTCCTAGTTCTTACAAACTTGATCCATCTCGGAGACATCGAAATATTTAAATAGTGGATAAGGTTTTTATAAATGGACGAAAATAAGTGATGCGTGCCAAATCGGAGGAAATTTGGCCCGATTCACTTATTTTCATGCATATATATTTTTAATATCTGCAGATACAAGATATACCAAATTTTGCTTTCCTAGCTCTTTCGAACTTGATCCATCTTGCAAACATCGAAACATATAAATAACCCTTTTTTTATTAAGCCAATTATTTATTTCGAAGAGATTGAAACAATAAAGAACATTAATGAAATTTACTTAAACACTTTTTAAACATTAAAAGAACCGGAGCGCGTCCTGTATTTATGAGCCATGAACCAAATAAATCCAATGAGAGCAATCATAATCGTCACTATGCCAATAATAATGATGCTAGTTGGAAGATGATATTTTTCAGCGACATGTGTTATGATTTGATCTGGTTCTGACTGATTTTCTTCGGCATAATACGGATGTCTAAAGTAAGGAGTTGGATCACCCGTGGTAGTCTCAATAATATTCACTGGATTATTGGTAGTTGTGCCAACATCCTTCAGCCAGGAGGGCTTTTCATCAGTGTCAGCAATAAAAACTGGTTCATCAACTTCAATATCTGCTTTCTTGCTGGAACTTTCATAGGCTTTAGAAGCTTCTGGCACTATTGTGGTATATACTTCAATATGTTTAGGAAATATAATATTTTCCAAATCCACTGCAGCTGATTCTAATATTGAGTTATCAATAAAATTTGTATGCTCAGTGGCCACATAAAAGCTATTCCTGGGAGTTGTCGGAGCTGCTGGTACGCAGGCGGGTGCGCCAGTCTTCTCCGACAGTATTGGCTTGAAACCCACAATACAATCGCAATTTCCGGCATAGTTACAAATGCTGTGTTCTGGACAGTCCCTGGCACATTTATGAGCCTCGATGCTGACGATACCAACGATAAGCCACAAGGCCGCAGCGATCCTGAGTATTTCCACGAACTTGTTTTGAGTATTCATTTTAAAAGCACAACCTAAACGTTGCCTAAGTTGGACTAAACTGAGGCATTTTTGTGAAGTAAACATTTTTTTGGCACTTAGCATAAGCTTTTTAGGGTGGACCTTATTTGAATTACTATATATTTTCAGTCTATACAAATTTTGTTTATTATAGAATTAGTTTTATTATCCCAAAGGTTGTGGGTTCCAGTTCCATGTTAGGCATGGTTCTACTCATTCCAGTTTATCTATTACCCTATTTTTTCTGTCTATTCTATATCCTTATCACAGTACCATTATCGGTATCAAAAACAGCCTGCTTTTGACCTAAGTGAATTGGGACGGCAATTCCAAATTGCCGCCTAAGCCTATCTACCTACTTCGAATTAGTTTCTTCATATAAATTAATAAATTAATATATATATTGTAAATAAAATTTAAAAATTTGATTTTGATGAGATTTATAAGTTTATATAATGGTCCACTTCATATTTTTTGTTATATTTTAAGCAACAATGTTTTTGAGCTTTTTTTTAGCATTCTTTTATAGTGAGTGTTAGGATGCGATAAGAATTCGCAGACTTTTGGGCTTGGAAAAACAACAGAGTATATAAGATATGTTTGTATAAATAAAATAAATAAATAATGTATACGTATATGTTGTGCCAAAATAATAGCGTATGAGCTATGAGTATATTTATACTATCCACACATTTTGCTGTGCTATTTTTATTTATTATGATTTTTATTATTATTATTATTATTTATTATACAAATAAAGTAGACCAAGACACACTTTTTTGTTTTATTACTGGATGAATTTTTAGTTTTTTTCTTTTATGCCTCATAATTTAGATATTATGTATTATAAAAGATTTTCATTTTTGTTTTTACTAGAAACTAAATAAAACCCGCACTGTGCGCTTCTGTTGTAATGGCTATGAGGGAAATCTTTCGGACAGTCGGGCTACCTGCAAGCCCATTTGCCACGGTGGCTGTGGGCGTGGAACTTGTATATCACCCGACATATGCAATTGTGAGGAGGGCTACACTGGCAAACATTGCACACAGCGTAAGTAGCTGGGATAGTACCTAAAAAAAACTAAGAACTCTATATAATATCCAATCATTACAGGCTGCGATCACGATCGCTGGGGCTTGGGTTGCAAGAATCTATGCCAATGCCAGAATGCTGCAGTTTGCGATAATAAAACCGGTCTGTGCCACTGTACAGCCGGCTGGGCAGGACAATTGTAAGTTGGGAACATTACTACTGCTGTGAGTTTTAATTTTGTGTAACTTTACTACAGCTGTGAACAACCCTGTCCACCGGGCACACATGGCATAATGTGTCGCAAGGCTTGCGAATGTGCCAACAAGCTATGCCATCCCCAAACCGGACACTGCATCAGCGAACATGCCACAAATGTGACGCATGTCATGTTTGAAACGCTCAACTCGACCATAGCGAATATAACCCACAATTTAGATCATATAGCACGAAAGATTGGCAATATACCCGCTGCCAGTGTGGAATCCAGCAGCACAGCGAAACCTGTACCGGAGGTTATACTCATAAAGCAAGCTGAAGAGGTGCCACATGCGCCCAAGATTATTTTGCATCAGTCGAGCAATGAGCTGCTGGAGAACCTGCACTCGGCTGCCACGGCGGGCGGCCAGACGCCCGAGGTCATACATGTTATAACCAACTGGCCTTCCAATGGCACAGCGCATGAGTACCCAAATCCACAGCTTAACTTGGCCGGTCTGGCGTCAGGCGTAGCTTCGGTGGGCGCCGAGCATGAGCATGCCCAAAACACCGCCGAAAATGATGCCAATCTGTTGACCATCTTGTTAATCATACTGATCATTGTTATGATCAGCATAACGCTAAGCTTTTTGTATGTCTATCGACGCTATCACTGGCACAAGCAGCCGCCAGTGTTGTCCAACGGTGTGTCCAGTGCTGCCAATGGCAACAATATAAATTTGGCTACAGCTCCCGAGGTGGTGCTATCGGAGGCTACACTGGGTAAAAGCTTTTCAAAGCCATTGCCTGAACTGCCGCGTCATCAGGCAGCCATGCCGGTGCCAGCAGCACTTAAGCCGCCTCATCCGCACCCACATCCACACCACACAAACGATGGTATGTAAGTGTCAGGTCGGCTCTCAGCCAAGTTACAGCTGCATAGCTGAACTTAATGCAATCTCGTCGAATCTTTACAGCGCCACCGGAACTCTATGACACGCCCAGCAATAACTCCTCCATCAAAACACCGCCCTATGCATATGCACGCAAGGAGTCGCTCTACTCCGTCGTCTCGCCCAAATCGCGCAAGGGCAGCCTAGACTCCCATCTCTACGATGAGATACGCTATCATCAGCAGCATCAGCATAGCCACAACTCGTATAGCTCGCAAGCTCCCAGCCATCATAATCATAACCAGCGTCGTTTCCAGCATGCCACCACGGCCGCCGCCTATCTGCCTCCAGCCATAACCACAGTGCAAGCTAATGGAGGCACCAGTGTACAGTCTGCCACACATCATGTGGCACATTTGATTATACCGCCACAGAACTCCAAGTTTTTGCAGGTGCCCACACAGATCACATCCCACAAGATTGCACATTTGTAGAGCTCTCTCGGCTCTATTGGTTTAATAACTAAAACTTATATTTAGGGTACTCGGCACAGACATTATTTTAAGCTTATTTCATGTTTACCAAAAATATCTTCAATATTTTTTTTTGCAAGCATTTTTATGTATTTTCATTATTTTATATATATTGTATATTTTGCATATAATTTTTAAAAATACAAAAAAATAAATTCCAAAAGTATTTTTATTTACGTCTTGGACTCCCACGCAGGTCAAGGTCAAGCCAAGCCGGACAACTCAAGATCGAGTGTAATCAAAAAACGGAGCTCATTTAGTAAAGAAAAGAAAAATCTTGAGGCATAAACTACTAAAACACAGCATGGGTAAATTATGATTTAGGGTTATAAGTATTTCCAGACATATAGTAATGTTTATGCTTTTGAGCAATTTGATAAATTGAGATAATATTTAAATTAGCTGAATGAGCATTTACGACCAATAAATACACTACTAAAAATCGTTTACTTTTAGAACTATGCTATTAAAATGCCAAGAGTAATTTAAATGCATCTAGAAATCGGAAAGAGATTGTTTTCTACCCAAGCTTTAGTGATATTCCCGATTCGGATATACTATACTTGAGCCAGTGAACCAAAGATCCGCGAATTGAGTTTAAATTTAAGAAATATTTTATTATTATGTTGGAAAATTTTGTAAGCTTTCTATAATCTTATTCAAAGAAGATAGGTATAATATAGGATGTTATTTAAATGCGTCCGTTATTTAATTTGAAAAAAAAAAAAAATTTATGAATTGTATAAAATAAAATTTTTATTTTCATGTTTTATGCTACAAAAAATGTATTCTGATAATTGGTTTCTTGCCGTAACTCGTCTAAGATTTCCAGCTTAACGAGTTGGAATGGCAATTTCCAAATATGAAAACTGCAAATCATAAGAACATGAATACATGAAAATTTTAAAAACTTAAACCAAATTAAAAAATAAATCAAAATTATGTCTGATGACATATCCTGACAGCCTAATTTGTGACTACTTTTTTAACGCTTTTGATATTATTTCACTAATTGCATGAGTTTGCTCGACCTCTAATTGCTTAAGAGTTGTGGGTTGGGAACTTTACTAGTTGGCATATGATAGTTATCTTACCAAACAGCCTTTAATAATTTATTGATATATAGAGAACACATTATGATAATAACATCAATAAGGAAAATTAATGCTTTCAAATATATTTTTTATTAAGGTAAATACATATATTTTAGGCCTGTAGCAGGGTACTACAATAGTTGACACGTCTTAGGATCTGCATTTATATCTATCATCGTTATAAAAAACACATTAAATTTTCAAATTTTAAAAAAAAAAAAAAATATGTTCCTTTAATATGCTATATATTTTAAGCTTGTCCGATCTGTCAACAAAATCATGGATTCTATATGTTGAAACATCGGACAAGCTAAAAAAACACCCTTTAATAGTATTTAAAAACGAATCGAAACAATAATAAATGAAAAGTAAAATGTTGAAATATTTTTTTCAGAAACTTCGAATTCTTATTTTTTTCTTAAGTTTCCTGAAAAAAAAAATGATTTTTTTATATTATTATTTTTAAGTGTTTTTCTTAAATTAATCCTGATTTTTTAAGGAATTTTTTTATACCATATTTACATTTTGTAGATGTGAATTAAATCGTCTTGTTGAAGCAATGTAAAAAAATAAAACTTTTTTTAATTGCTTTGTTTTTAATTATATACATTTCAGTTTTTGCCAAAATATGTCTACTTAAAAAATAGTAAATTTCATATTTTGTGTAAAAAATTAAAATTTATGGATACGTAGCCTTCGTGATTTTGCTGAAAGATCGGACAGGCGAATAAAAAACATCCTTTAAAAAGTTTTAAAAACGAATCTTAACTATGTATAATAAATTAAAAAATAACAATTAAAATATTGACATATTTTTTTTATAAACTGAAAACGCTTAATTTTCCTTAAGTTTCAATAAAAAAATATACATTTCTTATATTTGTTTAAAGTATATTCCTTATATGAATCACAATTTTTTAAGGTATTTTGTTGCAGCAGTATAAAAAAAATCATTTTTTTTTCTTTTTTGACTAAATATATTTTATTTGTCAAAACATGTCTATTTAAAAAAAAGAAAATTTTATATTTTGTGTACAAAAATTTTTAATAATATTTTTAAAACTTTTTTTTTTTTTAAATTTCAAGCTTACCAAGCTTTTTATAATATTTTTTTAAAGTACATATATTCCTTAAATCGATTACCAATTTTAAAGACATCGTTTTGTACTGTATTGATATTTTTAATATTTTTTTTTTTAATTTTTATTTTGTTAAAATATGTTCACTTCAAAAAATTTCATACTTTTTGAAAAAAATCCATATTTTTGTAGAAAATTTCCTTATTTCTGTACGGAAATTGCATATTCTTTTAAAGTAAATTTTATATTTTTTTTAAGAATATTTTTTATTTTAATTACGAAAATTTTATATTTTTTAAAATTTTATTTTAGAAAATTTCGTTTTTTTTAAATAAAATTTTAAATATTTTAGAGAAATAAATAGATTAAATTGAGTGAAAATTCCATTAATTTTTAAATACAATTAAAAATTAAATTATTAAAAAAAAAAATTACGTACCATCACGTTATTAAAGAGTTCTAAGTCTTGACTCTTTAAATATTTGAAGTATATTATAAAAATTAATTTAAAACAAGCTGCCATAGCATCCTGTTATGGCCTTCGCAAGATAAAAAAAACAATTTAATCATTTCATAATATTTTGTTTGCTTTATTATTATTTAATATTTGTTTTTTAAGCTAAACAGCTATTTTGTATAAATAAATATAAGAGATGATGGCTTTGGTCATTACTCTATTTTTTCGCATTGCTCTCTCTTTACATTAGTTTTGCTTTTAAATTCGCCTTCAGCTGACCCTGAGTACTCATTAAAAACAAAACAAAAACGAAAAAATACAAATTTGAAATAAACAATGGAATATATTGATAACGCATTACTTGGCGTATGCTTGATGAGCAAACAGTAATTGCAGATAACGTATACGCGTGGTAAGCCGGGAAGCAGTCATTCCTAGTACTACTCAGTATATAATGTATTTATACATATTTGTAATTGTCAAATCTCTTCACAACGTCCGCCAGCCCGCTCAAATCCCGGATAGCACTCACATACATCAGGCGCTGTGCAGATGCCATTGGAGCAGTCTTCTTCACAAACAGGATCACATTTCATGGAGCGTCCATTCTCGCCGCGTACATAACCCTCACAGCAGTAAGAAATAATGCGTGTACGTAGATCTGGATCTGCAGTAATTCCTCTATATAAAAATGTGAGTCAATGCTAGGAACCAAGAACCAAGCAGAAAAGTGCACCTACTTTACTTCCTTATAACATATGCCAGACGCCATGCTGGCACGTGTCTCCAATTGAAACAAATCACGATCGCTTAGTGAGTTCAGCTTCCAGAAGGGACTGTTCGCGAGCGCTGGAAGCGGTAGATAAGCCAAATGGGCAACCAATAGGCAAAGTAGCGCGCAATTCAAATGCATACTTATAATTCTGGGCACGCACAGTTATCGATGGACTTCCGCAACGCTAAGGCGCTACTGTGCTACTGAAATGCACTTGGATTTGTTTTGGGAGCATAGTATGTAAAGCTCGGTTCTCGGTAGGCAGGCCTAGATAAGTTCAAGTGTGCGAGAAATAGTCAAAGCGTCACAGAGTCGCTGCTAAGAGGGATCTGTAAAGTTACGCGTTGATTTTGGGTGTAGACTTGTTGTGAAGGTCTTATCTGCCAAGCAGAATATTCTTCCGTAATGGAATGAACCACGAGCTGTATGAGCTAGACAACGACACTGATCTGGTTCGGCGCATACAACTACAACGTCAGCGCTGGATAGGTCACGATAATGCTTCAGCCAAAAAGGGATTCGATCGGAGATCACTGGCAGGTCGACGGCGATAGGAACGCCCGCCGCTGCGAAGATCAAGTAACGAATGATCTTTGTAGCCTGGGAATTGTCAATTGTAGCCAGCAAGCACAGGACAGAAACCGATGTCGTAGGATAATACTTTTAATCATAAACTTTTATTTAATGCTGTATTTTTATAATGCCTATGCTACAATATTTGTGGTTATAACTTAAGCCCCTCGGCACTGCTGCGGCCATGCCAAGTGCTGACAGACGCAATGTGATGGACAGCTGATAAGCTCATTTAAAACAAAGGCCAACCCAGCTATATACAAAGTGACGTTTTCCTCTTGTTTGAAATAAGCAAAGAAGACATATTTATGTGAGGCAAGCAGTAAGCTGATTGAGCTCCTCCAGTCAGCTGATAAGCGACATCCACAAAAAAGCTGACGCAGCTCGACTCACTGCTACTGCCACCAAAAGTAGTTGGGCAGCACAAAATGTTTGCCCAGCAGCAGCTGAAACTCATGTATCAGCGAGGCATTGGCACGCGGTGGATTCATTGAGGCATATGTGGTGACCGCATCCGGCGACATGCATTTGTCGATGAAACGCGTCTTGCCCTCCAGGCAGCGGCAGCGTCCCTTAGACGTGCAAAAGCCAAACTCACAACGCTGATAGCTGTCGAAGCGTCCGGGCACCACCGCGCAGCCGCAGACATTGGGCGCAATGCACTTGCCATAGAAGCCACAGCCCTGATCGCAGACTGCCTCACACTTGGCGCCCTTGCGCACATAACCATTGAAGCAGCGACAGACGCCAGGTGACATGCAAACACCATTCTCACAGTCTTCACCACAGTAGGGCAGGCAGGAGGTGGTGTTTTGATCATAGCGATAGCCATTTTGGCAGACACATGTGGTGACATTGGCGCAGAAGCCGTTCTCACAGCGCCTAAAGGAAAAGTCAGACTCCAAATTAATACCTGTTACCCTGGCGCTCCCAAACCCCACTTACATATAACAGTTGACTTCACAGGCGCTGCCATTTAGACGCTTCTGATAGCCTGGAAAGCACTCACACTGATTGGGCGCCACACAATGACCATAGCCGCAGTCCGGTATGCATATGGGCTGGCAACCTAGCGTGGTGGTATCACGCAAACCACGCGCATAGCCCTCGGCGCAGACGCACTTGCCCGGCTCATCGCAGTACTCATTGAGACCACAGGTCATGTTGCATATGGGCTGACAGAACTTACGTGAACCATCCAGCTCATAGCCGCGTTCACAGATGCAGGTGCCATTTATATAGCACTGACCGTGAGGACAGCCCAGTGGACAGGTAGGCACACAGACATTACGATGATTGTGCACAAACTCATCGAAGCACTGACATATACCGCCGGGCAGACAAAAGCCATTATCCAGACACTTGTCACCACAGTCCGGTACACATTTGCTCCAGTCGTATTCGTAGCGTTTGGAGCCCTTGCAGCACACTTCGATCACATTGAAATAGGGATTTGTGGTGCTGTTGCCCACCATTTTGACCTCCTTCTCGTACTGAAAGAAGACAGCACTGTGGCCAGCCAGCCAGTGGTTACAAAACAGATGCAGTAGCTCCCTTTAGACAGCAGGCAACTTACGGCACTTCACGCCAGCATTTGGGCATTGGCATACCACGCATGGGCACGGACAAACCCTGGCGGCGCACATACGGACGTCGTGTGGTGGATGTGCTGGTATAGCGTCTATTGTAGGCGTGCTGTTCCTGCAGCTGGCGCTGTTGATACAACTGCTGCTGCTGCAGCTTGTATTGCTGTTCCAGCTGCTGTTGCAACTGTTGCTCCTGTATCTGCATCTCCATGGCGGCACTCTGCATATAGTGCAGTGCCAGCAGGAATGCAATTAGCAGGCTACCATTAGTGGCCAAAAGCCGCAACAGGGGTTGTGACATTATGTCGTAAATCTCCTAAACTTCCGTATATTTTTATCGTCAACTGGCTCGTACAAGCGGGATTTGTTTACTGTTACTTGAGCCACCAAAGCTGTAAGTCTAAGCCAGAGATTTGGAGAAGCGGGTCAGCATTTAATCTCATTATGAGCAATCCAGGGCTGGAGTGTGCCATATTAAGTGGAGAGAGATAAGCGACCCCATGGTGTTGTTTTGCAATCGTTGTAAATACTATAAATAAAATGCAGAGGGCTGTTTGAAAAGTTCTGGGAAAAAAAATATTGAAATTTTCTTTTCGTTTAGAAATTTTGGCAATTTTAAGTAAAATATTTTTCAGCATGGAAAAGAGAAATAAATAGAGCACAAAAAATTTTCGGAAACGGAAGGCATTTGAAAAATTTTATTTTTTTAAAAATTGCGGTTGCTGAAATTTAAAGTTGTCCATTTGAAACAATACTCCGTCGTATCGTTTATTTTGAAGAAGAAAAGCCAATACAGATTTGACAACTTGATACATACTTTCAAAATTCTTAGATATCACTAGTCGGCGATGATTTTTCTTCAGAGATGAGACTTATATTTTATGTTAGGGCAATGTTTCGGCATTCAAAAACAGATTTCAGCTTTTGTCCTGAAACGGCTTGTTTTGTTAATGCTGGTTTTTAATGCCAGAATCATATAGGAAGCTCAGAAGAAAACAGCTCAATGCAAATATAGTAGTTTTTAAAAATTTGAATTTAACGGTCAGTTAAGAATTAATATTTTTAAATTTAGTCGCTTGCTTGAATTCAAACTAGGAGTTAAATGTATTTAAAACTAAGCACAGCTCAACAAAAATTTGAAGGTTTTTGAAAATTTCAATTCATCCAGAATATTCGATGTATTTTTTGAGCCCAGCAAAATTTCATTTTTTAAAAAGTTAAGCTTTTTTAAGTTATTTCAGTTTATTTTTATTTAAAAAAAAAATTAATGTTTATACAAATTGTAATTAAATATTATTTAAAATTTTAGTTTGTTTATTTTTATTATTTGATAAATTTAGTTAGTTTAACAATTTGTATATATTTAAATAAAAAAATGGCGGACGTAAAGTCGGGCGCGGACGACTTTAGGATACCCTGTACCACTAGCTTGTAATAAAGTCCGATTTCTTCACAAAAAACCAAAAACAGAAGAATTTTTAAGCAAAAATTTTTTTTTGACCGATCGTTCCTATGGGAGCTATATGATATAGTCAACCGATTTCAATAAAATTTGACACGGTGCTTAAATACCTTAAAAAAGATATGAACGCCAAAGTTATTTCAAATATCTTTACAAACAAACAAAACACATCGAATTTTGTATAAAAAACGTGTTTTTGGACCGATTGGTCCTATGGGAGCTATATGATCTAGTCAAACGATTTGGATTAAATTTGGTACAGTGCTTAGGAACTATAAAATACTCACGAATGTCAAATTTGGTCCCAATATCTTAACAAACAAACGAAACACAACAAATTTTGTTAAAAAATCGATGTTTTGGAAGATCGGACCTATGGGAGCTATATGATATAGTCAACCGATTTTGTTCAAATTTGGCACATTGCTTAAGTGGTCTAAAAAATTTTCAAACGCCAAATCTGGTTAGGATATCTTTATTAAAAAACGAAATATAGCGAATTTTTCTTTAAAAAAGTTATTTTGGCCGATCGGTCCTATGGGAGCTATATGATATAGTCAACCGATTTTGATCAAATTTGGTACAGTGATTGGGAACTATAAAAAACTTTCGATTGCCAAATTTCGTTACGATATCTTCATAAACAAACGAATTATTCATCTAAAACGCTTTTTTTTGTCGAGGTCGTCTCAAACACCCCCATGGGAGCTATATAATTTATCCCCGATATCAAAAAAATAAAATAAACTTGCCTCCTATGGAATAATATGGGATCTAATGTGAAAGTTTGGTAACTCTAGCTCTTACCATCTCTGAGATCTAGGCGTTCACACGGACGGACAGACGGACGGACAGACGGACAGACGGACATGGGTATATCGACTTCTCTATTCACCCTGATCATATTTTAGGTAACTTTGGGGTGTCTCCGACGTCTCCTTCTATATGTTACATACATTTTCGGCTTGCACAAACTTAATATACCCTTGGACCATACGGTACAGGGTATAAAAATTGTTATACCCTGTACCGTATGGTACCAAGGGTATATTAAGTTTGTGCAATCCGAAAATGTATGTAACATATAGAAGGAGACGTCGGAGACACCCCAAAGTTACCTAAAATATGATCAGGGTGAATAGAGAAGTCGATATACCCATGTCCGTCTGTCCGTCTGTCCGTCCGTCCGTCTGTCCGTCTGTCCGTCCGTCCGTCCGTGTGAACGCCTAGATCTCAGAGATGGTAAGAGCTAGAGTTACCAAACTTTCACATTAGATCCCATATTATTCCATAGGAGGCAAGTTTATTTTATTTTTTTGATATCGGGGATAAATTATATAGCTCCCATGGGGGTGTTTGAGACGACCTCGAAAAAAAAAAGCGTTTTAGATGAATAATTCGTTTGTTTATGAAGATATCGTAACGAAATTTGGCAATCGAAAGTTTTTTATAGTTCCCAATTACTGTACCAAATTTGATCAAAATCGGTTGACTATATCATATAGCTCCCATAGGACCGATCGGCCAAAATAACTTTTTTAAAGAAAAATTGGCTATATTTCGTTTTTTAATAAAGATATCCTAACCAGATTTGGCGTTTGGAAATTTTTTAGACCACTTAAGCAATGTGCCAAATTTGAACAAAATCGGTGGACTATATCATATAGCTCCCATAGGTCCGATCTTCCAAAACATCGATTTTTTAACAAAATTTGTTGTGTTTCGTTTGTTTGTTAAGATATTGGGACCAAATTTGACATTCGTGAGTATTTAATAGTTCCTAAGCACTGTACCAAATTTAATCCAAATCGTTTGACTAGATCATATAGCTCCCATAGGACCAATCGGTCCAAAAACACGTTTTTTATACAAAATTCGATGTGTTTTGTTTGTTTGTAAAGATATTTGAAATAACTTTGGCGTTCATATCTTTTTTAAGGTATTTAAGCACCGTGTCAAATTTTATTGAAATCGGTTGACTATATCATATAGCTCCCATAGGAACGATCGGTCAAAAAAAAATTTTTGCTTAAAAATTCTTCTGTTTTTTGTGAAGAAATCGGACTTTATTACAAGCTAGTGGTACAGGGTATCCTAAAGTCGTCCGCGCCCGACTTTACGTCCGCCATTTTTTAAATATGTAAACGATAGTTATATATAGAAACTAAGAATTAAAATTAAAAGGATTGTAATAGCTATATAATTTTATTTGAATAAATAAATAATTTAAACGAAAACTACATCTTTCTTTTATATTTCAAAGATTTCAGGTGGGCTGTGGAAATTGCAGGATCCAAAAGATTGCTAAATCGAATGACCTTGAAATTTGGCTGACCTTGAAACAGCAGTACAAAAAAATCCAAAAAAAATTTAGATTTTGAAAAATTGAAAAAAGTGTAGCTCACCTAAATAACATTCTAAACTAAAGCATTACAGCGAAACAGAATGTTCAATACAAACGCAAAAAAATTGCATATGTATATTTGCCAATCACTAAAAAAACTAAAAAAAATAATTATTTTTATAAATTTTTCCATACAAAATGGTCTCGAAGTCAGCTGAACTACCAGGCGAACAGAAATGGCCAAAAATCAGTAGGCAACTTAAATTAGCAACTAAAAGTATGCTACAAAATTTTGACAAAAAAATTATTTTTGAAAAAAAGTGGGGCATACTTTTAGTGACAGGTTTAGACAAAATTTTACTCTGCAGCCGCTTGCTTATGATTTCTGTTCGCCTGGTAGCTGAAATTCGTTCAGAGTCAAAATTTAGTGAAAATCGGCCTATTTTTTTATATTTTTTGTCCAATGCTCCTCAGTAAATTTCGAAATTTGAATTTGAGTAACGGTTTTAGGTTGTTCAACAGGGTTTAAAAAACAAAATGTTTCTTCCATATCAAAAGAATTTATGAAGATGCTTCATGTAAAATATTTGATGTATTTTTAGAGCCCAGCAACTGAAACAAATATTCTTTTCTAAAAATAAAAAACATGCTTTTTAAGTTATTTCAGTTTATTTTTATTTAAAAAATAAAAATAACATTTATAAAAGTTATAATAAAATAATGCAACTTACAATTTTAGCTTGTTAGTTAATTTAACAATGTGCGTTATTTTTGTAATAAGAATATAATAAATAATATAATAAATAATATAATAATTTTATAATAATAATATCAATAACAATAATAATAATTATTAAATTATAATATAATATTGTAACTTACAAACTTATCTTTTTTATTTTTATTATTTGATAAATTTAAATAGTTTAACAATTTGTACATATATATTTAAATAAAAAAACCAAAAAGAAATTGTTGAAATATGTAAACGTTAGTTTTATATAGAAACTAAGAATTAACATTAAATGGATTGTAATAGCTATATAATTTTATTTAAATAAATAAATAATTAAAACGAAAACTACATCTTTCTTTTATATTTCAAAGATTTCAGGTGGGTTGTGGAAATTGCAGGATCTAAAAGATTGCTAAATCGAATGACCTTGAAATTGGGCAGACCTTGAAACAGCAGTATTAAAAATTCAATAAAAATTTAGATTTTGAAACATTGAAAAAATAAATGTAAAATAAAGCATTGCATTGACACAGAATGTTCAAAACAAACACAAAAAAATGTATATGCATATTTGCCGATCACTGAAAAAAACTAAAAAATAAAAAATTTATTTTTATAAATTTTCTATACAAAATGGTCTCGAAGCCAGTTGAACTACCAGGCGAACAGAAATGGACAAAAAGCAGGAGGCAACTTAAATTAGCAACTAAAAGTATGCTACAAAATTTTTACATTTTAAAATATTTCCGTTTTAAAATATTTTGCAAAAAAAGTGTGGCATACTTTTAGTGAAGGATTTAGAAAAAATTTTATTCTTTAGCCGCTTGCTTATGATTTCTGTTCGCCTGGTAGCTGAAATCCGTTCACAGTCAAAATTTAGTGAAAATTGGGTGCAAATTTTTTTGTTTGGCAAATTTTCTATAAATTTAAATATTTGAATTTGAGTAACGGTTTTAGGCATTTCAAGAGATTTTGAACTACAAAATGTTTCTTTCCATAGATTCATCCATCCAGAGTATTTGATATATTTTTAGAGCCTTTTTAGCAACTGAAACAAAATATCCTTTTTTAAAAAACTGTTGCCTGTAAAGTCGGTTTTACGGGCGAAGATTTTACGTGACAACGTCTTTTTCTCGGTAGAATATTTATTGATATGAATATTATTAAATTGCACAATAATAATTCCTATTTGAGTGATTTTGTTGAGGATAGGACGATGATAGGAGAAATAGGAAATGAAAGGAAGTGTTTCTGCTGTAATGTGTCTTGCGAAAGTCAAGTCGATGGTTGTTTCTTTTAACGTAGTTGACTTAGAAACGTTTGATACGCAATCAAGATTATACGTATATTTCATGAAATTATGAAACGAGTTGTCAGACTTTACGTTTTCGTATCTCTTAATAAAATAAAATTTTCTCGGCAGTAGATAATAAATAAAAAGGTATAAACGAATGGTTTGACAGAAGAAAGGCCGAACTATGCTTGTTAGCATGCAAACAAAATAACAAAATTTTGTGTTGCTAAGGTAGCGCAGTGCGAGTTTCTATTTGTGCATTACTTTTTCCGCAGTTGTAATGCAGATTTTTGGCAGATCACTGCTTTTCTATTTGCCTCCGCTTACAATCCCTCAAACGAAACGCAGCGCTTGTAATCAATTACGTTTTCTGCGGAGGTAATGCAGTATTTCGGCAGACCGCAGAGGCTATGCGCCGCTGGGGTTAATCAGTTGCGCTCACTCAAACCTAAAAATAGCCACCGCTGTGAGCAGTGTCGGTTTGGTGCTGAGCGCTAAGCGGTGCGGCTGACGCTGTGCGTTGCTTGTTGCTGCGATTCACAAAAAGTCGCTGGTTCGTTTATAGATAAGAGCAGAGCGCAAACCAAAAATAAAATAGTTATTCAGTTGCGCTCACTCAAATCTAAAAATAGCCACCGCTTTGAGCAGTGCCAGTTTGGTGCTGCCAACTTATGCCACTTAATGCCACTTATCGTTACGATTATTTATCGCTAGACTTATCGTTATGGTTATCGTTAGATTTTTTCAATGGTGCCTCCCATACAAACCTAATTTAAGACGTTGTCACGTCAAAAAAGATGCTTTTTAAGTTATTTCAGTTTATTTTTATTTAACAAAATAATAATAACATTTATAAAAATTATAATAAAATAATGCAATTTACAATTTTAGCTTGTTAGTTAATTTAACAATGTGCGTTATTTTTATAATATTTCAATAACAATAATAATAATTATAAAATTATAATTAATTATAGTAACTTACAAACTTAGCTTGCTTATTTTTATTATTTAATAAATTTAGTTGGCTTAACAATTTGCTTTATTTTTATATTTCAAAAATAATAATAATAATTATAAAAACTATACTAAATTATAGTAACTTTAAATTGTAGTTTTCTTTTATTATTTGATAAATTTAGTTTGTTTAGTTAGTTTAACAATTTACATTATTTTTATAAAAATTCAATAATAATAATAATTAAAATAAAATCTTTTAATTTACAATTTTAGCTGGTTTATGTTTATTATTTCATAAAGTTATTTATTTTACTTATTTTAGCAATTTGCTTTATTTTTATCTTTTATCAACAATAATAATAATAATACTAATAAAATTATAATAGACTATTAAAACTTACAATTTTGGCTTGTTTATTTTTCTTATTTTATTTTGTTAGTTTAACAATTTGCTTTATTTTTATTATATGTGTTTTTCTTAAAGCTGAACACATTAAAAATTACAGAGTTCGATCTTCAAACTCGATAAATTGAGATATTGTAATTCACAAATTTTTTAAGGGACCAGGAGACGCAAATAAAGAAATTCTTTTTTGAAAATAAAAAAATGTTTTTAAAAGATATATACAAGGCCGTAGTGTGAATATCCGGGGCCCGGGGGAAATCTTGGATCCGGGTCCCTTTCAAATTTTCTTAATTCATGAAAATACGTATAATTGTTGAAAAGTGTGAGATCAACATAAAGAAAAGTATAGGAACGATTTCTGAGAGAATTGATGATTTAATGAAATCACTCTAAAAAAAACTCTCGAGTCCGGGCTCCTCCGATAGTTCCGGACCCGGGGGAAAAATTGCCCGAACCTCCCCATCTCGTCAGGCCTGGGTGTATATGAGCAGTTTGCCGGATCCGGAGTTAAAAGTAGCTATTATTTGGCTGCTCATCCCAGTATTAGGCCTCTTTGGTGACTTAGATCCAATGAAGAACGGTACAATTCAATATATTACGGATTTGTTGGCTGCCTAAGAAAGGGAATAGAGAAAAAGGTAAAATTAATCCGCACAAAGCTTCTTTTTTTTTTTTGTTGCATTCCAGGTTCTTTTGTCAGTTCCACTCCCATTTTCTGAGCAGTTCTCATCATGACCGTCTGGATATCTCCAGCTCAATAGCCTGAAATAATATAAGAAAATTGAAAATTAAAAAATTAATATTAAGCAATGTTGACTTCTTTGTACCTTCTTAGTCTTAAACTCTATAAGTTGCAAGCCAGTTTAGTTATTGAACCAAAATGTAAGTCTCGGAAAAAAAAACCAATGATAAGATTAAAAAAAAAGATAACTTGCTAAATAATGTATATTATCTTTGGTCTTTAATTGAGAAATACTTACATGTTCGCTTTATTGGCGAGTCAAAAATGCCTTACATTAAGATTTTTGCAAAAATATCGCCAGGAAAAATCTCAAAAATTAAAAATTTTGCCAAAAACGTCCAAACATTCTTTTATATTTTTGATTTTATTTTATATTTTTTTCTTTTGAGATGGCAGCAGACTAATAAAAAAATGCATAACTTTTCAAAGATGGAAATTTTGTCAAATGAAAAGGTTGAAAAAAATATTTTAAAAACTATTTTCAATTTTAACGTCCGTATTAAAACATTTGAAGTGATTACGAGCTATACGAGAAAACATTTAAGCTTTCAAGAGAATGCTATCATACTCAAAATAAATTTTTATTTATTTACATTTTTTAACAAATACAAATATTCTCTAAAATTTTCTATAAAAATGACTAACAATAACTTAGCTATACAAAACAGCTCTAATCTGTAAAACTTAAACACGTGTGAGCCACAACAAAAAATAGCATCTATATTAATATTAAAATAGGCATTTAAAAGATTAGTCAATTTCACAGCTTATTTGTTAATTACAACACAGCAATAATAAAAATTTGAAGAATCGAGAGCGGTTCCATACTCAGCTTCCAGTCTAAAACAAAACAGCTGATAAGCCCTATAAATTGGGACATTCAAAACAGAGCGAATTCGAGCAAATGCGAAAACAAGCTTTAGTAAGTTCTCGGCAAGCTAACCGTGCACACTGTGCGAATTCGACGAAAAAATGGGAACTACGCGTAGCTTTGTTTCTAAAGCGGCCAGCTGGCTGCCCATTCTACTATTAGTCCAAAGTGTCCGGAGTCAGAACTATATGAACCCCAAGGAATACAGTGCACCTACAGTGCAGGAATACAATAATCAGCAGCAGCTCAGAAAACGACCACAAGATGGACAAGATTATCAATATCGTCGAAACTATTATAAAAACCAACAACAAGAGCAGGGCATTAACAACAACTACGAACTAAATCGTAACCAAGATCGCGAAGCTCAGCTGCGTGAGCACGAAGTCGTCTCCAATCGAGAGCAGCATAAATGCCACATCTGGGTGCCGTAAGTTGCAACTCTGTTTACTTAGTCGAAAGGGTATAGTTCCACTCCGTTCGTTCATAAGAACAACTAGTTCCCAGAGACTATACGCGAGAAGAAAATTACACTCCCGGTTTTTATATGTTTTGTAGCCCCACACAGTTCTCCCCACAAGAGGGTTACGGGGTTTAAAAGGTATTCAAAACAAAAAGTGTCGCAAAGAGCAACGTCACATTCTTTGTCCAACTGTCGCTCTCACACTCTCTCACGCTCTTTGCCACAACTTTGGCTTAGCTTTGTATGAGTGTGTTTGATACAGGAACGGATACAGAAAAAAAATTTCAGTCGCTGCCAAATTTTGGGCACAGTCAAATATTGCTTAAGTAGATTAAATTGGCATTTTGGATTGGTGATGATGGGGTTAGGAATGACTTGGAAGACCAACAGGCTCCACAAATATCTGCACAATGGGCTTAATATAATAATATTAACGACGATCTATTGAGCTCCTTTCTAGCCCTAGAGCTCCTCAACTACGCTTATACCTGCAACGAGCTTAATTATTTGAGATGGACCTAGTCTGGTGATGTCATATATCGATACTTTATTCGCGCCGATGAAGAATGTCCTTCTTCCGGCAAGGGCGTCATACTCTGCTACATGTAGAGAAGTTTAATCCTCAATCTCACGATACCAATAGTACTCAGGGCTTTCCTGAGTCTGCAATGTCTCATCAGCAGCCCAGTTAGTATCCTTATGGAATTCTTGACCAGTTGGGATATTTTCTTGAACATACTCAGGTTATAGAAGCCGAGGAGTTGCTTGGTTTCGTAACCAGCAGTGCCGGTCCAGTCCACTTCTCATATGGGCCCTTTTTTCTGCATATTTATGCATCACAATGGAGCCCTTGTTTTCTGTGTTATGTCCTAACCTGCCTGAAAATAAGAGATACCAAGAGCAGACTGCTAATAACATGGCTTCCAGTTTTATATCTAAGTAAGTTAGTAAAATTATTATCTCTGTCGACTTTACTTTCCTTTATTTCCAAGGCATATTTTTATGATAGTTGTTGATAAAATCTCAAATAATTCCGCTGCTCCTCTTTCTTTCCTAGAGCTATATAAAATCTATTTATCTATCTTCATTTGCTATCCAACATTTTTATAGCTATCAACATAACTTGCTTTCAATTTATGTTTTTGTTTTTAACACTGAAACAGAAAAATTGATATTACTGCTGGCGCCATCTGGCTGTCAATTTCCCATACCAGTGGGCAGTGTTATTTTCTTACAAAGCTGTGTAACAGCGAGTGAAAGTCTTTTTTTTTTGGTTACCTATGAAGTTTGGTTTTTCTCGGCCTTTTTTTGATGCTGCATACTGGCCTTAAAAGAAGTGGGATTTTTAATGTTTGAGAGAAATTAAAATTACGATTTGTGAGAAATTTTCAACCCAAAAAATTCTTATAAAATGAAGAATCAAACAATAATGTTATGGCCTTAAAAAGGTTTCAAAATCATGATTATGTTGCTTTGTTCTCTTTTTCCTTCTTGATTACTATCGGATGCGTCTGACTAGAGCTGCAGAACGCGAAATCCTTTTAAAATTGTACAATTCCAGGTGTAGAAGCTAAAAACTGTTTTCTCATAGATGGCGTTAGTTGGCGTATTTAGATACAATGAGGTCCCCCTTTTTTAATGAGTTGGACTTCTGTCAACTTTAGCAATTTCATTACACAACATGTTTTTTTCCTTTGGTAAATATGTCCAGTTTGGACCACAAAAAGAGAATAGAGATGGCCGATTCGCCTCCAGTTTCTTAGAGAATCCCAAACGCAATAAAAAATATGGGTGATCCCCGTCATCTTCCAGAAGACTAAATCGCTTCGGACGAAAGAGCATGATGTGGGTTTGGTGGGATCATTAGGGTATTGTCTACCATAAGATGTTGAATCTAGTAAAACTGCCACTACTACCAACAACTGAACAAAATACACCTGGCTCTGCATGAACGTCGCATTATCAAGAAGGTCATGACAAGCAGATTTTCTTTCACGACAACGCACTATCTTACCTCCAAACATGGCCGGAAATTACTTTGAAACACTCAACTGGGAGGTGCTACCGCTTGCCGCTTTTTCACCAAGCCTGACCCTTCCGAATACCATATTTTGTTGGCAATGAACCACGCCCTCGCTAAGCAGCACTTCGATTCTTACGAAGACGGCCGTAAATGGCTTGATGATTGGTTTGTCTTCACAAAATGCTCGAAAGATGTGTAGCTAGCGGGATCCAGTACTTGGAATAAATTTGCATTTTGCACCTGGTACTCATCTATCACTCTTAACTGAAATTGAAAGTAACTCGCCTCCAGAAGCACATAGTTTTAAAGCAAGTTCGTGCCATCAAATTGTATATATACGCTTATTCTATCTTTCCTTGGGCTCGTAACTTCACCCACATATAAAGCTACTGTGGGTTACTCCCACTGCTCCAAATTGTTTGTGCTTTTAATAACTTACTCTTTTTTATTACTTTTTAGCACCGAAACCGTATCCAAATACTTGCATGCCAGCGTTAAACAAGCGGATCAGGCTAATCAGCTCTCCCAAATAGAGACCTGCTGCACGGGTTATAGTGCCACAAGGCTGCGTGGACAAACTATTTGTCGTCCCATCTGCGGCTGCGTCAATGGCAATTGCCGTGCGCCCGGCGAGTGTGACTGCTACGAGGGCTTCGTCAAAAATGACAATGGTGACTGTGTTTTCGCCTGTCCTTTGGGCTGTCAGAATGGACGCTGCTACTTGGATGGCAGCTGCCTATGTGAACCCGGCTACAAGCTGGACGAGACGCGCAAATTTTGTCGACCCATTTGCAGTGTCGGCTGTACGAACAATGTGCGACATAACTGCAGCGAACCGGAAGTGTGCAGCTGTGCCAAGGGCTACCAGCTGACCGATAAAGATGAAGATGGCTGCCAGCCAGTATGCGAGCCGGACTGCGGCATTGGTGGCATGTGCAACCAGAACAGAGAGTGCGTCTGCGATTCAGCAAGCGGCTATCGGCTGAAGGACGGCGTTTGTCAGTCGGATTGTTATCAGTAAGTCGCAGCTCAAATATAAAAATAATAGCTATTTATAATTATTTCATAATTTTGCAGAAGATGCCATAATGGAGTTTGTGTGAGTCGCAATCGTTGTATATGTGATGCAGGCTTTAGCTATCATGAGCACTCCACCATGTGTGTGCCCAATTAAAAGTGCAACATTTTGTTATAATTTATTTATGCAGTTTTAAACAATATAACAATAAAAAAATAAACGTGTAAAATTAGCTTAAAGTTCTTCCTCAAAGCTGTTGTTTATAAGACCGCTGGCCTGACGCATGGCTAGTTCCCTGGATTGCTTGATCTTGACATAACGATAGCTTGCCAAGGCAAGTGCGGTTAGGAGCACGCAAGTAGCCAGAATCCAGCCAAAAATAGCCGGCCACTTGGCAGCACTGGCAGTGGAATTCAGTGCTGCCTCCTCTTTGTTGCTGCTTGCAGTTGTTGTTTGTATCAAGGGTGCGCTTATTTGGCACTCAAAACGTGTTTCCGTATACTCCAATGACTCGTCCTCCATGGAGTCGGACTCATCCGAGTCCTGCTCAGCAGAAGTAAACGATACAGTAGTGTGTCTGTCCGGCAATGTGGGCGTGTAGGGCGATTTGCACAGCAGCTGCTGGCCCTGCTGATCGCAGCTACAGTGCGTCAAGTCCAGACAAGGTTGATCAAACTCATCCCTGCATATATTTGCACATTTGGTCGAGTCCAACTTGCGCCAGCATTGGCATTTGCTTAAGCAGCTTAATTCCGCCGTAGTCGCCGCATCCACAGCTGTGGTCTCTCGTCTGATCCTACTCGTCATGCTGCGCATGGTTGTCGTAGCGCTGGCTTGACATATATGAGTTGTGGTATTATCCGTGCTAGCTTGTGGCTCAAATCCCAAATGACATATGCACATGTTGGGTGCAATGCAGTCTGCATTCTCACAGCTCGGCTCACATATGGGTTCACAAATGTGCACAGAATTCTTTGCAAAACGATAACCCGGGTCACAGCTGCAAATCTCTGGCTCCGTGCATTCACCATGCACACAACCAAGTGTGCACTGAGCCACGCAGTGATTATGTGGACCCATTAGGTAACCCAGTTGGCATACACATAGGCCGGGTGCTAAGCAGGTTCCATTTTGACAGCCATTGCACTGAGGCTCACAAATGTGCTCCGTCTGATTCGGTTTCGCCTCATAGCCGCGATAACATTCACATTCATTGGGCGCCACGCATTTGCCGTAGGAGGAGCATTTCTGCTCACAGTGTGGCTCACAATAATGACTTATGCCTAGATTGGAGGCTGCATTATATGCGTAACCCTCATTGCAGAGACACTTTCCCGGTTGCATGCAGCGACTATTTGCCGGACAGCCCTCACCGCAATTCGGTTGACAGCCCAGCGTAGCATCGCTGGTATTAGCATAACCCTCGTCGCATTGGCATTGACCTGGCTTGATGCAGCTGCTGTTAGCACCACAAGCTGGTTCGCACAGTGCCGTGCAGACGCCAGTTTCCTGCTTTAGTTCGTAACCTTCAAAACATTGACATTGATCGGGTGCCTTGCAGTAGCTGTTGGTCTCACAGCTAGGCGTGCACTTGGCCTGACAAGAGTCATCCTCCGTCTTTTCATAGCCAGATTCACACGAGCAGGTTTCAGGCGCTGAGCAATAGCTATGTGCTCCACAGTCCACGCTACAGCTAGGTACACACTCATCATTGGAATCCTTCTTATAGCCATCATCGCAGAGACACTGCCCCAGCTGGCTGCAATGACTGTGTTTACCACAGCCTGAACAGGTTGGCGCACAGGAACCATCGCTGGTTTCTTCAAAATCGTCCTTACAGTGGCATTCATTGGGTGCGCTGCAATAAGCATTCTCAGGACATTCATTGTCGCATATTGGTACACAATTGTCCGTGGGTCCTGTATAACCAGGACAACAAAATTGACGTGTTTCCATATTGTAGGTGGTCTATAATAAGTGAAAGTAATAAAAGGAATTTTCTGGTAAAATTAATCTTGGCGTAATATAAAAAAAAAAGTGGCAAATGTGACCCCACTTCTATTTATCCAATTTTTTCTATAGTAAAAACCCCCATTTCAGAATTTACCCAAAAATTTCTGGGTCTGATACATTTTGCGCCGTAAATGAGACTAGATTGGACCTACACTTCGCAAAACATCCAATAACATAGCTGCTCTTGAATGGAACCCGCAAGGAAGCTGTAGAAGGGGGAGATCATCTAACTCCTCAAGAAGAACGGTGGAGAGAACGGATAGAGAAACCTGAGTATATCATGTAGTCTGATCAACAGACATCGACCAAATTTCCCTTTCTACAGTTCTCAAGAATTATTTGTATTTATAGTAAGTCACTTTCCATTTTTCTGGCTGGTTTTTCTTTCCATGCTCCATTTCACGTCGTCTCACCAATAAAGAGCAATAAACAGAGGGTGGAACCCCTCAATAGTTATAAGAAATTTTTTATGCTAATTTGGGATAGCTTTTTTTGTGCATTTGTAAAACTTTTTCTATATTCCCTCGAACGTCTAGGTGCAGGGTATTAGCAATTCCAAGTTTTTATTTACCTCTGGCTGCCAGGTATATTCGAATCGAAACTCATAAGTTATTCGTCCCCAAAAAGTTCTTCTTGTTTTGGTTACGGGAACACGTTTTAATACATTTCGAGTATGCGGAACAGATTCGAATCTAGTGCACACATTTTCACTGCTAACCACAACTAGCCAGCAAGCCAGTGTTATAAAATAAAACCAGGAATAGCACCTCGTCATATCTGGATATTGTTTTTAAAAATTTCCATATACTATATAGTATATTTATTTTAGCTCGCAATTAACGTTCTCTACAGTAGCGCGTTGAAAATTAAACTGAGTGCAGTCCAAGTTTGTAAGCTTAAGCGGGTGTTTTTGTTTAAAATACATAACATCCGGAATTTTTGTGATAAACACGAAATTCGCTCAGATTCAATACATTGTTAGAAATAAAAAAAAAAATACTAAGTAGTGGGAGGCCATAAAAGTAATATGAAATCTTTGGATTTAATAGTCATAGTAAACCGCAAAAAATATATACTTGAAGGATCAGAATTCAGCTAGCCACGAGCTCATAATTATTAGTCATCGGAAAGTAATTTTTTGTTTGTATTTCTGTTTTTTATTTTTTATCAGGCATAAATAAATTTGTTATATACTTATAAGTTATACATAAGCGATGTTTAAGTGAAGCAGAACTAAATGCAGCGCAGCTTTCATCTCTCGATGATGCAATGTGCTTAATAATCTCCGAGGAAGAATTTTTTCTTTTAAGATTAAATTATAATAAATAGGCTGAGAGCCCGTTGCATCAATCGCCAAGTACTTACTTTACATTTCATTCGTAACACCGAGGTGGCACTGAACTACATTCAGCATCACTCGATCACCCTCTTCTGGGATCAGCGTTACCTATGGCCTCATTTGTTACACATATAGTAAGACCTTTAGATTCAGAGATCACAAAGATAGTCAGATCCGAAGCAGAACTAGAATCGGACAATGTGGCCGGTGATAGCCGAGCACTCCCGAGCACTCTGGCCGAGATACAACCCAAATTGAATTCTGCGAGTCCAAAAGAGCGGGACTATGATGGTAACAAACCTATTGTTTGTATGGCCGCTGTTCTGACTCATAGCTAACTGCATCGATTGCTTGAGCTTAATAAAACGATAGCTAGCCAAGGCTAGTGCTGTTAGGAGCACACAAGTAGCCAGAATCCAGCCACAAATAGCCGGCCACTTGGCAGTACTGGCAGTGGAATTCAGTGCTACCTCCTCTTTGCTTCTGCGTGTAGTTGTTGTTTGTATCAAGGGCGCGCTTATTTGACACTCTAAACGAGTTTCCGTATACTCCAATGACTCGCCCTCCATGGAGTGGGACTCACCCGAGTCCTGCTCAGCAGAAGTAAACGATACGGTAGTGTGCCTGTCGGGCAATGTGGGCGTGTAGGGCGATTTGCACAACAACTGAAGGCCCTGCTGATCGCAGTTGCAGTGCGTCAAGGCCAGACAAGGTTGATCAAACTCATCCCTGCATATATTGCATTGGCATTGGCATTTACTAAAGCAGCTCAATTCCGCCGTAGTCACCGCATCCACACATTGCTCACAGTGTGGCTCACAATAATGGCTTATGCCCAGTCTGGAGGCTGCATTATATGTGTAACCCTCATTGCAGAGACACTTTCCCGGCTGCATGCATCGACTATTTACCGGACAGCCCTCGCCGCAATCCGGTTAACATGGTATTAGAATAACCCTCGTCACATTGGCATTGACCTGGCTTGATGCAGCTGCTGCTAGCACCACAAGCTGGTTCGCACAGTGCCGTGCAGATGCCAGTTTCCTTTCTTGCTCCGTAAATGGGGCTGGATTGGCCGTAAACTGAACTAAAAATTCAATAACATAGCTGCTCTTGACTGGCACCCGCAAGGAAGTTGTAGAAGGTGGAGATCATCTAACACCTCAAGAAGAACGGTGGACAGAACGGATAGAGAAACCTGGGTATATCATGTCGTCAGATCAACAGACCGTCCAAAGATATCAAGATATCAACCAAATTTCCCTTTCTACAGTTCCCAAGAATTATTTGTAATTATAGTAAGTCACTTTCCATTTTTCTGGCTGGTTTTTCTTTCCTTGCTCCATTTCGCGTCGTCTCACCAATAAAGAGCAATAAACAGCGGGTGAAACCCTCAATAGTTACAGGAAATTTTTTATACTAATTTGGGATGGCTTTTCTTGTGCATTTTTAGGGCAGAAAAATCTCCTACAGCATAACTGAGCCTAAAATCGATTCAAAACTTTTTCTTTATTCCCCCGAACCTCTGGGTGAAGGGTATTACGACAAGTTTTTATTTACCTCTGGCTGCCAGGTATATTCGAATCGAAACTCATAAGTTATTCGTCCCCAAACAGTTCTTCTTGTTTTGGTCACGGGAACACGTTTCAATACATTTCGAGTATGCGGAACAGATTCGAATCTAGAGCACACATTTTCACTGCTAACCGCAACTAGCCAGCAAGCCAGTGTTATAAAATGAAACAAGGAATAGCACATCGTCATATCTCGATAGTTTTAGTTCTAAATAGTTTTGAAAAATTTCCATATACTCTATAGTATATTTATTTTAGCTCGCAATTAACGTTCTCTACAGTAGCGCGTTGAAAACTAAACTGAGTGCAGTCCAAGTTTGTCAGCTTAAGCGGGCGTTTTTGTTTAAAATATATAACATCCGGAATTTTCGTGACAAACACGAAATTCGTTCAGATTCAATACATTACTGATTAGTTCATCTATATTGCCATCGAAATAAACGAATTTCGAGATACCTGTGGAGGTTTCGGCTCTAGGAGCATCTGCAATTTGATTTTTTGCCTGCGGCTCCCTTAATTTGGATGGAGTGATACCATTTAAATGATCTTACAGAGAACGCTTACCACCTAAGGACAGCAGTTTTAATGAATAATATTCCTAAAATTTTAATTAAACTAAAATTTTGTATTTATTATTTAATATATATATTACATAATTAACTATTATATTTATGTACAATTTTAAGTTAACATTTCGTATCTAATTTTCAATGCATTTTTACATCTAATTTTCAATGAATAAAAATAAACTTTTCTAATTAAAAAAATTTAATAAACCCCCGAACTTAAGTAATTTTCATTTAAAAAGTAAAAAATAATAAAAGAAACTTAATGTTAAAGTACCTAAGAATCTATTAATATTTCTAAAAAAATACGTCGCGTTGGGGGACACGCGAGGGCAGACGTCGTTGACGGTCGTATCTTACATGCAAAATTTTTGAAGTAATTCTATGAAAGTTTTTGAAGTATTTTCTTAATTTTGCTTTTAAGTTCATATTTGTTGCTTAATTAGACTATTTGTATTTAAATTGTTAGTTTAGGAGCGGTCCCCCAACGTGACGTATTTTTTACATCACAAAATCTTTATGGCCATAAAACCGAATGTCTAGAATATTGGAAACCTGTATGCCATTCGAAAGGGGCTGCCTAGAGCAATTTAAAACACCAAGACTTTTCGACTTTGGGCCAGTATTTTACAAGTTATGTCTGAAATTTAGACTAAAATTGTGTATAAAAAATCGATCGTTTTACATACTCTTGCATTAAAGGAAAGTTTCCAAGCAGCACGCTTAGGCTTCAAAACTCCACTATATCCTTTCAAATAACAAATTCTAAAGTCTCTGGTTAATTTGTTTTTTACACCTCTGAAGAGCACTTAATAAACAAATTTGTGTCCGAAATTTTGAGTATCCTAATTTAGAAAAACGCATAATTTCCGCATTTATGGATGGATTTGGAAAAATCCTGGTGTTCTACGCTCGTATTATGAATCGCTATTATTCTGCATTAAAATTTGGAAAAGTTGGAAAATTGCAATTTTTTGCCATTTTTTTGGTAAGGGGTTAGTTACATCACAATTTTTTATGGCCATAAATCCGAAAGTCTAGAATATTGGAAACCTGTATGCCATTCGAAAGGGGCTGCCTAGAGCAATTTAAAACACCAAGACTTTTCGACTTTGGGCCAGTATTTTACAAGTTATGTCTGAAATTTAGACTAAAATTGTGTATAAAAAATGGCGGACGTAAAGTCGGGCGCGGACGACTTTAGGATACCCTGCACCACTAGCTTGTAATAAAGTCCGATTTATTCACAAAAAACCAAAAACAGAAGAATTTTTAAGCAAAAATTTTTTTTTGACCGATCGTTCCTATGGGAGCTATATGATATAGTCAACCGATTTCAATAAAAATTGACACAGTGCTAAAATACCTTAAAAAAGATATGAATGCCAAATTTATTTCAAATATCTTTACAAACAAACAAAACACATCGAATTTTGTATAAAAAACGTGTTTTTGGACCGATTGCTCCTATGGGAGCTATATGATCTAGTCAAACGATTTGGATTAAATTTAGTACAGTGCTTAGGAACTATAAAATACTCACGAATGTCAAATTTGATCCCAATATCTTAACAAACAAACGAAACACAACAAATTTTGTTCAAAAATCGATTTTTTGGAAGATCGGACCTATGGGAGCTATATGATATAGTCAACCGATTTTGTTCAAATTTGGCACATTGCTTAAGTGGTCTAAAAAATTTCCAAACGCCAAATCTGGTTACGATATCCCTATTAAAAAACGAAATATAACGAATTTTTCTTTAAAAAAGTTATTTTGGCCGATCGGTCCTATGGGAGCTATATGATATAGTCAACCGATTTTGATCAAATTTAGTACAGTGATTGGGAACTATTAAAAACTTTCGAATGCCAAATTTCGTTACGATATCTTTATAAACAAACGAATTATTCATCTAAAACGCTTTTTTTTGTCGAGGTCGTCTCAAACACCCCCATGGGAGCTATATAATTTATCCCCGATATCAAAAAAATAAAATAAACTTGCCTCCTATGGAATAATATGGGATCTAATGTGAAAGTTTGGTAACTCTAGCTCTTACCATCTCTGAGATCTAGGCGTTCACACGGACGGACGGACGGACAGACGGACGGACGGACGGACGGACGGACCGACGGACAGACGGACAGACGGACATGGGTATATCGACTTCTCTATTCACCCTGATCATATTTTAGGTAACTTTGGGGTGTCTCCGACGTCTCCTTCTATATGTTACATACATTTTCGGCTTGCACAAACTTAATATACCCTGTATACCATACGGTACAGGGTATAAAAATCGATCGTTTTACAAACCTTTGCATTAAAGGAAAGTTTCCAAGCAGCACGCTTATACTTCCAAACTCCACTATATCCTTTAAAATAACAAATTCTAAAGTCTCTGGCTAATTTGTTTTTTACACCCCTGAAGAGCACTTAATAAACAAATTTGTGTCCGAAATTTTGAGTATCCTAATTTAGAAAAACGCATAATTTCCGCATTTATGGATGGATTTGGAAAAATCCTGGTGTTCTACGCTCGTATTATGAATCGCTATTATTCTGCATTAAAATTTGGAAAAGTTGGAAAATTGAAATTTTTTGCCATTTTTTTGGTAATGGGTTACATCACAATTTTTTATGGCCATAAATCCGAAAGTCTAGAATATTAGAAACCTGTATGCCATTCGAAAGGGGCTGCCTAGAGCAATTTAAAACACCAAGACTTTTCGACTTTGGGCCAGTATTTTACAAGTTATGTCTGAAATTTAGATTAAAATTGTGTATAAAAAGTCGATCGTTTTACAAACCTTTGCATTAAAGGAAAGTTTCCAAGCAGCACGCTTATACTTCCAAACTCCACTATATCCTTTAAAATAACAAATTCTAAAGTCTCTGGTTAATTTGTTTTTTACACCTCTGAAGAGCACTTAATAAACAAATTTGTGTCCGAAATTTTGAGTATCCTAATTTAGAAAAACGCATAATTTCCGCATTTATGGATGGATTTGGAAAAATCCTGGTGTTCTACCCTCGTATTATGAATCGCTATTATTCTGCATTAAAATTTGGAAAAGTTGGAAAATTGAAATTTTTTGCCATTTTTTTGGTAAGGGGTTAGTTACATCACAATTTTTTATGGCCATAAATCCGAAAGTCTAGAATATTGGAAACCTGTATGCCATTCGAAAGGGGCTGCCTAGAGCAATTTAAAACATCAAGACTTTTCGACTTTGGGCCAGTATTTTACAAGTTATGTCTGAAATTTAGACTAAAATTGTGTATAAAAAATCGATCGTTTTACATACCTTTGCATTAACGGAAAGTTTCCAGGCAGCACGCTTGTGCTTCAAAACTCCACTATATCCTTTAAAATAACAAATTCTAAAGTCTCTGGTTGGGCCAGTATTTTACAAGTTATGTCTGAAATTTAGACTAAAATTGTGTATAAAAAATCGATCGTTTTACATACCTTTGCATTAAAGGAAAGTTTCCAAGCAGCACGCTTATACTTCCAAACTCCACTATATCCAGACGTCGTTGACGGTCGTATCTTACATGCAAATTTTTTGAAGAAATTCTATAAAAGTTTTTGAAGTATTTTCTTAATTTTGTTTTTAAGTTAATCTTTTTTGCTTAATTAGACTATTTGTATTTAAATTGTTAGTTTAGGAGCGGAATTTATTTTATCAAAAAACAACTAAAAAAAAGAAAAACAAAATTTTTTGTTTTGAAATTTTTCTATTGAAAATTGTATTGAAGACAGCTAAACTACCAGGCCAACAGAAATGCAGAATTTTCAGAAAGCAACTTTAAATTAGCAACTAAAAGTATGCTACAAAATTTCCGACTAAAATACTAAAAAATTTTGGCAACATATTTTTCCTAAAAAAAAGTGTGGCATACTTTTAGTGACAGTTTCAGTAAAAATTTTATTCTACAGCAGCTTTCTTATGATTTCTGTTCGCCTGGTAGCTGAAATCAGTTCAGAGTCAAAATTGGATTGAAGAAAATCGATGAATTTTTTTTTTTTGCCAAATTCTCAATAATTTCAAATATTTCATTTTAAGTAACGGTTATCTAAGGAATATTTTTATAAGCCCGCTGAGAGCGACTAATATCTATTGGAATAAAATTTATTAATAAAAAAATTATTAAAATAATAAAAATAAATAAAAAAAATAATAATAACTAAACAATTTGTATCAATCACATTTGTGTTGCCGAGAATAATAAAAAATTAAAATACTTAATATTATAATTAGCACAAGCCCTCCGAATAGAAAAAACCAGTAGTTCAATATATCTAGTATTCTAAAGTGCTTTTTAGCATCGCAACTTTTAAAAACCACAGGAATCTGACTTATATCATCTGTCTTCCAACATTGGCAGCCTGCAGTTCCATTTTTAAGATTAGTGTAGCCCACATCGCATTGACATTGACCCGGTCTAATGCAGCTGCTATTTCGACCACATTCTGGTTCGCAAATTGGCATACATCTGCCAATATCATCCGTGGGACCTTTTAAAATATAACCTTCTGGTTCATCACTTTTAGTCTCCTGATAATATCCTTCACAACAATAGTAACGAAACTCTAATCTCGTTTTGGCCTATTTTAACGAGAAAAATAAAATAAAAAATTTGTATAGCTAACAACTATATTTAGAGTCCTTATTGCTAGCTACCTGCGTTATTGTTTCCGACGCAATATTCAATGAATGTAACCAATCGCCAAAGAAACCAAGTTCTTTTTTTGGAACTTCACTGGTTTCGTTGTAATCCACTTGAACTAATTTGGTACACAACTGTTCCAAGTCCTTGGCATAGGTCTTATGGTGGTTTATTATGCATACTAAAGTTGCCAAGTGCCAAAACATACTGGAGAATTAGAAATCTTGACTTGCTTTGAGAAAGCGTTAAATTAGACTACTTATGTGCATATGAAAAAATAAAATATACCTTAAATGTTATCTGTATTTATTTATATATGTACATGTTAGTATGTAAAAGTCCCTTGGTTTTATATGCGGGTAAAGTTAGAAATAGGTATTTATCATAAATGAGTAGACTGTTTTACTTTCATGAAACATTACTGAACTAAATGGTATATAAATTTTATGTGTAAAAAGTTGCAATTTAAAAGAAAGCTACAAAAATTACAGTACAGGCCAAAAGTATTTACAACCCCTTCCATGTACTTAGAACAAACGGGTACAATAGTATATCAAAACGATGACTCGATTGGTACTATATGTTATAGTCAATCGATTTTGATCCAATTTGGTACAGTTATTTGAAGTTCCAAGGACTTTTGTATGCCAAAATTTGGTTTCGACCGAGTTATGCCATAAAATCTTTTCGATCCTACGGGAGCTAGATGAGATGGTCAACCGATTTAGATAACATTTAGGAGCAATTTAATGTAACTCCGATATCACAGGAATAAAATAGACTTGTCTCCTTTAAGCGATCTCTCTGAGCTCTAGGCGTTCATACGGACAGACAGACGGTCAAACGGGCATGGGTATATCGTTTTCTCTAGTCACCCTGACTTTTGGCAATTTTGAAGAGTCTCCAACGACTGCTTCTATGTATATAAATATTACATACATTTTTGGCTTGCATAGACATACCAAAGGATATAAACCATACGCTATAGGGTAAATAAAATTTTCTTGAATATTGACATTTTGGTCTTGATTAATGCGACATTTTTTAGACAAGTCTGTCAATATTTCCACGTATCCCCGAGACACTATCATGTATGGCAAGGCTAAATGGTCGCATATCTCTCATAGAAGCTTTATTATATATTAGTTTCAGGGTATTGCGACTGCGAGTTCAGGATCTTCTCCGCACACAGGTCATCTCGAAGTATGCTTAAGGTCATTGACCAACCAAACCGTTCCCAGGTAAAAAAGATTGTTGTTAAAGAATTCTATGTCATGAATATTTTTTTTGACATTTTTATTAATTCTCTTGAGTGAGATAAATCCAAACCCCCACATTTGGATCTTACATTTGGATTTAAGCCACTCATCTGTTTCACAAAGAACGAACTGGCGAACTTTTCTACAATAGGAAATTTAGGGTTCTCTCTCCAAATCTTGAGACTTGGACTGATGGCAACCCCTGTGGAAAACTTCGGTGCACACAATGGTTCACGAATCCTTTTTAGACGGAACGGGGTATAGTTGCTGGAGTTGTTGGACCCAACATCATAATCGCTATTCCAATGGGTATCTGGCCCAGCGTCTTTAAAGCAGCGATTCTCGACCTAGAAGTCTGCGCCCATAGTATACTTCTTATATGATCTAAAAGTGCTACTCAGGCTAACTTGGCAGCCGCTATCATCGCATTTTCTTCTTGGAGAATTTCGTGCAATGCAATTGGGGAATGTGTGAAAAAAATCCAAATCCTATCCTCCCGTAAGAGAGTCACACACTGTTGATTTCCTGGACACTCAGGAGAAGAATGCAATAATCATCAATTCCTTAGGTGGTCAACAATCAAAATTATGGTCAACAAGGGAGCCTTAGGTGAACATAGGGGATATTAATTTTCTTTACCGAAGTTAAGACAAGCTAAAGAGCCAGTCTTGCCCTCGGATGCCAACAGAACTATAGATATTACTTCCTAAGGTAAGATTCCTGGTAGCCTACCTATCTGGGCAGCATACTGTAAGTTATCACGTAGATAAAAAGAGCCTACCGGATTCTTTGAAAGTACGGGCTTTGTTTTGAAGACAACGAGACGACGAAACACATTTCGTGTGACTGTCCAGCAATAGTGGGGGACAGAGTCCCACATTTGGGAGCTGAACGGATCGCCCCATTCCAGCTACGTCGACTCCCAACGGAAGACTTATTGCTCTTTATAATGAAGGCATATTCTTTTGTCCTATTAATAAGAATAGATGCTCAAGCCGCAGTGCCCTCTCTCCTTGCAAAAGACCCAAAGAAAATAAATAAATTATCTGAAGACTTTTCAAAAATTCCAGCCCGAAATGCAAAAAAAGAACTACTTTTCTAAACTTTTAATTTTTTCATCTTACATTGGAAAGAATAAAGAGCACTAAAAAGTTTAAATTGTAATTATTATTTTAATATAATTAAATCATAAATCGTAGCATCCACAACAGACGATTCGGTGTCAGTAGACGATCGTCTCTTAATGTAGACAATACCCAAAATTATCATAATAGCCAATAAAAAGGCAATACAGCTAAACAGAATGATCCAAAAAAGTGGAACTAATATACAATCTGTGCTATTAGAATGCTGCCTATAAAAACCAAAGGAGCATTCGCAATATTCGGGTGCAGTACAGAAGCTACTTGAACCACAAACTTTGCTACAAATTGGTTCACAATCTGTGGTATTTGGCACCACTGTCTGATATCCTTTTTTGCAGACACACTTTTCCGGTTCTTCACAAAGCGAGTTTTTACCACAAGCACTACAAACTGGAATACAGCTGCCGTTTTTCCTGGTATAATTCGGATTGCATTCACAGATGTCTGGCTTGGCACAAAAACTGTGCTGCGGACAACCCAAACGACAGATGGGTCGACAATTCTCAATGTCTCCTTCGTAGTTTTCACAACAGGATTGTATTGGTTCCATTCTGGTGAGTATCTTTAGGGATTTGGGAATGGTGTTGAAATTATTAAAATAATTTATTATTATAGAATGACATAACTACCTTCTCTTCCAAACTGAAAACCTTGTTTAAACGCGATATTTTGGCTCCATTATTTATCATGTGGTACGTAATCCAATAATTTTTTGGTACATTCGTAAGTTCCTTGTAGGTGACAGGTATATATTTTAAGCAGACATTATCCAAACTCATGCATAGACAGAAAAATGTCCCAAAACAAATGACTGTAAACAGTTTTTTGCACATTTTTCTTGGTGCTCTGAGTTCTTCTAAGGTTATATATAAACTAAGTATATGCAAAAAATTTCACTTCCTTTTATAGTTTTAATAAAAAAAAAACTGACCGCATTTTATAATATAGGAATAGTTAGTAAGTTCCTAAAAGTATTTAGCTTAGTAATAGAAAGAATTTCGTGTTGCAAAAATATATTCCGCATGCGGTGGATTCTTTGCAAGTCAATAGGCTCAATATATTATAAAACTCTAGCTCCCATCACACTGGCAGTGGAAAGTGTGGTTTTGATTTTGACTTGGTATCATCTGTCCTCGAGGTATGATCGCAATATGCCAATGTACGGAGCGGAAAGACAGGTCTTAATTTTAGTCAAACGACCGAGCAGCCGAACTCTGTCAGACGCCTGTTTGACGTCGAAAAATACCCCAAAACAGTCTTCTTTGTCGTCAAAAGCTTTAAGAATATGATTAGCCACTCTATTTACCTATTCGATGGAGCCGTGTCCTTCCCCAAATCCAAATTGATGGTCAGGTAAAAAACTATTTTGCTCATTGATCCAAGAGGAAGAAGCTATCAACGTCTCCCAAACTTTGGCAAGATTGGGCAGGAGGCTGATTGGATGGTATGATACGGGGTACGACTCTTCTTTTCCAGGTATACTGATCATAGCAATGAAAGCGATTTTCCATTGGGTAGGGAAGTGCTGCATTCTTATTATTGCATTGAAAATCACCTTTGACTTAAGAAGCTTTATTATAGTTTCCTCAATTTCATCTAATCGGATGGGTCGAACAGGCAACGTCATATGGAGTGGTGTGTCAAAGATGCTGAGAGCTTATCTTACTTCTTCATCCATGGACAGTTTAAAAGGCGTCAATCGCTCTTCGAGTAGCTGAGCAAATGTATCCGCCTTTTCATCTGAATTGGAGCAGTAAGTACCATTATCTCGCCTTAGAGGGGCAGTTCGAAAGCGGAAGATCCCTCTTTGAAGAAATCGTTAATTACTTTCTTTGCAAAAATACAAGCTTGAGACTGTTGTAAATATTTATAATCTTTGTAACTTTGTTTCATTCGCATATACATATATGTTAACATGTGGGGACTTATAAGCTACATTTAGAACTAACTACAAATGCTTGGCATTGAACATTGCATATATATGGGTAAATACATATACATATATACTTTGTTAATAAGTAAGTACTATAGCTAAGTACACAGACATACACATCCACACTACTAAGATAAGGGGTAATTTTTTTATAAATAAATTATTTAATACTCTTTTCAAAATTTTGTTTTAAGCTATGTTTCAGGGCAAAGTCAATAAATGCCATTTTGTGTGGCATCGGTTCTTGATAGATATATATTTGGAAAAATTATTGCACTTTTGTAAGAAATCTTCTGAGGAAGATGATAAATGAGTTCTGAAATCATAATATTATTATTGTTTTAGTCACGTCTGTTGATAAAGATTTCGCAAAATGGATATTGTTATTGCAATACTAGAAAACATAGAAAAAGACTTAGGGTGGCTTATTTCTTTCGGGTATACCGAACTTCTCTAGAGGTGGAGTAGGCCTATGCTTCACTAGGAATCAAGGATAGCAGAAGAATAAAAAGTTATGTAGAGTAACTATCTATTTCTAAAAGACTTGACATAATATCTTACAAACTTACCTCTTATTCGCTTCTTTAAGATAAGTAGATACATCTTTTCTTCTTCTTGTCTTTCTTTAACTCCTTGAGAAGCATAGGGCCTCTAAGTATGTAGTAGGTTTTCACAATGGAAAATACCGACCAAAGCAACAGATGCACTCAATAACACAGCAGTGTATCCAAAAATAAAGCTTCTGCTAGGCAATATGAAAACCTACTGACTTTGCCCCTCGCGTCCTCACAAATTGACTACTTAATCTTATGTGGCTTATGAAGATTAAATCCAGAGTAGCACAGCATGGAAATGCGTCTGGCTTTAGAATACCTTATCTGTTTCTCTAACAACACGGCCGTCATACACCGTTCCGTCATCTAAGAGTACAATCTATGAACACAGTTAGCTTGCTGTTCCCATGCACATTACAAGAATGTTTCCGTATTACCCAAGCCCAGACGCAACCATAAGTTGCCCCATAAGCTGCGTGGTCATGGCGGCGCATCGTTTGGTGCTGGCGGCGGCTTGGCCGGCTGCAGCAGCGCAGGCGGCGATGATCTTTGCGGTGACGTTGTGGCTAAAAAGCCGCTGGCTGCACCGGGCAGCGGCATGCCCAGAAAACCAGCTGCAGTAAGTCCAGAATCACCATCCTCCATAATGACAGAGCTGTCCGCTGCTGAGGGTATGGTGGGTAAAAAGCGCACGCCCAGGCGTGGTGGCGAGGAGTCCTCCTCCTCCTGCACAGCCTCTTGACGCACCAGACGTGGCTTGGTGCCGCCTATGCACACATTGCTATGCTGCGCCGCCAGCTGCTGCTGCGCCTTGCTATTGTGAGCTGTAGGGACATAAAGAAAATGAATAAAATAAATTCCAGTCGGGCTCCCAGACCTACCAATAATCGGCGGTAGCGGCGTTGTGCTGCCTGCACTGGAGCGCGACAGCCGAAAAGTGGAGGTGCTGGCCGTGGTGGCCGAGGCTGAGGAATCATTGCGTGAACTAGACAGATTTGAGTCCTGTGATGTCTTTCTGGTAATAAGCCAGGCCGAGTGCCTGCGTCTATTATGCGGTTCCATCATTTTAAGCGGTATGGTGCAGGTATGATGCAGTCCAGCCGCATGGCCTACACCCACCGGCACTGCCGACGGCGGTGGACCATGACCATTGCGCCAGCTGGAGGAGCGTGATGAGCAAAAGTTCTCACTTGAAATGGAACTTGCGCGTGCCTGACGCTTTTGCTTGAGCTCAGCAAATTGATACTGATACGGATTGGCCGTGGCAGCTGTATAGGCACGTGGTCTGCGTTGGTCCTGTCCACGTCGCTGTTTGCGCGGACGCTTACGCTGGCCGCAGCAGCAGCAGGCGCTAATGCGTTGCCATAGAGTCTGTTGCTGGCTAGAATCCTTATGCCAGTTGGGCATCTCACTGGGCATCATGCGCAGGCAGCGGCAACCTGGTGGATGCGCTGCCGGCAGCAGTGGTGGCAAATCTTTGGCACGCTCAGCACGCACACCACGTCGTGCGGCAGCTGCAGCGGCAGCTCCGCCGCGTGTAACACGCGTCTCCTCAAAGTGCTTGCACAGGGTGACGCAATCTTTCTTAAACTGTTTGGTCATGATGGCATACAGAAAGGGATTGCAGCAAGAGTTAAGCGGCAGTACAAAGACAGTAAAGATCTTGGCCTGCTCCAACGAGATTAGCTGCAGACCAAATATGGCCGTTATGGAGAAAAATGCAATGGGTGACCAACAAAGAAAATCGGTAAAGACCAGCAGCGCCATGCGCTTGGCAATGCGCGAGTCATTGGTGTTCCAGGCCTGTGAGCCGCGTATGGCCCAGTACATTTTGAGGTAACAGCCCATAAGAGTAAGAAAGGCGCAGCCATTGATGAACATCAGCGCAATAACATAGGTCAAACTGGCCGGACCAGTAGTGGTCTCAAAGGGTAGACAGACGGCAAACTTGCGATAATCGGAGATGCCCATTAACGGCAGCAGTGCCATGAAGAGAGCAAAGATCCAGCCAATGCTCATGATGTAGCCAGCCTGACGCAGCGAGAGTCGCTTATTCAGATGTATGGCATGGGTGATGGCATAGTTGCGCTCCAGAGTGATAACGGCCAGCGTATAGACGGAAAGTTCAGAGGAGAGCACGGCTAGAAAGCCGGCAACCTGACAGACCAGCGACATTTGCCAGGGTATGGCAAACATGCGAAATTCACCCAATGTGGAAGCATCCACAATGGCCAATATGCCCAAATAGATGCCCATAAAAAAGTCTGCAGCTGCCAGATTACAGACTAGAAAACGTGGCACATCCATCTTGGAGCGTGAGCATAGAAGCACAAAGACCACAGTACCATTGCCCAGCAGTGCCATAAGAAAGACCACCCAGACGCCGCAACGCAGTGTCCACCAATCGAAGAGATCAGCGCAGGGCAAAAAAGGACCAGGCATGGGCAGACATTGTACAGCGCCAGGCTGCAGATCATCCGCGCTGATGCCACTAAACAGACCCACACCAAAGCCAGCGAAGCCACCAAAACCAGTGCTGCCCATATCCGCCGAGGGGCTGATATCACGCTCATCAAAGTACTCCTCCCCAAAACTGGGCGCATTTGTAGCATAGTTGAACTGCTTGTCGTAGCTGTTTTCCCAAATGTTGTGCATGGTCATGCCCAGCTTTTTGCTGAGGTTGTTGTCTGTAAAGGAAAACTTTTGTAAAACAGTCTACACCATTTTATAGTCTATTCTTACTCATTGGTGGCCATAAGTTTATCATGCTATTATTCCAGAGATCCATGTCGAAATCTGCATCATTGGGAAAAAGCACAGCTTCCTTCACCAGTGAGGTCTTGCGATTTGCAGACATGGCCACCAAAGGTATAAAGGCGCAGCAATGATAGGCATAGGAGAGTATCAACGTTTGTATGCGTGGGAATGTATCGGGTGGCGGAAAATCGCGCAGTTTGGGATTGTTGAAGGTTTTTAGATGCAGCAGACCACGTAGACCCGTGGCTGGCAACTCGGGAAAGATGTTGTTTCCCAGGTTGAGATCTTCGAGTGCTGTGAATGTTGCAAAAGCATCCTTGTGAATATATGAGATTTCATTGCCCTCCAGATCACTGTGTGAAGAAAAAATAAGTATTAGATTAAATATATTGCGTAGAAATAATAGATCTTATAGGATTTAAAAAATATAATTTTTTTCACAAATTTTAAGTACACCGTTTTCAGTTTTCAGCATCGATATTAAGGTTGCCTACGTTTTCAGTCGTGCACTTCTGCATTTTTGCATGACATTCTTAAAATTTGAGACATTTTGTTTTCTAAAAGCGAAATCTATCTTTCAATAAGAAGATAAACTCCTTTATAGTCGTATAAAGTTGCCCTTATAAATGATCAATAAAAATTTGCTTAAAATAAAAATATTGTTTTTTCATATTCTATGTACAATCTGTTGTTGTTAGACAGTAACTAAATTTACTAAATAATTATAATACAAAAATATATAAATATAACGGCAAGCTACCATTAACATAATTAATCTTTAAAGGTCTTTCTGAATAAAAAACAAGTAATTGACTCCCAAGATTATAAAAAACTAATACTACAGATCGATTCATCAATAAAACCTTTTTTTTTTAAATTTTAGATTTTATGTTCTGTCTAAAAATGAAACCTGTCTTTCAATAATAAGAGATACTCTCTTAAAGTCCTGCAAAGTTTCCTTAACAGAAACAAAATAATAATTCGATTAAAATAAGAAATTAATCTTAAAATGCCTTACTGAATAATGAACAAGAAATTAACAACAACCATTATAAAAACAACTGGAACAAAGCGATTCATAAATAAAAAAAAAAATTTAATTTTAGATTTTAATCGTAATAAGTTTTAAAAAATACTAATAGAAGAAATTAATTATAACGTCGTTACTAAAATTTTATTAAACAAATATTATTTATCACATAATTTAGCCAAGAGGATCTTTAAGAAAAAGTTTTATTTTTTTAATCAACTTATTTCCTAATAAAATTATGGAACATGCAATTTGATTGTGAAGGGATATTCAACAAAATATTATAAAATTTGTAGGCCAGTATTATTAAGGATCATGCCAGGTGTTTAAAAATATATACGAGGGTGGATTGATAAGTTTCCGGCCTGACCAAGAAAAACAACGTTTTTAATAATTTTTTTATTTCTCAACATAATCTCCTCCAAGGCTGATACATTTGTCATAGCGGGGTTCTAGTCTAGTAATGCCATCTCTATAGACTGATTCGTCAAGCTCCTCAAAATACCCAATTACAGCTTCGATTACTTCTTCATTGTCCGCAAATCTCTTACTGCCAAGCCATTTTTGGAGATTCTGGAGAGTAGGGAGGGTGCGGCATCAATTCAAACTTCAGATCGTTGATTTTAGCCATCGCAACGATTGACTTGTGCGCTGGTGCGTTATCGTGATGAAACAAGATTCTTTTCTTCGCCAGATGAGGTCGTTTAATTTTCAACTCGTGGCTCAAACGTTGCAATAAGTCTGCGTAGTATTGACCAGTGATAGTTTTACCCTTTTCAAGGTAATCAATGTATATAATACCTCTTGCATCCCAAAAAACAGTAGCCATAACCTTGTTCGCTGAAAAAATTGTTTTTGCCTTCTTTGGAGTTGGTTCCCCTGGTCCAATCCACTGTTTAGACTGTTCTTTGGTTTCAGGAGTGTAGTGGTGGACCCAAGTTTCGTCAACGGTTATGAGTCGACGCAAAAATTCGCTTGGATTACGCTTATACAACGTCAAATTGGCGGTAGAAATTTTTTTCAGCTTTTCCATTTTCAAGAAAAACACAGAGGCGGCTTGTTCAGTGTGCTCTGAAATCTAAACTAACATGGCGATCGGGCTGAAACTATAGCTACAAGCTATCTAAGGATGCTACTATAGAACGCCACCTCAAGGTAGGCCTAGTGGCGCCATCTCTTGGTCAGGCCGGAAACTTATCAATCCACCCTCGTATTTAAGAAAATGGAACAAAATAAAAAAAAATACATTCATAAATATAATAAGCAAAAAATACAAAAAAAAAATGCAAGAAAAAAAAATTTAAAAAATCATTCATAAGTAAAACAGAAAATCAGCATTTACTTAATGTTGAAACATACCAAAATCCAAGACAAAAAAATAAACAAGAAAACCAAAAAAAATATAACAAACAAATAGTAAAAAACAAAAAATATTTAACAAAAAAAATTAAAAATTAAAGTAAACACCAAAAAGCGGCATTCAGCAGAAATTAAAATAATTGTTTTTTGTAATCACTCTGTTTTTAGTATTTGGATTCCGTATCCGAAATACCCCCATGGATGCGTAATTAAGTTGATGGCATATTATATCATTTCTATATTTACAACTTATAAAACTTCGAAAAGAAACTATTTTTAAGTTAAGAAATAAATCTATGTTTTTAAATTGACGTTGGTCTTACATACGAAACAGTGACGTAGACTAAAGGCGCATTAGTTATCTTCTGATAAAAGGTGACATTGGAGAAATGTTTAGGGTGACTATAGTCCAGATTTACCAGATTTCCTCAACTACCTTTGGTTTAAACTTCTCTATGTTCAGCTAATACAAAAAACTTTGTAATATTTTGACTATTACTATAGCTTTGGTAATCAAGTCCATTGTACCAATTACGAAATTTGATACAATGAGCGTTTAAAAGGAGAAAATGAACTTATTTTATTTACTAAGGCGCTTTTATTTCATCAATTGAATTTTCTGCTTGCCGTGCTTATAATTCACAACTGGTTCAAGCAGCGTTTGGTACAATTAGTGAGGTAAGTTCACATTAATCACCGATCCGTGAGGTGGCGGATTAAGAATATCCACCTCAGTGTTCCTCTGCTTGTCGTAAAAGGCGACTAAATGGGAAATTGAGATCGGTTCAACCGATCATACATAATATACCGCTTCGTGCACCCCTCTCATATATACCGCGTCAAGCACCCCCTCATACACCCTCTGATGGTACCCCCACACTCTGAGGTTTAGAACCGTAAAGGTTGGCAACCAAATAGGAGGGGGGGTTTTAGTCGGTAGGCGCAGAATGCGAATCCGACACTACCCTCCCCGGGTGTCTTTCTGAAGATTTCCCCCCTCCTACTATCCAATAAAAAAAAAAAAAAAAAAAAAAAAAAAAAAACATTAATCACCTTAAACCGCAGAGCAGTTTGGCAGAAAATAAATGTAAAACAAGAAAAAATGTAAAAAAAAAACAAAAACAAAAAAACAAAAACAAAAAAAAACAAGACAAAAAAAAATGTAAAAAAAAAAACAACAGCCCAGCAAAAAATAAAACAAGCCAAAAAAAATGTAAAAAAAAACGACAGAAAAAATGTAAAAAACAAAAAAAAAAACCACAAAAAAAATTTAAAAAACAAAACAAAAACGACAAAAAGAAATGTAAAAAAAAAAACAAAAAAATTAATAAAAACAAAAAAATTAGAAAAAAAACAAAACAAGAAAAAATGTAAAAAAAACAAAAATTAATTATTAATAGAAATTTGCTGTATCGTATAAAATAAAAATAAATAAAGCTTAGGTACCAGAAAATATTAACCAAGTAATTTTTTTTTTTATAATATGTCGATTAAATTTAAATTTGTATTTTTTGACATTTTCTTTGACGAGTCCTTATCTCCATTTCGGTAACTCCTTCAATTGAAAATTCTATTCAAATAAACATCTAAGCCTTAAATTTAAAGTAGTTATCGATAAATCGATACTAAACTAGTATCTCTATTATAATGTAAAAATGTTCAAAATTTAAGAGATCGGCAAAAAATTATAAATTACTTACAGCAACTGTAGCTTGGGTATGCCCAGAAATGCATCCTGTGGCAATGCCTTGATGCGATTATAGGATAGCAATAGATCATGCAGCTGCTTCAGACCATTAAATGGTCGTCCTTGCAACGACTCAATAAGATTACTCGATAGATCTCTGCAAAATTGTGGAGTTGTTTATAACAAGTTACTTTTATATTGTTTCGGATACTTACAACAGCCTTAAGTCTCTGCAATCCCTTAAATTTGGGATGCGTTTTAGGGAATTGGTCTTTAGTTCTCTGCAAAATGTTGGTTTTAGCTAAAACTTTAAAACATTCTCGGTAATACTTATAACTTACAAACTTTTCAGTCTTGGCGTTTGACGGCATAAATTTGATGGCACATCGAGTATGCCAGCACGATCTAGCTTTAAGATCTCCAAGGCGTAACAAGCCTCCAGTTCCGGAAAAGTGCGCAGACTGCGCACATCGGATAGTATGCTATATAAGTAGTATATGAGTGGTTTTTTTTACATGCCCCTTACTAAAAGTTCCAAAAGTTACTTACAGTTTCCTGAGCTTGCTCATGCCTCGGAATGCACCCGGCGTTATGGTGGACAAGGGATTGGCACGCAGATCTACGGTCTGCATGCTACGTGGCAACTCTGTATCGTTTATCCAACGCAGGCGGTTGCTGGATATGGAACTGCAAGTAGAGCAACACAAATGATTTAGACAAGCATTGCCAAGAAAAGTATCTTTCGGATGCATTTGTTTTTATGCCACTTGGAGCAACATTTAAAAGTCAGGATGCGCATTTGTTGCCAAAAATAAGAGAACTTGTGACAACTGCAGATGCATTTAGTTTTCCCCCAATCCCCGCCCATTATTTGTATATGACCTTTGTACATATTGTTATCGGATACTTTTTTTTTTGGCAACGAATGTATCTTAAAGTTCAATTTTCCAACAGCTGTCGAAAGTAATTGAACTTCATGCTAAATAAAGGGGATTTTTCTTGGCTAACTTACAACACTGGTCAAGTGTTACTTAAGTTCAAACTCATTGCAGTTAACTTAAGAGCCTTAAAAAAAATTTATTCTACCTTAATTTCCTGTGAAGATTTTATATTTAGCCTAAGTTGCTTACACACAAAAGGTAAAAGCCTACATAAATACTTCCCCATCTGTTTTTTATATATATGTTTAGAGGTGTCATTGGGGATGACTACGTGACAAGAAATCTGTTAACAAAAAGTGATACCGAAAAGTTTCGCCACGTTTACCCCAACCTCAGCTTTCTACAACTTTTTATAAATTCTAAATAAAAAGGCATCATTACGTTACACTAGAAAATTGAAAAAGTTTAAACTTCAATTGTGTATCTATAGAAATTCTTAAATTAGCTGGAAAATTTGATTTAAAAATTTTGACTTACTATATACAGTTCTTACAAATGCTCGAGTATATTTTTTCCCCATACAATTTTAACTTACGATGAGGACATATAACGCATAGAAACGCTTTCGAATTCTTTTATTTTTTATTCTATTTCTTGACTTAATAAATTCTACAAATTATTTTACAACTTAATTTGAATTATAAGTATGAAACGAATCAAGAAAAAACCAATTAGTCGAGGCCAAAGAATTCCCAAGATTACCCAACCTCTCGAGCTCTGGATATTGCAACATCTTAAGTAACAAAAAGTTGCTAATAACATTATCGGAAGGAAAGAAATTAATATCGATGTAATTTTTAAAGACAATAAAAGTTGTACAAAATTTAAGCCGATGTAAAATGACAATCGGTAATTACATTTCTGTGATTTGAGCCCTAAATGTAAAAAAAAAAAATTTTAAGTGCTTCTAACCTAAACAAAATCATAATGCTCGAAACGAAAAACACTAACAACCAAAAATATTGTACCTCGGATAAAAATAAGAGCTCAATGATTAAAAAATCAAATTTTAATCTAGAAAGTTGTGAAAAAAATATATAAATGAATGAATAAATAAATTAAATATAAGTAATACAAATTTTAATTAAATTCTGCTAAGTCTTCTTTAATCTCCGAAACACATTTAGTCCTGAGAATAAGCCCATTTGGTATTATATTTTAAAAAAATGAATTTATAAAAATTAAAAAAAAAACTTTAATTTAAAAAAAAAATTTTAATTTATAAATATTTATTTAAATTTTCATTTCATTTCTTTTTAAATGGAAATGTTTTAAAAACTTTTTTTTTGAGGCTTACAAATTTAATGCCCTTTTTGTTTTAAAATAATATATAAAATTTTTAATTTTAAAAGCTTATGCGTAATTTAATAAAATTAAAATTTAATTTCTTTTTAAATGGAAACGTTTTAAAATCTGTTTTTTTTTAAGCTTTAAAATTAATTTTTTTTTAGTTTTAAATAATATATATTTTTTAATTTGAAAAAATGTAGTTTTTCAATTAGGAAAAAGTACAATTTTTAATTTTAAAATAAATAAACTTTACTTTTTAAAAAAGAAATAGGTTTTTTAATTTTGAAAAATATATGTTTTCTAATTATTTCATTATTTTTAAATAATTTTTTTAAATTTAAAAAAATAATTTATTAGAATTAAAAATAAACAAAAAATTTATTTAATTTTTAAAATATTGAGTCACTCATTAAACTTTTGTGCAACTAGCTAATTTTAAATGGAAAATCTGAAGCTCTAAAATTTAATAATTCTTTTAAATTTTGTTTTTCTTTTTTAATTTTTTTTAATATTTATTTTCAATCTGAAAAAAAATTTATATTTTTATGATTCTAAATAAATAACACAGGTCAACATGGTTCAGTTGTTGGAAAGTTAAGAGTCATTTCCGAAGTAATTTGGTGCGTAGAATCCGAATCCGGCGTCAGAACTGGCCCATCACGTCAGGATTTTGAGATATTTGAGGTTATGTACCCAAACAATGGCGTTTTTTCCTACATTTGAGGTTATGTACAGGGCGCAAAAAATTTTTGCGGTCTTTCCTTAATTACATCATTTAGTACAACTCTTACTCTTTAATTTAATGGGTTCAAGAGATCATCTACGATTTTTTTATGCAAAGTTATGGCTTTTCGAAGTTACGAGATATATCCCTTCGACGTCATTAGCATTTCACAGGTCTACAAATACAGGGGTCATGTGAGTTGCTGGAAAGCTAAGGGTTATTTCCGAAGTAATTGGTGCGTAGAATCCGAATCCGGCGTCAGAACTGGCCTATCACGTCAGGATTTTGAGATATTTGAGGTTATGTACCCAAAAAATAACATAACCTCAAATATCTTTAAATCCTGACGTGATGGGCCAGTTCTGATGCCGGATTCGGATTCTACGCACCAAATTACTTCGAAAATGACTCTTAGCTTTCCAACAACTGAACAATGTTGACCTGTGTTATCTCAAAGGCTTATTGCAAATGCTAATGACGTCGAAGGGATATATCTCGTAACTTCGAAAAGCCATAACTTTGCGAAAAAAAATCGTAATTGATCCTTTGAACCCTTAAATGAAAGGGTAAGAGTTGTACTAAATGATGTAACTGGAGAGAAAGACCGCAAAAATTTGTTGCGCCCTGTACATAACCTCAAAAGTAGGAAAAAACGGCGTTTTTTGGGTACATAACCTCAAATATCTCAAAATCCTGACGTGATGGGCCAGTTCTGACGCCGGATTCGGATTCTACGCACCAAATTACTTCGGAAATGACTCTTAGCTTTCCAACAACTCACATGACCCCTGTATTTGTAGACCTGTGTAATTATTTTAAATTAAAATGATTATGATTCTAAAAAAAAACTTTTTTTATAAATATTTACTGTTTTTTAAAATTAAAAACACATAGCTTTAAAAAATGCAAATATATATATTTTCTATAATTTAAAAAAATATGTGTAACTTTTAAGAAATTAAAGCGAAACCATATTTTTTTTATTTTTAAACTTTTAACAAAAATAGTTTTTAGAATCAAAAATTAACAAAAAATTTATTTCATTTATAAAATGTTGCGTCCCTTATTCATCAACTTTAAATAAAATAGTTTTTTAACGTTTTTTTTGAAGCTCTAAATTAGTTTAGTTTGTAATAAAATGTAATATTACATTTTTGTTAGATCTTATATAATATCTATTTTTTTATTTTGATGCTTATTTTTTAAAGATAAAAACTCCAAATTTGTAAAATTTGATCGAAGAAATGTTATGGGTGAATATTTCCTTAAAAGGTTAGGTGTCCTGAAAATATCTTCCATACGAAAATCAGTCCAATTGCATAAAATCTTTCGTTGACCGCTTTTTTTTTGCCGAAAGATTGGTTATAATATTTTTAAAGCAAAATGTATAGGTTAAGTACAGTCAGTTAGTCTTTACTATAAAAAAACTCCTTAACAACGAATTATATAATATTTCGAAATCAACTCATTAAGCGTTATTGTTATAATGAATTTCTGCAAAATACGTTTGTCCCAAAATTTTGACCTATGCGATATTACTACCAGAAGCTATAATTAATAACGATGTTGAGATTATAAAATTATGCGATATTACTACCAGAAGCTATAATTAATAACGATGTTGAGATTATAAAATAAGCCTTTTACAAAATCTCTTCTATATAAATAAAATCCACTCTAAGCTACAACCAACTTAAGAATAATATTAAATTATAAAATTAAAACTTCTTCAAAATAGCAATTAAACCAATTCAAGCGTTAAGCGTTCTTTTCGTTTTTAGTCCGCTCTACAGCAGAGAGACAATAAAACTCCTTTAAATCTTTTTAAACTATGTAACTTTTATAGCCCACTTGGACTTTGTTGTGGTTACTTGGAAAAGCTAACAATTTATCTAACCTAATTATCTAGCCTGACTTAGTTGCTGCTGGTTAAAGAATCTATGGTCATTCCAAGCAATCCCAGAGAAATTGCAGCTGTACTTAGTATTTTTAATCCTTTCAAATTTGTTTGTGTCCCACACACACACCCACACACTCTCATACTTGGAATATTTTTTATTTATATTTTTCTTTTTTTCTTGGAGCCGCTCATGTGAATTTATTTTCCAGTTTAATTCCCTAATCATGGCTAGAGAGTGCAACGCAGCGTGGTTTTTATCGCCACATTTAACACGCTCATAATTATCCTGTTTACCAGAAATTGAATTTCCTTGGGGAGATACTTACACTGGATGCAGATCCAGTTGCAGATGAAGACGCAGAACACAGCAAAGACAACATTGAGGCAAAAAGTCGCAACGATGTCAACATGCGAGTGTATCAACATTTCCATTTAGTAGTCGTCGTCTCTGGAAGTATTGCATTTCATTGCAGGAAGTGCAAGCGAAATGGAGGAAAAAATTTGCGAGCAGCTAAGTCGGGAGTCCTTACGACTTGGGTGTACTCTGATAAAGCCTAAACATTCTTTGCCAAAAAGATGTCCCCCAAAATTAGTAAATTGAGTACTTTAATACTTAGTTCTGTTTGTACTGATTTTTTTGATCATGCATCGAAAAAATTTCCCTTATAGTAAAGGAAACAATGAAATTAGAAGGGACATTTTTTGAAGCTAGGCTAAAATCATTTTATGCAGGAAAATTTCTTTCGAGCTGTGATAAAAAATTTAAAAAAAATTAATTAAAAATAATTATTTTTAAATATCTAACTTAAAATTGGCTTAAATAGAGTCTTATATTAAAGAATATTTAACAACATTTTTCTGATCAAATAACTTGGATTTGAAAACCTATTTTGCCAATTCACTTTTGAGTGCTCTTGCCACAAATTAGTCGATTTCAAATCACGAAAAATATTTGTTTTGGTGAAATTGTTGTTAGAACCGAAGATTTGGTTTCAAAAGGAATCCGAATTATCGTTTACCGTTTCGCGAGGGATTTTTTGCCTTTAAATTTGATAAGTAATGCTCTTGTTTGAACTTTATCATACTCATAACATAAGCCCGCAGTTCATATCGATAATTTTGATAGTATGCCTCGAAACTGAGAAAAGTTTTGTAATCTCTTACGGACGTGTCTTTGGATGTATATAATATAATTCCCTGTTAGACCCCTTGGAGGAGGGGCATAGGGGAACTCTATTAATAACTGTTCGAACAGAACAGGGACCTACAGTTTATAGCCGAATCCGAACGGCGATGTCTTTAATTAATAGAGACTTTCATGGCAAATAGCGTCTTTGAGCTAGCGATGCCAGTGCTAGGCAAATGCACCAGTGCTACTGCGGGGAATCGAACCACCGACCTTCGGTTTTAGAGGCGAGTACGCTACCACTTAAGCCACCGACGGCCACGTGTCTTTGGATGAGTCAACTTTTAAATTATTTAAATTGTTTATGTAAACATTTTTTCATGTTTAAACTTTTCTTTTAATTCGGATGTGCCAGAAAATTAAAACTTTAATTAAGAATTAAGATAAATAAATAAATTAAATTTTGAAATAAGACAAAACTAATCAACAAACTGGAATTAAAGTCTCGAATTAAAAAAAATTTAATTTAAAATTATCATACTTGTTCTTTTTTATTATTAAACTAAAGCCAGGATCACAATTTTTACAAAAACTGTTGAATCCAAAGTATGTTTTTAAATAAGTCCTAAAACTCTGAAAATAATATTTCAATATAAGCCTCCTTTTTTTAAATTAAGATTATTAAAAATCTGAGATGAAGATTTTGGTCTCGAATTAAGATTGTTTGTACTTTTATTTTAATTTTAACCAAGTTCCTCTTTAGGATTTTTTTAAACTGAAAGAAGTTACATACTTTATTATAGAAATGAAAATTAATTTTTCTACAAACTTCAAGAAAGCTTGAAAACTAATATTTCTAGATTTGTCAGATTATGCGATAAAGATTTTGGTTATAATTTTGGCTCAGTTTTAACTTAAATATTCCAATTTTGATCGTTTTTTTTGTGTAAAATAAAATCTTAACCATTAAAAACTCTTTTCCTATTTCTCAAAAAATCAACCTCACGAAAATATGATTTTGGTAACGATTATGGATTTGAACAAAATTCCTAAGCTCATTTTGTGATTTTTTTTTTTAAATTTGTAGAGATTTAAATTTTTGATTTGAAATTCAAATTTTATATACGATTTTTTCGCGATTTTTAAAAATATCTTTGTCAAGAATAACATTTCTAATCCGAGAGCAAAAAAAAGCTTGGGCTACGTTAGCCTGCGATAAATCACGATCAAATTTTTGTTTGGAAATGTAAAATATGGTACAGCTCATGTTTTAAGGTAAAAAATGTAATAAAAATAATTTTCACATTTTTTATAAAGTCAAATATTTTATATAAAAAAAAAATAATTCCCTGTTAGACCCCTTGAGGAGGGGCATAGGGGATCTCTATGAACAGAACAGGGACCTACAGTTTATAGCCGAATCCGAACGGCGGCGTCTTTAATTAGAGACTTTCATGGCAAAAAATAAATTATTTAAATATTATATTTGTTTAATGAAATGTGACTTAAAGGAAAGTCTACATACGCAACCAATTAATTTTACTCGATAGGTAATCAAAATTAAATCGAATTTCAAACTATGTAAAATCAAAGATAACGATTTTGAGGGTATCCCAGCTTCAACTGCCTTGTTCTCCCATTCAAACGACTTGGATGTAGCCTTATACATATAAGCACAAAGAGTCAAACACAAATTTTGGATCTTAGACCTGATCACTGAGATCAATACTTAAATAATATATTAAACAAAAGTCCTCCTAAACAAGCAGTCATCGATAGCTCGATAAATAATTGATAAACAAAATTTATTTTTAATATCGGCTAATAAAGCTGACAAAAATTGCTCCAAATCGTAGAGAATGCTTTTTAGGGTGCCCCAACTTCAACTGGTTTCTTCTATCTGGAGCAAACATTTCGAAAAACTTAGTATAGCCCTTTACTCTAATTCTTTTGCGTATAAAATTCTACAGTCGGAAGGCAACAAACTGAATGTATTCTTAAATAACCAGAACGAAAGAGCTTTGGATCTTAGTGATCAAGCTCTACGGTCAATATTTAAATATTATATTAAAGAAAAGTCTAAACATGCAGTCAACGATAAATAATCGATAAAGAACATTTTTCTTGAATATCAGCTAGTAATGCTAACTTAAATTGCTCAAAATCATAGAGAACGATTTTTAGGGTGGCTCAACTTCAACTGCTTTCTTTTGCCTCTGTAGCAAACATTTCGATAAACTTAATATAACCCTTTCCTTCAATTCTTTCGCTTATAAAATGCTACAGTCAGAAGGTAACGAATTGGATGTACACTTAAATTACCAGATCGAGTCGAATAGGATCTTTTGAGCTTAGGCAATAAATACTTCAAAATTAAATTAAAGAAAAGTCTACCTAAACCAGCCGTCATCGACAACTCGATAAACAATTTTTTTTAATATCGGCTAATAAAGCTGACTTAAATTGCTTAAAATCGATGAGAACGATTTTTAGGGTGACCCAACTTTATCTGTAGCAAACATTTCGATAAACTTAATATAACCCTTTACTCTAATTCTTTCGCGCATAAAATGCGACAGGATATGACCGGAGCGAGCAACTGCCGGCAATGACTGCCAACCAAAGGGTGATTGTCTGACTGAGTAACTAGGATTGCAGCGGAGAGTGCTCCGTTGGCCATTGTCGTAAATTCAACCAAGTAATGATGCGTTATGATTTTTGGTTTCCGCTTGTTTGCCGCCAAGGAGGCAAAAGGAGGAAATGTTATGGACATGTACACACTTGGCAGCAGCAGTTGTAAACATGTCTGTCTGTCGGTCCGTCTGTCCTGATGTCCTGGTATGTTTGTAATCTTTTGTGGCACCTGCAACTTGGTCTACTTACAGTTCCTGCAGTTGTGTCAATTTGCCGAGTCCTTCTGGCAAGCTGCTTATTAAATTATCATCCAGTTCTCTGTAAAAGAAGCAAGAAGTTTAAGTGCTTTATAAATATAAATAAAAATAGTAGAGTAATAGTATTTGTTTTTTCGATTATAACAATTGTCATATATATTGTCCTTTTTTTTGTGATTTTCATAAAAATCACAGTTATTTGCATATATACACTCATACTCGTTTATAACGAATATATATATTCGTTTTGCGGTTATTTAGTGTACTGTTTTTGTTATTGTTGCTGTTGTTGCTACTCTCTGTACTCTCTGCGTACGTGACGTCACGTAGCCGCGTGGTCTAAGTGATGTCCTCGTTCGCGTCCTCGTCCTCTTAGTGCTCCGTTTGTGTTTGTCCTGGCCGGCATTTTGTTACTGGCCAAATGGGAGCACAATGCAAATTTATGCAAAAATAAAAAATTGTAGTTTATTTTTGAATAAAATGCACGGATTTCAATTAAAAGTGAGCGAGGGAGAGTTGGTTAGAGTGTCTACTATGGTTACTGCTGCTGGTTGCATTTCCGGTGATGTAATTCAATATTGGCAACGAGGAAGTTTAACGTGGAATCTGGCTAAGAGCCAAAAACAGCCGCACAATAAGTTGTCATCTTTATACGACCTAAATATAGGTGTCTCTTGTAATTACATGAGTAATTTGTGGAAAGTTGAAAAGCCAATTAGATAGGTGAGAAGTTTTGAAATATTTGGGGTACTTTTGAGTTTCCTAGCTACAAATCACCAAGATTTGGAGAAAAGTTAAGACAAGCTAATTATTTAGTTTGCTGCTTTTTATTTAGAACTTTAAAACTGTATGAAAGATTTACTCAAAAATTTTCAATTAGACTTTAATTTTTGAAAAGTCTTTAAAAACTGTCCTCTGCGATTTTTAATTGTACCTAAACACGTGAATATTTTTTATCTTATCTTATGAAACACAAAACTTATAAATTTTTTTCATCATATATGTAATAATTAGGAATTTTACGAAATGTTACAAATATGATAATTTTTGACAACTTTGAACTAAAAAAATTGTTTTAATAAACAAAAAATAATTATTCCTATTTATTTTACCTTCTTGCACCAAATCGATTTGATTCATATTTTCACCATATGAAAATAGAATATAAAAAAACAAAAATATAAAGGATATAAAAATAAAAATTTCATGTTTAAAAAACAATTGATAAATTTAAATAGTTTTATATATTTTTTTTTAAATATTCATCATATTTCATTTAATAAAGTTTACTCTTCGAAGATAAAATTAATATAATAGAAAACTGTTTGGTTTGACACTGTATAATAGTGCTGGAAAAACATTTGTGTTTTCGATATTTTTTAAATTCGATACATCAAAGCTCATGTGACGGCTATTTTTTGAATGCTTAAATTAATTCAGTGCACCGTCTGTTGGATTGGTTGAATAAAAATTTTCAAATAATAAAATTGAATAACTATACATTTCTGAAATTAATTACATTTTATATGAAAATAAGGAAAGAAATAGTAAATAACAATCCAAAAGGTTATACGAGGGGTATTCAAAAAGAAAGTTTCCCTAATTTTAAAATGAAGTACAAAAAAATTTTTAGGTTACAAAATGAATATTTATTAATTATATGACTCACAAACTATTTTTCTACATAGTCACCTTCGACTTGAATACATTTTTCGTATCTGTTATAGAGTTTATAAAAACCTTCTTTAAAAAAAGACGTGTCCGGTTTTTGGAGCCATAATTTGACAAATGGTTGGACTTCTTCGTTTGAAACAAAATGCTGCCCACTTGGTGCGAGATCCGGAAAGTAGGGTGGGTGATCGAAAATTTCCCATTTGAATTTTTCCAATAAAGTTCTCGTTTTTTGAGCAGAATGAGGCCGTGCATTATCATGAAAGAGTAAGATTTTTTTGGATAATTTTCCTGGACGTTTTCGTCTGATGGCATTTTATTATTTAAAACTTCGCAGTAAAGGTTCCAAAAAATCAACCAACAAAACACCGAACGCAATTCACAATTGGACACGTTTTTTTTAAAAGAAGGTTTTTATAAACTCTATAACAGATACGAAAAATGTATTCAAGTCGAAGGTGACTATGTAGAAAAATAGTTTGTGAGTCAAATAATTAATAAATATTCATTTTGTAACCTACAAATTTTTTTGTACTTCATTTTAAAATTAGGGAAACTTCCTTTTTGAATACCTCGTACAAAAAAAGTGGTGTACGTTTTACAGGTGACAGAGACATCCCTTATGGATTTTGAGCTGCCAAGTCTAAAAAACTCCTTCAGACATGGGTTACGGATAACCACCAAAAATCCCATAAAACGAGATAAATTGGATATTATCTAAGAAGCATTGGATTGGAGTTTTTTGGACTTCGGATTAAGCTGCCCAAAGTCTATAAGGGTTGCCTCTGTCACATGTAAAGCTTACACTACTTTTTTTGAGAGCCTTTCTTGCTTTCTGTAGATGTTGCAGGAATACAGAGGTCTTCACATACGCAATACCGCTCTGGGGAACTGCTGCGAGGACCCACATAAAACGACTGCAAACGATGCAAAATAAGGCCCTGACAAGATGGACGGGAGCAGAATGGTTTGTTAGAAACGAAGTCTTGCATAATGACCTCAACATCCCTACCATAGCTGAACTAATCGGACGACACAGCTCAAGATACAGGGATAGGCTTACTAATCATCCAAACCAACTTGCAACATCCCTAGCCACAAATACAAATAGGCGAAGGCTCAAAAGACGGCACCCTTTAGATTCTCGCAATGATTTAATCCTTTAAAAACTTTAAATTGTAATTGTAAATAGTCATAAATTTGATGTTATAGATAAGTTTGATACTTATAGTTACAAGGGCAGATCGCCAATTCATTGTTAAGGTTCTAAGTAATAAATGCGCTATAGAGTCATAAGACAAAAAGCTGCATAACATAAATAAAATTAATCAAAAAAAAAAAAAAAAAAAAGTGCTTTAATACCTTAAAAAAGATATGAATCCCAAATTTGGTTACGATATCTTAATGAACAAACGAATTATCTATCTAAACCTTTTTTTTGTCGAGATTGTCTCAAACCCCCATATGGGAGCTATATAATTTATTCGCCGATATCAAAAAAATAAAATAAATTTGTCTCCTATGGAATAATATGGGATCTAATGTGAAAGTTTGGTTACTCTAGCTCTTACCATCTCCGAGATCTACGGACAGTCGGACGGACAGACGGACATGGGTATATCGACTTATCTATTCACCCTGATCATATTTTATGAAACTTTGGGGTGTCTCCGATATCTGCTTCTATATGTTACATATATTTTCGGCTTGCACAAACTTAATATACCCTTTGTACCATACGGTACAGGGTATACAAATAACGACTCATCGATATAATATCGATGTTACTTCCAGCACTACTCTATGACATAGCTAAGAAATTATAGTTTACTAAATTTTTGAGTATTATGAGCGTTCAGTATCCGAGATTAATACATTTCTCTGCCTAACATGTGAAAATCATCAAAGTCAAAGAGATCTCTTTAAGACGAGTTCTGCACTGTATTTTAATAAAACTTATAAAGTGCTGACCATCCGGCGCTTCTGCCTATAGGCCCGTAACATCGTAATGTTCGAGTTTTTTTTTTTATACAAAATCTGATCCGGCTGATCTTCTATCCATTGAAAAACCATTTTATATAGTACGCCTGTACTAACTCTTACGCGCTATATCGATTGTGAAACGATCTATGACTAAACTTGATTAGTTTTTAACTTGACATATTTCAAAAAGCATCCATTTCGGACGGGCATGTTCTGAATTAAGAGTGCTTAACAATCAAACAAATAGATGGGCCAGCCCTCTTAAAAGATTTTTGAATTCGATTAATATAAACTATTTTGATTTTGAGACTCTCTTTTTAGGTAATTTTTTTCAATCGTTAATGCGGAAATTTTATGATGATTTTTATATAAACAAAAATTTTTTGATTTTACACAATCAAATTGAGTTACTCTAATGAAACATTTTAGACAAGTTTCCTTTGTTTCATTTTGAATCTTTATATTATATAATAGGCGTCCAAAGCCCCCAAATGTCGTCTTATAACTAGAAACCTTAGATCTCAAATTAGGTAAAAGGAAGTTTCAAAGATGGCCTAAGATAAGATTAAAGATTTTTTTATTATTGTTTATAATTTAGATACCATTTACATAAGAAAGCTGCTGATGACAATGTCGCCACATATTACTTTGAATTTAATTAAAAATTCTACTTTTTATTTTCTCATTTTGCCAAATTACTTAAAAGTCACTTTAATATGCCCTTTAAGTTGCTTTCCTTCAAAACCACTTTTTAATTCCACATTCTACCAAGCTACCACACAAAAAAAGGTCGCATAAAATATTAATAAACATAAAAATCATAAAAACAATGTTATTACTATGGTCAATAAAATCCAAAAACCCTTAACAAAGTGAAACTTTCCTTTATTGGTTACAGTTACAAAGAGAATAAAACGAAGAGCGTAAAAAATACATTTACAGAAAAATTTCAATAACTGCATTGAGTGCAGTCCACAGTCCGAACGAAGTCTGCAGTCTGTTGAAAATGGCGGCCAACAGCTGCTGCAGCCATTATAATAGGGTTGTCATAGCCAGTCAAAAAAAAACTTAAAACATTGTTGCTTGCACTGGCTAAACATATATACATATATAAATTTGCTTGTGTGCTGCATAAATCTTAAATGAATATGCACATGGAAAATGTTCTATAAAAGTTTTTCACTCACGCTTCGTGAGTTTTCTTTAAAGCATTTTAAACTCGTGTCTGTCTTCTGTCAGTTAGAGCATAAATTTGCATATTTGTGTGCTACTATTTTGGGGCACTGTTTTTTTTTTTTTTTTGACCCCGCGGCAAGCGTTATATATGAACGAGCGCACAAAAGTATGCAATGCCAAAAACGCGTGCTGACTGTATACTAAGTATACAGTGTGGGGGGTTGCTGCAGTCCTACAAAAGCCAAAAATTTGCGGTAAACAGCGTTTGTTGGAGACCAGACGACTATTTAAGCTGTCCAACAACATCAACAGTAGCTTGGTAAATGTTCATGTTGTTGTTGTTGTGCTGTGTGTGTCAAAAAAGTTTCTTCTAGGATTGTGCGCAAAATTGAAATTTATTTTGGTGCAGTTTTGTTGTTGGTAGGACAACGGATAAACACCATTTCCACTTGTACTTTCAACTTGAGTTTTCGCACAGTTTGGTTCTCGTCTCTCGCTCTCTGTCATTTAAGTTATCCTTGTCTTTGTCGTCAACTTCAAGTTTGTGCAACTTGTAAGTGTATTTATTTGGGTGCTTACGAGGGTTGCCTAGTAGCTTGCGGAAATACCAGCTTTGTCAAAAAGTTCCCGGAATATATTCAGAAAATTAAAAATATAAGATTATTCATCAAAATCGGTGTTATACCTTTCAAAGTACCATAAGGAACAATAATTTTTTGCTTAAAAAATATGTATCATATAAAACCCTAGTATATAAAGTTTAAAGTTTTTAAAGTATTTTTGATCCGCTGATTATGAATAAATCTGCGCTTTTCTCTCAGAAAAAGTAAACCCAAAGTTTGTTAAAGTTCGCACAAAAGAAAAAGACACAAAATCAATTTGGTGAAAAACCTGCTAAGTAATTATCCAATTAATAGGTTAAAAAGAAGATCGATGCAAACTTAATTCCCCAAAATTACTCCAAATATATTTAAAAAAAAAATAATAAACCATAATGTTAGATCATCGGTGCCAGCTACGCACTGGATTGGCGACAATCATATGAAAGATTAAATTTAAAAAATAAAATTAGTTTTTGAGAATTTGCAAAAATTTAAAAAAAAAAATTTATCTTGATATTGAATTTACATAGGCATCGATGTACATAATAATCCATTATAAGCAGATCATTTAAATTATATAAAATTAAAAATAAAATTTGTACAGACAATTATCCCAAGTGCTTGACAAAGATCAAAAAAAAAAAAGCTAGTAAGTTGCCATAACTGCAAAAATCGCAGGAAACCGAAAAAACCGTATGATTGCTTAAATTTCTGAAAATTTTTGGATCTTAATTTTAGCTCAGCACTTTAATATATTTTTTTTTCTATTCGGGTTTTCTTGGTCGCCATACAACAAATGTATTGTTACGGAAAATATTAAAAAATATATCCGAAAATGAAAGAAAAATGCCCTCAAAATAATACAAATTAGTTCCAGTGACAATTCCAAACAATAAAAAAAATTATATAAATAACATAGCAATAGAAAAAAAGAAAAAATAGATATCTGTCAACTTCCAAAACAAGATAGTGTGGCAACTTACATTTTTTGAAGCTATTTGGGAACGCATTTATTGAGTAATTCATCTATTCATTTGTTAATTCTTCTCGAAAATCTTCTCCCTGTCCTGTATCGCTTTGTTATAAGACTTTTTCGCAAACTTTTTTTTAATCCATTAACATTAATTGCATGGATCTTAACGATTCCTATAACCATCCATTACTCAAAAATTTATTGCATTTCCACAAATTTCTTAGTACGACTTTCTGCAATCCCGATATCATTACATAATTTTTCACTCCTGGTCACGAGTTTTGTTTTGAAACATTGCCCTTCCAAACTATCCTTGTCATTGCTTATTTCGCATTTCTTTAACATTTCTTTTCTTTCAGCTATATTGAGATCTACCGAGCTATTGTAAAGCTTCCTTAAAATCCGAAAGTTTTTGAAATCATTTCATAAGTGCAAGCCAATATGACTATGTGATCAAATTAAATGATCAGATAATTGAGGTTTGGAAACAAGAAAAAAAAATTTACATGAGTCTGGTGACGTAACAGTTTATATTCAAAACATCTACCAAAATGTGTTGAGTCTCTCCATCAAAGATGTTGTGAGATGATGAGATCAGATTTCAAGCGCAATTTTCTGCACTTTCTTAAAGATATCGTCTTGAACAGAAGTAGGCTTTCGTGTGGTAAGGTTTCTACGAAAAGGTGACCTCACGAAATGCTTTATTTTTAACCATGGTTTTATTAACCAACTTTAAACTAATATCATTTATACTGACTTTATTAAGTTGTTTGACAAAATAAACCTTAGAATTCTGTTAGTTAAACTGTCACATTTGGGGTGTCTGGGATCTTTCTGATCTTTGATCTCTACCTATTTATTTTGCCGCGTGAAGAAGATTAATTTTTAAAGCTGCGAGTCGTAAGCTTATTAAGTTCCGGAACTTAAGGGAACTCAAGTTATCTTGGTCATCTACTCTTTATCTTATTTATGATGATCTTCATTAATTGTCATCGCAGCGTTCTATATATACCTTATTCCGATAAGGAGATCGCCTCGTTCAAGCGTTAGTCTAAAGAGTTTAGCTCTCTCACATTCTTTTACTTTAAGTTTCTCTAGACTGTTCTATTTTAAGATAGTTCTCCTGCGTTCAGATACCGTCCATTTTTTAAGACAGGACAGATCCAGTCAAAAATGCGATTTCCTTCCTTTTATACTACGCAGCCTAAAAGGATATTTATTCGGATAAATGCCACGTTATTCTGGCAATTTCTTTAGATTACCGTAGATGATGTTACGGCGTGCTAATCTTGCTTAAATTATTACTCGATTTTATCGTTTCTACCGACCTTTTATATAAAATTCTTTTAGTCGTGCTTTTAACTCAGCGAGTCTCCTCATCGTTATAATTTTATAGATCAAATTTTGCTTTACGTGAGCCTCTCCATGTCTAATCGCTCCCAATATAACATATATTTTGTGCATCTCCAAAAATTTGTATAGTCAATTCTTGTAAAGATTGAATATTTATCACCTAAATCGAATTTGTAATAATCCTGAAAGCATTGCGACTAAATTTCCTGACAAAAGATTGGGTATACATCACATTTCCTCAATTTTTCCCAAAAACAATGCGATTAAATAAAAAAATGTTGGAAAAAAGCCCTTTGATGGAACTAAAGAAAAACCCCTTATTAATGTAAGTCTAAATCGATTTTCAAATATTCATCAAAAAACGTATTTTGAAAAAAAGTAAATAACAATACAGTTGAACTGCTTAGAACTTCCCGAAGTTAGATATTAATAGTTATCGATCACAAATGAATTTTTGAAGACCACCTTTATACAGTTTTTGGGATAAACAACTATTTATCCTCACCGATAAACTCAATATCACAACATACTCCACGTTGCAGATTCACTGTTTAATGACGCTTCAACTGTATGTTCCCGAAATATTAACAGCGACCCTCGTACGTATGTGTGGTTTGTGTGTTATTTTTGATATCAATTGCAATTGTAGGTCGCTCTGTTGGTCGCTTAGGTGTCATGAGTGTCAGTCCGGATAGCTGTCCGTATATGGTATATGTCTGTGGATCTATCTTTTGTCATTTGTTTTTTTTTTTATTTTAAGATTTAACTTACAAAACTTTTAAAGCAGTTAAGTTCTTCAAGGCGCCAGGAGAGATTTTCATGATTTGATTACGCTTTAGTAAACTGCAGTTAGAAAAAGAAAATCCATTCAAATTATTAAATTATATAGATATAATAATATAGTATATTTTTATACTTACAGCACGATCAAATTTGGCATGCGCGGAAAATCCTCATCATTTATTATTGTCATTAAATTGCTGCCCAAATTTCTGCATTAGATGTGAAAGGAAATCAGGAAAAAATAAAGTTATCAAAAGTTTTTTGTTTTTTTTACTACTTTTATGATATAAAGTAGAAGCAGTAGTAAATATTTAACTAAATGCGATTGATTAATAAAGTAAATAGCAGTTAAAAGCTGGAAGTTAGTTTTAGAGTTAAATATATATAGACAGGCAGCATGCAGATTAGATACAAGTACATATAGAAAATGTTTATGTAAGTAGAGTATATAGAGCAAAAGATTTAGATACAAATATAAGCTAGGAAATGCAGAATGTTAAAAAAAAAAATGAAAAGAAAAATAAGACTAGAATTGGAATTTTTTTAAATAAAAATTAAGAATTTGATTATACTAAATATTGATTATAACCGATAGGTTTTAGTACGATTAAAATTATTCATTTTTTGTTTCCAAGATCTTATATTTCCCTGGATTTAGATATTGATATTTCCCTAACTCTTTGTTTGTTTAGGAAAATTTAAAAATGAAAATTGAGCTCGCTATTTTTTGCTTCGATTCAGAAAAGGATAGCAAGGAAAATGGGGAAAATATAGTATATATGATCTGACTATAAAAATTGGCAGCCCAAATGCCTAGCTTAAATTTTCTGACGCTTATAGTCTCAGACAGACGATCAGATGGATGAAAGTATCTGGATTCATTTCTTAGATCCTCCTGTTAACATAGAAGTTACTTTGATCTCCACCACATACCTCCTTTATTTAAATAGTTTATTAATAATAAAATTTTAAAATTTCATAAAAACAAAACAAAATTGATTTGAATCTAATGGTTCACAAATTTTTGACGAAAGACTAACATTAAGATTCAAGATTTAGTCGAAAATCGTATTTATGAAAACAGCAACTCTTCTAAATATCTAATGCGAATAAAAATGAGAAGACATAAATAATGAGCACCTAGATTTTCAAAAGTTTGTTTTAAATTTTAATTAAAAAATTTTATTTCTTGTTTTTATGGATAAAAATTACATTTTTTAGGAGTATAAATTTTTTTTTGTCATATTTCTCATAAATGAATATTTATATCTACATAGTTTTATAAATGGTAGAATTTTGAATTTGAGAAAAATATAGTTTTTTTTTTTAATTTTTTTACATATTTCAAATTTTATTTTTATACCCTGTACCGTATGGTCCAAGGGTATATTAAGTTTGTGCAAGCCGAAAATGTATGTAACATATAGAAGGAGACGTCGGAGACACCCCAAAGTTACCTAAAATATGATCAGGGTGAATAGAGAAGTCGATATACCCATGTCCGTCTGTCCGTCTGTCCGTCTCGTCCGTGTCCGTCCGTGTGAACGCCTAGATCTCAGAGATGGTAAGAGCTAGAGTTACCAAACTTTCACATTAGATCCCATATTATTCCATAGGAGGCAAGTTTATTTTAATTTTTTTGATATCGGGGATAAATTATATAGCTCCCATGGGGGTGTTTGAGACGACCTCGAAAAAAAAAGCGTTTTAGATGAATAATTCTTTGTTTATGAAGATATCGTAACGAAATTTGGCAATCGAAGTTTTTTATAGTTCCCAATCACTGTACCAAATTTGATCAAAATCGGTTGACTATATCATATAGCTCCCATAGGACCGATCGGCCAAAATAACTTTTTAAAGAAAAATTGGCTATATTTCGTTTTTTAATAAAGATATCCTAACCAGATTTGGCGTTTGGAAATTTTTTAGACCACTTAAGCAATGTGCCAAATTTGAACAAAATCGGTGGACTATATCATATAGCTCCCATAGGTCCGATCTTCCAAAACATCGATTTTTTAACAAAATTTGTTGTGTTTCGTTTGTTTGTTAAGATATTGGGACCAAATTTGCCATTCGTGAGTATTTTATAGTTCTAAGCACTGTACCAAATTTAATCCAAATCGTTTGACTAGATCATATAGCTCCCATAGGACCAATCGGTCCAAAAACACGTTTTTTATACAAAATTCGATGTGTTTTGTTTGTTTGTAAAGATATTTGAAATAACTTTGGCGTTCATATCTTTTTTAAGGTATTTAAGCACCGTGTCAAATTTTATTGAAATCGGTTGACTATATCATATAGCTCCCATAGGAACGATCGGTCAAAAAAAAAAATGTTTGCTTAAAAATTCTTCTGTTTTTGGTTTTTTGTGAAGAAATCGGACTTTATTACAAGCTAGTGGTACAGGGTATCCTAAAGTCGTCCGCGCCCGACTTTACATCCGCCATTTTTAAATTTAAAAGTGATTTCCCATTTATCGATAATAGGTGTAAACTTGGTCTGAAAGTTGCATTTCACATTTGTAAAGTAACAATAAATCTCATAAACCTGTATCCAGATATTTAAGGTGAAAGATCACTTAAGTAAGCCAAATCCCAATGTTCAGAAAAATGGAAATCACTTTTAAATTTTAATATATCAAAACAATCGTAAAAAAAATTTAAAAAAATTAAGTTTTGGTTTTTCAAGTTCAACGTTTTAACTTTGAATAAAAAACCAAAATTTTGAGGACATTTTTAAGAGATATAAGTCCTAAAAAAAAAAAAAATAATAAAAATGAAAAATCCAATATTCAGTTATCATTAATTCAATAATATTTCATATATAAAAAATTGACGTACGTAAATTCGGACGCGAAAGACTTTGGGAGTCCCTGTACCACTAGCTTGCAATAAAATCCGGTATATTGCTTAAAAACATCAAAGACATTTGCTTGCCATTCCTTTATAAAAAACCTAAAACAGAAGAATTTTTAAGCAAACCTTTTTTTGACCGATCGTTCATATGGAACCTATATGATATAGTCAGTGCTTTGGTACCTTAAAAAAGATCTGAATACCGAATTTGGTTCAAAAATCTTTACAAACAAACGAAACACAATGAATTTTGAAAAAAAATCGTTTTTTTTTTTAACGATTGTGTCTATGGGAGATATATAATATAGTCAACCGATTTTGATTAAATTTGGTAGAGTGCTTAATATCTATAAAAACTTACTAGTGCCAAATTTGGTAACGATATTTTTATAAACAACCGAATCATACCGAATTTTGTCCAAAAATCGATTTTTTTGAAGATCGGCTTTATGGGAGCTATATGATATAGTCAACCGATTTTGACCAAATTTGGAACAGTTTCTGAGAACTATAAAAAACTTTTGAATGTAAAATTTGGTTATGATATCTTCATAAACAAACGAACTATCTATCTAAGACTTTTGTTTTTATCGAAGTCGTCTGAAACTCCCGCATGTGAGCTATATAATTTAACCCGATATCAAAAAAATTAAATAAACTTGTCTCTTATGAAATAATATGGGATCTAAAGTCAGTTTGGTTACTCTAGCTCATACCATCTCTAAGGTCTAGGCGTTCAAAAGGACAGACGAAGGGACAGATGGACGGACGGACAGACGGACATGGGTATATCGACTTCTATGTCGCTTAAAAATTCTTCTGTTTCTGGTTTTTTATGGAGGAACCTAATTTGGCAATCAAATGTCTTTGATGTTCATACCGGATTTTATTGCAAGCTAGTGGTACAGGGTATCCCAAAGTCGTCCGCGCCTGCTCTACATACGCCATTTTTATATGTAGCCCTTACACCCTTTGGATAACGAATTTAAAACTGTACTAAATTCCAACAATTAGCTCTATAACTAGAGACCTAATTGACATGTTTTGGTGTACGCTTAATCATTTATTACTAAAATCATTTTCATGTGTAATTAATTATTTAAAGAGCTTACTATCAGATCATTCCACTAAATTAAATTCAATTAAGCTAAAATATCAAATTTTAAACAATTTGCTTAATTCATGCAGCCACAAAAATGTAACAAATTTACCAACACTAATTATATAAAATTCTGCGCCAAAAACAAAAATAGAATAAAAATTGGTTAGAAATAACGAACAACAAATTGCCATGTTATGTGGTAAAAATTTTGTGACATATTTTTCATGAATATGCATTATAAAGTTTTGCATGCAATAAAAAAGTTCGAGTTAAAATTTTGTTTGATATTAAATTTGTTAAATTAAATATTAAATAAAAATTTAAGGCTCACAGTGCTTCGAGAGTCTTTAGTCCGGCCAAAGCTAGAGTTGGTATCCGATAGAAAAGATTGCTCTCAAGGCGTAGAGTGCGAAGTTTTTGCAATTGCTGGAAACAAGCGGTGTCCAAGCTGTCTAGGGCGTTGCCATTCAGTTGGCTTTGGGGGGTGAGTGAGTGTTTATTTTAAGGGCGTGGGTGCATTCACAAATTGCAACATTGAAATCAAACAACAAAAAAAAAAAGAAAATGGAAAACAGACGAGTAATAAGACAGCAAGGAAAATATGAGAAATAGCGTGTAATTGCTGGCAAACATGTCTGTCTGTGTGTTTACGTATCGTTGTGATTGGCAGTGGAAAAGCAGCAGCGGCAGCAAAAACTAAAATGGCGTTGGGGCAGCCAACAAAATGGCGCAAAGCGTTTTACAAACTAATTGATCCCGCTGCTTGTTGTGGTGCAGTCTCTGAAGCGCTGAAGCCGCTCCTTGAGGATTCACAACATCTTCAACTTAATTGCATTGGCGTAGTGTAAAAAGCAAACATTAACACACGCACACACACATCCACACACATACACACAAACACACTCACAGTGTCTCAGTTTAGTTGTCTAGTTGTGTTGCATACTTACAGTGAGGCGAGATTATTTAGTCCTTGAAAGGAATGCGCCGGCAACGATTTAAGGCCACAGTTTTGCAAACTCAAGCGTTTTAATTTACCCAAACCATAAAACGCATTCGGATCCATATTAATGATGCTATTGTCGGCCAAAGTTCTGTAAATACAAAACAGTAATAACATTTAACCAACTTTTGTTAGTAAACAGCAAGAAAAACAACAACAAAATACCAAGAACTAAGGTCAGCGCATCAGCAGCAAGGAAATTGCAGTGCCAACATAATTAATTGTTAAAAGTCACAAAAAAGTGTAACCACCACAACCAGGGCTGCAAGTCACGGCAATATTTTTGTGACCTAGGCTCGGGTTCGAACTACATATGTACATGAGCAACGACAATTATCCACAAATTTACAGAGCTTGAAGTAAGGTAAACAAATTTAAAAATTTTTTTTAAGTTTTTTTGCAGATTTTAAATTTAATTGGGATGAAAATATTTTTTTGGTCGGAACTCAGCAGGGTTTAAAAGCTTTCTTAAAGCCTGTAGCACATAGAATCAAAGAGATTTAGACAAATATAGAAGTCATACCATATATGTAAATAATTTTTATGAGTTTTAAAATCGTTTTAAAACTTTAAAATGTAGGCGCCATAATCTAATTAATCATAGAATATCATTATACACGATTCCACTTTCTGTGGAAAGTCATAGAGATCAAATATTTTATTAAACTTGCTTTGAGATTTGAGGGTCACCGGGTCAAATTTAAAAATTAAGAGTTTTTTCAGGGATCGCAAATAAGAGTTATGGTTATGAAAAAAATCAAAGCGAAAAAAGTGGTTTATATGAAAGTCCATGCAGCAAAAGGACCTTACGAAAAAGGGATAAATTTTTATTTTTAAATTATATAAAAAATCAAATTTTAACTTCTATTTTTAACATAAAAAAAAAAATCAAAAATAAAAATTATTGAACAATTTTTATTATAAAAATTGCAGAGTAACTCTTATTTTCAACTTTTAAATAAAAATCTATAATATAAAAATGAATCGCAAAATGTGTTGCTAAGCGCATAACTCAACAACGCCTCGACCAATTTGGCCAAATCTTTTTTTAAAATGTTCGTTGAAGTTCAAGGATGGTTTTTACGTTTTTTTTTTTTTAATTAGAATTATTGCTGGAAAACCATAAAAATAGCCCTTTTCTTTTTCCCATACAAATGATTTTGTAACTAAAACGTAGTCAACTACGACTTTGACTTCAAGTCATGTCAAATTTAAAAAAAAAAAGTTGTCTGTGACCTAATTTGAGTTTGCTTTTGTCAACTGATACACGAAACAAATTCGTATATCGTGTTTTGTGCAGAGTGTTTGTTTAGTTCGTGATTAGTGAAAAAATAATTTAATATTTGATATGCCTCCTATAAGACGAAGCAATTTAGGTAGAAGAACCAGAAATGCTACAAACCAAGCTAATTACCAATCAAATCGTACTGCACAAGAACGTGACGACAGAAATGAACGTGAAACAATTCGGATATCACAAACGCGTGAAGCGCAAGCGCGACATTCTACTAATAATCGCGCAAGTTTGAATCGAGCTGCTTTCAGTTACGATGTGTCAATTGACTACAGTAACTACCAATGTGTTGTTATTGGTTCTATGAACTCGGTTTGCTCACACTGTAAGGCATTAAAATACAAAAACGAAGCCAATGGATTGTGTTGCGCAAATGGTAAAGTAAAATTGATACCATTGGATCCACCACCAGAACCATTGTACTCATTGGTTTCAGGAATAGGAACAGATTCTATACACTTTTTGACACATATCCAACAATATAACAATTGCTTTCAAATGACTTCATTTGGGGCAACAAATGTAGTTCGGGAAAATTTTATGCCAACTTTCAAGGTATGTATTATAGCAGTTACTCATAATTATTTAAGCGAACATTTTATTACTCATATTATTTACAGATACAAGGGCAAATATATCACAGAGCAGGTTCACTGTTACCAGTGTCAGATAGCGACAACAAATTCCTGCAAATTTATTTTATGGGCAATTCAGCACAAGAAATTGATCTGCGTTGTGCACATAACAATTTAGTAAAGAGGTCTATTGTAGAACAATTACAAACTTTATTTCATCAACACAATCAATTGATTATATTGTTTAAAACTGCCCTGGATCTGATGCCATCCGATAATCACAAAATTGTAATCAGAGCTGATAAAACACCTGCAGGTCAACATACAAGACGTTTTAATGCACCAACTATTGATGAAGTTGCTATCGTTGTAGTTGGAGAAAACTTGGAATCCCGTGATATTGTTTTACATCGTCGGAATGATCAATTACAACGTATAAAGGAAACACACCGCTCATATGATGCACTGCAATATCCCATTATATTTTGGCAAGGTGAAGATGGCTACGATTTCTCAATAAAAATGATAAATCCCATTATAGGTAACTAAAATATTAGTTTAGCTATGGCGATAAATCTCAGTCATTATATTATGTATTTTAATTTTATATTTGAATGTTATTAAAACAAAATATATTTACAGGTTCTGAAACCAACAAAAAAGTCAGTTCAATGAACTATTATTCATACCGCCTAATGATTCGGGAAAATGAAGAAAATCACATATTGAAATGTCGGCGATTATATCACAAATATGTTGTAGACATGTATGTTAAAATTGAAACGGAGAGATTAACATTCATCAGGTTGAATCAAACCAAACTCCGATCTGAAGAGTATATTCACCTTCGAGATGCGATTAATACTGATGGAAATGCACAGAATGTCGGTCGGATGACTATTCTTCCAGCAACATACATCGGAAGCCCTCGGCATATGCACGAATATGCTCAAGATGCCATGTCGTATGTTCGTCATTATGGTACAGCAGATTTGTTCATCACATTTACATGCAATCCGCAATGGATAGAAATCAAGCAGGAGTTATTCCCTGGGCAATCACCCATTGATCGTCATGATATTACAGCCAGAGTCTTTAGACAAAAGTTGAAATCTTTAATGGATTTCATCGTAAAACATAATGTGTTTGGTGAGACACGCTGCTGGATGTATTCTGTGGAGTGGCAGAAACGATGATTGCCACATGCACATATTTTGATTTGGTTGGTTGAAAAGATAAAGCCAAATGAAGTTGATGCAGTGATATCAGCTGAAATCCCTAATGTACAAGTAGATCCTGGATTGCATGAGGTAGTTATCAAAAACATGATACATGGTCCCTGTGGAACTCTTAATCAAAATTCACCGTGTATGATGGATGGTAAATGTTCAAAACGATATCCACGGACATTAATATCGGAAACAATTACTGGTAATGACGGTTATCCATTGTATCGTCGCAGATCGACAGCAGACAATGGAAAATCAACAATTGTCAAATTAAATCAACAAGATATTGAAATAGATAATCGTTGGATTGTTCCATATTCACCCATTTTATCAAAGACATTCAAAGCACACATCAACGTTGAATCTTGCCATTCAGTGAAATCTATTAAATACATTTGCAAATATGTAACCAAAGGGAGTGATATGGCTGTGATTGGAATTGGTGCAGAGAATTCCAATGATGAAGTTACCCAATACCAAATGGGCCGCTATGTCAGTAGTAATGAAGCAGTTTGGCGAATATTTTCTTTTCCTATTCATGAGAGACACCCTTCTGTTATTCACTTAGCTGTGCATTTAGAAAATGGACAAAGAGTGTATTTTACAGCACAGAACGCAGTACAAAGAGCTGCTCAGCCACCATCTACTACATTAACCAGTTTTTTTGAGACATGCCAAAACGATGATTTCGCACAAACATTGCTATATTCTGAAATGCCAAAATATTATACCTGGAATCAATCCTCAAGGAGATTTATACGACGGAAACAAGGAAAACCAGTTCCAGGATATACAGATGTATATTCCACCGATGCGATTGGCCGGATTTATTCAGTACATCCAAGCAATGATGAATGTTTTTATTTACGACTGCTATTAGTCAATGTACGTGGCCCAACATCATTCCAACAGTTAAGAACTGTTGATGGTGAAGTGTGTGGATCCTACAGAGAAGCCTGTCAACGTTTGCAATTGCTTGAAAATGACGCTCATTGGGATCAAACTCTCAATGATGCTGTAATATCATCACACGCTCATCAAATACGAACATTGTTTTCTATAATCATATCTACATGCTTCCCATCAAACCCAATTGATTTGTGGATCAAGTACAAAGATTATATGTGTGATGATATTTTGTATCAAATACGGAATAGAATGGGAAATCCAAATATACAAATCAGTGAAGAAATTTACAATGAAGCATTGATTTCAATTGAGGACATGTGCTTGATAATGTCAAACAAACTATTAATTCAATTAGGCCTGACCGCGCCCAATCGTCCAATGCATGACGCTTTTAACCAAGAGTTGCATCGAGAAAAACTGTATGATCTCAACGCTTTGAAAGAATTAATTCAAACAAATCTTCCACTGTTAAATGAACAACAGAAGTATGTATTTGAAACTCTTATGAAAGTAACAAATGATGAAACTGGAGGGATTTACTTCTTAGATGCACCTGGTGGTACAGGAAAAACTTTTTTGATTTCATTAATATTAGCAACAATTCGCTCACAAAATAAAATTGCACTTGCACTCGCTTCGTCGGGAATCGCAGCAACTTTGCTTGAAGGTGGTCGAACAGCCCATTCAGCACTAAAATTGCCATTAAATATGCAAAGCAATGAAACTCCAACCTGCAACGTTTCGAAGAACTCTGCAATGGCAAAGGTTTTGCAGCAATGTAAATTGATTGTTTGGGATGAATGCACGATGGCACATAAAAAATCTTTGGAGGCTTTAGACAGAACCTTAAAAGATCTACGGAGCAATAATAACCGATTTGGTGGTGCAATGATTTTATTAGCAGGAGATTTTCGTCAAACATTGCCAGTGATTCCACGATCAACGCCAGCTGATGAACTCAATGCATGTCTAAAGTCCTCCAATTTGTGGAAACATGTCAAAGTACTTCATTTAAGCAAGAATATGCGTGTCGAGTTGCAAAATGACCAATCTGGAAACATATTCTCTAAACAACTCATTGACATTGGTAATGGCAAATTTCCTATAGACATGTTGACTGGCTGCATTAACTTTCCTCAAAGTTTTTGTCAGTTAACTCGATCAAAAGATGAACTTATTCAGAAGGTGTTTCCAGATGTTTCTCAAAATTACAGAAACCATGATTGGTTGAGCGAACGAGCTATACTGGCTGCAAAAAACATAGATGTAAATGAATTAAATTTCAAAATTCAAGAACAAATTACAGGCGAATTGAGGATATATAAATCAGTTGATTCGGCTACTAATCAAGATGATGTAGTCAACTATCCACCGGAATTTTTAAACTCGCTGGATTTGCCAGGATTGCCACCTCACAATCTTCAATTAAAGGTTGGATCGGTGGTTATAATGTTGCGAAATATCAACCAACCGCGTCTTTGCAACGGTACACGGTTAGCGATAAAAAAATTACTAAACAATGTGATAGAAGCAACTATACTCAAAGGAAAGTATAAAGGAGAAGATGTTCTCATACCGCGCATCCCAATGATTCCGACTGATGTGCCATTTGAGTTTAAACGACTACAGTTTCCAGTGCGGCTTGCTTTTGCTATGACTATAAACAAGTCCCAGGGGCAATCATTAAGTGTTTGTGGTATTAACCTAGAAAACCCATGTTTCTCACATGGTCAATTGTATGTTGCCTGTTCCCGTGTTGGAAAACCATCAGATTTGTTTATCTATGCGCCAGGTAATCAAACAAAAAACATCGTATACCACAAAGCACTACAATGATAATAATAATAATTATGATTCACATGATTAACAATAAAGCGATTACTTACTTTTAAATCCTTATATATGTTTTATTTAATTATTTTTTATTCACAACGCCCTATCACCAGGGTGACGGTTCTGTTCAGGAGATTTTTTTTAAATACGTAGGCAAAAAAACTGCCACATTACAAATCTTTTTGACAGGACGAAGTCTGTCGGGTCAGCTATCTATATATATAAAAATGAAACCCGTTTTCCTTGGTCACGGCATCACGCGTGAATGGCTAGACCGATTTGGCTAATTTTGGTCTTGAAATGTTCGTGGAAGTCTAAGGATGGTTTAAGGTTGAGAAAATATAACAAAATTGCGACGAAAATACTAAAAAGGACAATTTGATTTTCCAATACAAAATTTTTTTTTATTTATGTTTGCATTGTGTACATTGTCAGATTAACTAATATTTTTTAGTTAATAGTTTTTGTCGAAAGGAAACACAAAAATCATAAACGATTCATGTTTTGATTTCTATGTAAAATACATATGATCAGATCAATATTTGCACATAATGCCGCCAAAAAGACGTAACATTGGTAGAAATTCGCGTAGAACTCAATTGCAATCATCCCAATGAAAAGCTGAAGCTGAGGAACAACGTTCACAAAGGAATGAGTTGAATCGATTAAGAGCAGGCTCATTGTTGCCTTTTGCAGATGAAAAATATCAATTTCTACAAATATATTTCATTGGCAATTCGACCGACGAAGTTGATCGTCGGTGTGCTATCGGTTGTAACACAAAAAGAGAAAAAGTTGCACAATTACAACGTTTGTTTCATGAACATAATGATTTAGTTCAATTGTTCCGAACAGCAATAGATCGAATGCCGTCCGACAATCATTATATTGTTATTCGAGCTGATAAGACGCCTATTGGTGAACACTCAAGAAGATTTAATGCTCCAACAATCGAAGATGTTGCCATAGTGATTGTTGGAGAAGACTTCCAATCGCGCGACATTGTGCTTCAACGAAAAAATAATCAACTTCAACGAGTGTCAGAAACGCATCATTCCTATGATGCTTTGCAATATCCAATACTATTTTGCCATGGCGAGGATGGCTATCATTTAAATATCAAAATGATTAACCCGTCAAATGGTGAGTGAATACATATTTGAACTCAATCATAAAAGACCTCAAATAGTTGCTATTTTTTTCTTTTGCTATCATTATCGCAGGTGAAGAAACAAACAAAAAAGTTAGCACCATGAACTATTATGCATACCGATTAATGATTCAACAAAATGAAGAAAATCTCCATCAAACATGGTTAAAATGTAAAGATGGCGAATGGTTGAAAATTTTATGATGAAATTAATCCATTCATCGGTCAATCGGACGATGTTTTCCAATCGGAAAGATTGCAGGTTTGGAAACATAAATGGTAGCGTGACCGGTATTTGCTTGAAATTTTCTTCCAGAAACAAATTGAGATTTTTCACATTTTGAAAGTTTATGAGTGAAGAACGAACATCTTCGTGAAAGAGATTGCATTTCCAATTTAAATTGAACGTTTCAGCTGTCGGATATTTCATGTTCAACTGCTCAAAATAATCAAATGGCACATCCTCTTCGTCTCGCATCGGCACACTTATTCTTATATTATTACTTATATTATTCATTTTAGATCTGAAAAACGTGAAAGTAAACCAAAAGAAATAACAATCAAATAAACTAAATCAAAAAGTTACTATGCCATTAAAATTTGCTACCTCAATTATGATGTTCTTTTCAGTTCGAGCAAATTTAATGAAATAATGATTATTTATTTGCGTTTACCACATTCAATATTCTTGCTTTAAAAAATACGATTCCTTTTTCATCAGCGATTCTCTCAAACAAATGTCAGAATGTCGACATGCATACACAATTAAAAAATACACAAATGAAACAAACAAATTAGTATACACCATATACTGTGTAGGATAAAGACCTAGACGAGCGAGCGAAGCGAGCGTGCCGGAGCGAAGCGGAGGCCGGCTAGTAATAAATAAAAATGATTGTTCAATTCTTATTATAAAAATTACAAAGTAACTCTTATTTTCAATTTTTAAATAAAAATTGCTCAATGATTTTTATTTTTGATTTTTATTATAAAAATTGCAGTGTAACTCTTATTTAAAATTTTTAAATAAAAATTGCCTAGTAATTTTTATTTTTGATTTTTTTTTATGTTAAAAATAAGAGTTAAAATTTGAATAAAAAAATCAAAAAATAATAATTATTTCATAATCTTTATTTTAAATATTATAAGAATTACGGTCCCTGGTTTTTTTGGGTCAGAAACATGGAAATTCATATTTTTTTTTTTAAATACAAAAATGGTATTTTTGAAATTTAACATCCCGTGATTAGATCAGATTTTACTGATTTTTTTATATACGATATGTGAACATTAACAGTATTATATGAAGGTTCATTTTTAATGTAAATTAGTGTTATTCATCCATATTTTTTCATATGTATTTTTCTGAGCTTAAATAAAAAAATGGAATGTTAACTTTCCATGAAAGAAAACATTCTAAATAAGTACGCATATGCCCTACAGGACCGTCTAACTTTTCTTGTTTAGTCTTATAGCTTACCACCATCAAAAGAAAGTATAATAATCTCATTATGTAAATTTTTGGTCAAATTTTTTTTCTTCTATTATTTAAATTTATAAATTTTTCGAATCCCTTAAATGCAGCTGTATTTTGGTTACATAAAAAATAACATTTCTCAGAAATTTATATGAAAATAAGTGAAAGGAATTTCTTTAATTTAAGTTATATTTATATACATTTGTGATGAAAGTGCTTGAAAATATTTCCCATTTACATTATATTTTTTTAAAGATTGATAATTTTTCGACCTATCGATAACTAAATATTAAGATACCTTTTTTTCTTTGAATATTTTTCCCCAATGGAATATTAAATTTGAAAACATTTAAATTTAAAACCACCTCCACAAAAGATTTTGCAAGCTATCGATAACTTAATATTTACACAGGCTTTTCTCCTAAGAAGATCTTTGAATATTTTTCCCCAATGGAATATAAATTTGGAAGTACAAAAATTTTAAACCAACATCACAAAAAAAAACAATAAAATAAATAAATCGAATTCTATCGAATTAAGAATAATGCTAAGATACCATGCTTCAATAAACTCTCGATTGCTAATGGTATCTTCATAATCAAGGGAATTTATCACTAAAAAATTTTTTTTGTACGATTGGTGGCCAAATAAATTATTTAGCCGATTTAAAAAAAAAAATTTGAAAAACTTCACTTCTCAAAATAAGTGCGATTACGATAGATAAGTAAAAAATCATTACAAAAGAAAGTTTGTAACAAAACAATTTGAATTTGGATTAAGCTGTAACGTCACGCCAGATACTAAATCTAATAAAAACCACAGAGGAGATTTATTTGATTTAATAAAAACAATATTATTAAATCATTGTAAAAGAAATTTTATAACAAAAAAAATTTAAATTGGAATAACGTCCCCCCGTAGCGTCACGCCAGATACTAATTCTAATAAAAAACCAGAAAAGATTTTGCAATCTAATAAGTACCATTTTTTTTTTAAATTATTCTAAAATAAATTTTATAACAAAAAAAATTGAAGTTTGAATTACGCCGTAACGTCACGCCAGATACAGAGATTAATAAAAAAAATAGTTTTATAAATACTATATTTTTAAATCATTCTAAAAAAAGTTATAAAACACAAAGTTATTTCCAATTTGAAGGAGTTTCCATTTTTATAATAATTTTCATTTCATTTATGAGTTGTATTTTCGTAACGTAACGATATATATAGTTCTGCTTCTTATGTTTATTTCGTTTCCCTAATTTCTACAAATTTTTTTCTTTTTCATATTGTGTCGTTAAAATGTAATGTCACGTCAAAATACAAATGCTAATACTTCTATATTTGTTTTGTTTTTCTAAAAAATATTTATAATTAATTAATAAATAATAAAGTTACTTTGGAAATGAAATGTCACGAATTTATTTTGTTTTAGTTTGTTTAAATGCATTATTTTTGTTTTGATAAAATAGACAAACAGTTTGGGTTATTTTTAAAATAACTATTTTTTAACCTTTTTAAGCCAAGTCCGCATGGCATATTTTTAATGAGTTCTTTACTATTATTAATTATACAGAATTATATCCATTATACAATGACTAGATTTGTATTTTCTTCTTAAGACACATTTTCTTCACTTTAGAATTCCTAAAAATATAATAATTTTTGGTTCATATCATCAGCTAGTCAAAACCACTTGAACCTACCTTACAGCCCTGATATAGTTATAATAGATATAACAGTCACTACCAAAATGCAATAAAGCAATTTATATTGCGTTGGGGCAGGCCCAAAGTCAACACTTTGTGGCACACTTGACTTTGTTCACCACAACTATTTTTTTTTTTTTTTTGTTTTCTTGGGGGTTTTCTTTTGTTTTTGGGTCCTGTGGTTCCTTCACTCAGAAATTGAATAATGAGTGTTGCGCTCGGTGAAAAGTTAACAAACAACAATAACAATTCCAGCAAAAACCAAACAAGTTGACAAGAAAAGTTTTCATGCTTCAAGATTATTTTGTTGCTTTTGTTTCATATTCAATCAGAGCATGCTTAAGGTCTGATTAAAATGGGATAGACGAGGACTTCTAGAAGCAGGAGCTATTGAGCAGAGGGATCATTGACCGCTGCGGTTGTGTTTTGCTTCTTGTGGCGGAGTCAAGTTTAAACAACTAAATTGTACTGCGGTCTATAATTAATGACTGCAACAAAAACTGGACTCTACGGCTTAAATAAGTTTATTAAAGCAAAAATATCTAGAGAGCAAAATAAAGCCCTCTGCTCTTCTCGCCTACCATATCAAAAAAAAATTTATCACCCGCGGATACAGTTATAAAGCTTATGTTTTATTCTAATTATACATAAAATTTTAGAATCGCTTCAAAAAAGAATTTCAGTTTTTATACCCTGTATTCTCTCACAGCTGAAGAAATACACAAAAAATTATTTTTCATTATAAAAATTTGGTTCACAAAACCTTTTTTTCATTGTACCCCTGTCCTATACCAATACCTAATAAGCAATCTTTAATAAAGTAATTCAGTATATGACTTTTGCCATTATCTCTAAAAATGTTTAAAATCTTTTTAAAATAAATGAGATAAAAATCTTTAACATAAAATCAATGGCTTTTAACATATTATTGGTTACTTATATATTTAAGAATTTAAAATATTGATATAGTAAAATGATAAAATATTGCAATGCACTACACACTACACTCTCTTGCTACACTCTCTCCTCCTCTAGAACTCGTATCAATCGAAGTACTTATTCTTGGAAACTCCCTGCATCTACTTATTGGCATAACTAGAGCCAAAGCTACTCTCCTTGTTTTTATTTTTTTTTTCCATAATAATATTTTCCTAGAACAGACTCTATTTTTTACTATCTGTAGTCTGTTTATCTTCAGCAAAAATTTTGCATAAAAAAGATACTGCGGAGATCTATGAGTTTTGACAACAATTAATTTTTAAATAGATCATCTATCTCAAAAAGTATAAAATTTGGTATAAGTAGAGAATTTTTTAATGGAAGATCAAATAGATTCTCTCGAAGGTAGACTGTTGAGATTATAGAGGTAAAAAACTAGTACCTAATTTAGAACAATTTATTTTTATCTCCGCTTCAAACTCTTAATACTTCTCAAAGATTACAAAATTTAAGCTTAAATATAAAATTGTAAACGCTTACTACGTAATTAAACCACAAGTATTGCTAGCAGCTTTAATTAATTATTTTAATTAAGTGCCACGAGCTGTGAAACTCTTAGTCACGATTTATTGTCACGCACATAAAGTGCCGCAGCTTGCTTTAATTCTGACATAAATGTTGCCATTGCAATGGAGTTGAACCTTCACAAAAACCAACTTTATATTCTAAATATTTCGAAAGAATAATACACTCAAATTAATAAGACTTAGCATACTTACAGCTCTTCAAGATTTGGCACCATGAAAAATGAATTGGCCTCCAATTTGGTTAAATTATTGTTGCCCAAATCTCTGAAAAAGAAAAAACACAAGCAAATTAATATCTTTATATAAAAGTTGCCTTTTCAAAAAAAACCATTGCAAATCCCGAATCAGAGCACAAAAATAAACCAATGCTATCTATCAATTTCAATAAGGTACAAATCAAAAAAAAAACCTCAGATAAAGAAAACTTTTTCATTGTCATGAATAGAAAATGAAGCTTAAATGTTGCCAAAAAAAAACCAAGGGAAGAGTAAAAATAAAATAAAAGCCCCAAAAGCCAACAAAACAAATACCAAAAGCAACTTTGCGGTAGCCATCAATCAAACACTGCGGAGCAGGAATAAAAACATATTGAGAAACACACACACGCATACATAGAGATACATAGAGACATAGATACGCAAAAACACAGATACTCACACTCGCACATGCACGCACTCTCACTGCAGGTTCAAGAAAAATGGAAACGAAATGAAGATGAACTGCTGCGAGTACAGCAGGCAAGTGAGAAGGTGCAACAATTTGGAGCGGAGCAACAAAATAAGATGTGAGTAGAGACGATGATCGACGAGCGGGATACACTGCAATCAGTTTTGGGCCAAAAAAAAGGGTTGGATATGGGATAAATTCGTCTTCGCTGCATGTTTGATTGGGTTTTCGGTTTTAGAGGAGAAAATTAACGATTTTTGGTTTGTTAGGCTCATACGAGCTTGTATTCCGTATTTAGCAGCTAGGTGCGAGTTTGCAGGGAGAATTTTAAAATCATATAGTAAAATATATTTCCATCCATTTTTGACAAAGTTAAGCACATTTAAAAAAAAAGTCACGTATAATATCGACATTTACCTCGAAAACAAAATGGCGAAAAGTCCGAGAAAAAAATTTTTTTCGAGCTAAAAAAAAATACGCGTCTAATGAAATGGACCAAGGAACATAGTTTCATTGGAATCTAAAATCATGTTCTGCCGGGGACTGGGTGTTTTAAAATGGAAGGGGCCTACAAAATATTTAAAATTTTTAATAAATTATTTTTGTTAACTGTAATAACAAATAATAAGCTGTGTACTATAAAAACTTATTTTAACTACTTTAATAGAAAGTTTAATAAAACAACGTCAATTAATTTAATTCTTAAACAAAAAATACGGTACCTTACTAAAAACAATTAGAAAAAATTATATTTAAAAAAATGGAAATTGAATTTTTTTATAAATAATTATAATTATAAATAATAATAAAAAAAATGCAAAATTAACTATTTTCATTTTATTTTTCAATGTTATTTATTTTATCATTTTTTTGTATATTACAAATTTAAATAAAATTTAATTTTTTATTCATTTTATTAATAAAATAAATTTTTATTACGTTGTTTTATTAAATCTTTATTTTATAATAAATAAAAATTTGTAAAAATAAAGCGAATTCGTATAAAGAAAGCTACTTCTCAAAAAAATTAAAAATAATATTTAAAAAAATGGGAATATAATTTCTTTATATATAATTACAAAGAATAAATAATAAAATTATAATAATAATAATAAATTTTTAATTAAAAATAAAATTAAATCTTTTAAAATATTAAAAATAATATTTTAAAAAATTTAAATTTAATTTCCACATATATAATTACAAACAAAAAAATTAAAAATAAAAATTAAATATATTAATTTTATTTTTCAATATTATTTTTTATACATTTTTTTGCATATTACTATTTTCAATTTAATTGTTTTTTTGTTTTTAATTTTTTAATAAAATTGAATTTTTTCACGTTGTTTTATTAAATCTTTATTTTATAATAAATAAATAAAAAATTTAAAAAATAAAGAAAATGGGTATAAAGCAAGCTACTTCACAAAAAAAAAAATTAAAAATAATAATTAAAAACAATGGAAATTTAATTTCTTTATATAATTACTAAAAATAAATTTCAAAAAAATAAATTAAAATTATATTAATTAAATTTAATTAACAATAAAATTAAATGTTTTAAAATATAAAAAATAATATTTAAAAAAAAATGGAAATTCAATTTCCACATATAATTACAAAAAAAAAAATTAAAAATAAAAATTAAATAATTTAATTATATTTTTCAATATTATTTTTGAAAATTTACTATTTTTAAATTTTTTTTGTTTTTAATTTTTTTTTTTAATAAAATAACATTTTTTTACGTTGTTTTATTAAATCTTTGTTTTATAATATAAATAAATAAAAAATAAAGAAAGTACATATAAAGCAAGCCAAAAGAAATAAAATAATTAGTAATATAAGAATGGCTTAAAAATAGTTATTATGTCTGATTATTTTTTTTATCATTTTAATTATGCACTTAATCTAAAAAATCCTCCAATGGAATTAAAAAAATTCGTTTATTAATTCAGAAATTTTATTCTTAAAAAAATAAAGAAAATGCATTTTTAGTAAGCATAAATAAATAAATAAATTAATAATATCAAAATAGCTTAAAAATCGTAATAGCTCAGTATTTCTTTTTTTTAATTTTAATTATGCATCTAATCTAAAAACACCTCCAATAGCGTTAAAAAAAAATCGTCGTTCAATTAAGAAATGTTGCCCGTAAAAAAAAAAAGAAAATGCATTTTAAGCTAGCATAAATAAATTAATTCATAATATCAGAATGGCTTAAAAATATTTGGCAGCTAGGTATATTAATAATTTTAATTATAGATCAAATCTAAAAACACCTCCAATAGCGAATTGAAAAATTTTTCGTCGTATCAATCAAGAAATGTTGTCCGTAAAAAAGTAAAGAAAATGCATTTTAAGTAATCATAAACAAACAAATTAATTAATAATATCAGAATGGCTTAAAAATATTTCAATTGTTTTTTGTAAGCTTTGCTCATATCAATCAATAAAAATATTGCAAAAAAAAATAACCAAAAATTTCTTAATACTTTAAAGAAACAAAAAAAATGGTAACAAAAAGTATATTTAACTGAGATTTTTTATTTTTTGATACAATGCATAGCCTAATAAATAAAAATAAAATAAATTACAAAATAATAAATTTCAATAATATAAAATTTTTGTATATTTTTATTATTTGTCACCTTAATCGTAAAACAATCATTTTCTATTTTGTTTATTTTTGTAATTAAAAGCAAGAAATTAGAAAATCAATATTTTAAAAAATATGCTAAAATACTTTTATAAACTATTAATACTACTATTTTAATTCCAAAAACAAAAAATATATAAAAACAAATTTTATTAAATAATCTCCAAAGTGTTAAGCTTAAAAGCTAATATTTGTGGAAAAATATTATTCACCTTGAATAAATCCGTATCATTATACATATATTAAAAATTTGGTTCCTTAAGATCTACGCCAATATTTTTTCAGTATTCCTATCTCTTATGGCATTTGATTAGGACTCACAGCCGCACACTTCCCTGCCACTTACCGCATCAATAATAAACATTTTATTATAACGAACTTATGGCTTTCCATATCCATAATACCCCTGCTCCTCTCCGACTATAGGGTATCATATGCCAACAAACATACAGATAAAGTTTGAAAAAAGTTATAATTAAAGCGCTCACATATTGCCACACGTGACAAGGCCATAAACAACAGTTAACAGCCAAAGTGGCAACCACATCTCATAGATGTGGCATAGATTTAATGACTTATGACTGCTCTAAGCGATGCGTTAATTAATAAATTATTTATTTATTTATTTATGGCAGCGCGTAATCAACAGCAACTGTCGTCTACACAATGTTGCAACTTAGCCAAAAGTGCCCCAAAAGAGGCCAACTCCTTTGAGAGCAGATAGCGCGTCCGACTTGGTGGCATGCCACGGCCTAATGGTCTCTCGTTTGCCGGCAAGAATACGTGACTCACATACCAACAAACCCCACACAAAATTTTCGATTGCAACATGCCGCATGAACGGCCCGCCGCCGACTGCGGCAGAGCTTCAGTTAGTGCGCAAAGCGGCGTATGTGTAATTAGTTTAGACCGCATGCCAAAAGATTTTCCACCATGACAAAAATGAACTTGTAATTATTTTGACTTGGAATGCATTCGTTAAATGTTTATTTTTCTTAATTTTTTCGCTTAGTTAATCGCTTAATAATATGACACAGCTGATTCGATTAATCATCAATTATTTATATTTATCTTGTTTTATTTTTTTTGCAAATTATTGTTTGTCCTTGGAAGTGTTTATTTTAAGCGAATTAATCAAATGTGGTTGCTTAAGCTGGATTTAAATATGGCAAGTGATACATATTATTTTATACTAATATTTGTTAAACTTTAAAATATAATAACAAAAATATTTTTTAATATTTTAAAGAAAATATTTCGAAAAATATTTTGAAAAAAACGACTCTAGCAATATTTGTAATCAGAAAAACTTGACTCTAAGCTCCTTACTCCCAAGCGAGAACCTTAACCTAGTAATTTTGAATGCTACCATGTAATAACTATCCAAGTGCCGGATGGCAGATTTAGATCATACATCAATTTTAGGAAATGCACCACTGCCTTTGTTTATCGTGTAGATTTCTAGGTTTTTTTTTTTAAGTTTGCGATGTCTAATTGAAATAATCGACAATTTTGACTACTTTAACCCAGATAATAGGATTCACTTAATTCTTTCCGATAGTAATAATATTATATAATAATTTCCATAATGAACTTTACATTGCTTCTTTGACGAAACCTACGATGTCAATAAAATCGATATAAGTTGGTGGAATTTTCAGATACAAATAAAGTCCGGCACCAAAAAAAATTTTCCAATTGGAAAGCTCTTCGAAGAACGCCGTCTCTACTATACAACATTTCTATTATAACTATTTAGTTAAAAATGGGTTCATTAATTATACTGTATAGATGCTAACAGTCAACTTTCCATCTTAACGAATAATGTTGGACTACGAATATTAAAAAATAAATTTTAATTTTAAATAACTATAAAAAAAATTAAATCTTACGTTATTTAAAAAAAAAAATAGTAATAAATATAACTTACTACTTAAACACGTTGTGAATTGTAAGCAAAAAGTATAATAATAGCACACATAAGCTAAGAGTTTTTAAAGTTATTTTAATTCAACTACTAAGCTGTGATGTTTTTATAGGGTATATAAAGTTTGTACAAGCCGAAAATGTATGTAACATAATGAAGGATTTGTCAAATCCTCAGGGCGACTAGAGAAGTTGATATACCCATGTCCGTCCGTATGTCTGTCCGTATGAACGCCTATATCTCAGAAATTTTAAGTGCTAGAGTAACCAAACTTTCATACTAGAAGCCATATTATTCCATATGAGACAAGTTTATTTCAGTTTTTTGATATCGGGTTTAAGTTATATAGCTCCCATAGGGGTATTTCAGACGACCTCGAAAAAAACCAAAAGTTTTAGATGGATAATTCGTTTGTTTATGAAGATATCGTAACTAAAAGCATACCAGCACTGGGGAGTCACAGAGAATATGTCTGGTGGTTTCATCGTCTTCTAGACAGAGTCTGCACTCTGAAGAGTCCGATAGGCAAATTTTCTGTAGATGGTAACTAACAGTGTGATGGCCAGATAGGTATGCTACCAGGTGTTTTAAATCCTCTCTGCCAAGACCTTTTGTCTTGATCTTATTCAGTTGTTTGACAAGCATTTTTGCTTGACGAAGCCCCGGTAAGGAGAACCAGTATCACCTATGTTCTCCTGCAGTCCATTTGTTTATCATGGTTTTGATTGTGGACCAACCAATACCACTCGTAGGAGATGTAGTCAGGGTGGAGGCACCCTGTCGTGCTAGATCGTCAGCGATCGTGTTACCATGCACTATTGAGTGCCCAGGTACCCACATATCACGACTTTGTTCCGACCGGAAAGAGTTTGGAGGTAGTTATGGCATTCTTTAACCATCCTGGAGGAGATGCTCCAGGATGATAATGCCCTAATAGCAGCTTGGCTATCTGAATAAATGCAGATGTTTGCTCCCCTAGTTCCCTTGAGAAGGCTACTAAGGGCGCAGATCTCTATGGCATGAATCTCCGCTTGAAAGACGCTGGGCCAGATGCACATTGCTTTACAGATTCTTGTGTAGGGTCCAACAAATCCATTACCTACACCCTGCTCAGATCGAGGATATAGATACAAATTAATCCGCATATTTAGCCCGATGGGTTATTGTTTTAATGGTATATAAACTAACATACTCCTGTGTCAACATTTTTTGTTAAATTTTTTAAGCGATTCGTGAATGAACTTATTTTTTTTTTAATTAATCACGCATAAAATATTTAAAGCCGACTTATTTGCTTAATTAATAAACTAATTCTTTCTAAAAATAAATTAATTCTAAAAATATACTTTAATTTTTTGGACATTGACTAGAATCATCTGGAATCTATAAACAACACATTTAACATATATATCTGCATACTCTATCTAAGTAGCATGACAAGTTTTTTTTAGCTTTATGCATTAGTTTTCTATTTTATCGATATACTATCAAACTGTCAAGCTATTTTTCTATGCAAATAAAAACATTAACTTTCTGTCTAGACTTCGAAAATAGATAATGCATCCATTAGGCTATCAAATGGGAACGCCGTGTGCTGTTGACATCGTGGATGCATTTTTTAATAAATTTAATTAACAAGATAACTATTTGAGGCTCGAAAGTAAGTGCTGAAACGTCGAGTTGTTAAGCAGAGTAATTGCAGCAGAATTATATCATTATATTATATCATATATCACATACTAGGTTGTTCGAGTTCTTTTATGTTTATATTCTTTTTAAAGGGGGTGCCCATATTAATTTGTACACGTCAATCTATGTACACTATCTTCTGGGCCGGCAAGAGCTTTACTTTATACCCTATAATGGTCATCTTTGACTTATTTTTCGAAGCTTGATTGATTAAGGTACCAAAGCTGCAGGATCTTTTAATAGGATCAATGGACTTTAGAGCAAAATAAGCTTATGGTATAGTGCAGTTTTTGGGGCATCTAACAAGTTTCGAAGAATTAACTTATGGTATTGATAGTTTTATTATTTTTAAATATTTATTACCAGTAAAATTTGTGCAATATCCTGTCAAAAAATGTATTTTTGAAACTTTTCGAAATCCGTATCTGATTGACTAGAGTCAAATTATAAATTTCGCATATAATAAACATGATAATAAATAAATATCGAAATCCGTATATGATTGACAAAAATCAAATTACCTAAATTTCGCTATATGTTATAATAAAATGGCCACTCCGGGCATTAGCAACAAAACTCGAACTTAAAATATGAAAGAGCAAAACCACCATAGATAGGCCTCTAAAGCATTCTAAGGAACGTCCATTGTGGTCATCCTCCTTTAGAAGAACAATCTTACTTATAAAAATATGGGACAGTGAGGTCAAGTATTACTCTTATATCAAAAAATTCAACAGAGATCGATTCAAATAATTACACTAGTTTACAAATTTAAGAACAAAAAATTCATGGTAAAGGTTTCGAGATACTTAGAAGAAAAATTTTTTTTCGAAATTTAAAAAAGTGTTAAAATCTGTGTTTATATCAAACTTATTTTCACTATTATTTTATTATTAAAATTATTATTTAAATATTTTACTGAGCTGTACATACTTGAATTACCTATCGATAATACTCGGTACATGTTTATGCCAAATTTCCGGTTTGGTCGTTACGAATCCTTAACTACATAGTTTTTAGCCAATGTAAAAGAAAAGTTTTATTTCGAACGAAATTGTAGAAATTAAAAAAAAAAAAATTGTTATACAGTTTTATTCATGGATCTTAGTAACGTAGAAAATAAGTTTTTGTTGATCAAAACTAATGATAAAATAATGGAATTAAAAAAAATATTCAAATTTCGTTTAGTACAACCAGAGGTATCTGCTTTTAAGTAGTAAAATATTTTTTTTATTTTCGAAAACTGGGTTTTTCGGAATATCTCAAAATCCGTTCCATGAAAAATTTTGTGGGCTTCATTTCGGTTTTAGCTTACCATGACTATGGAAAGAGTAGAATAAGTTGATAATATATTATGATATAAAGTAGTGTAATTTGTATTAAGTAAATCATCACAAATGTGTCAAAACTTTCAAGTAAGCTCAATAATAATAAGGGTTCTTTGGTCGGAATAAAAAAACAATCTGACTACATATGTTGCAAAAGATATAATATAAACGGTAGAGATTATATTGATGAACTAAATGATTTTCCTTTCAAATTTGGAAAGAAAAATTTCGATGGTTGTGGATGTTTCAACAGGATAACGCTGCCTTCTCCCGTGCGATAAAAGTCTTTGTTTGGTCACGAAATGTGACGAGATTATGGTGGCTAGAAAATAATCCAGATCCCAATCTAATAAAGAATCTTTGCGATATACTTGCTTATAAGGTGTAAAGAACTGGGATGGCATTTCATACCATAATATCATTAAAAAGTTCACCCATCGGGCTAGATACGCGGATTAGTTATACTTTCTATTTTTGTTCTCTAAGTAAATTTACTGGTTTTTTTTATTTTTTTTTTTTTATTTTTCTATAATATTTAATGTCAACTGTGCTTAGTTGTACTCCTTAAATAAATAAATAAATAAATAAATAAAAGCATAAAAAGAACACCAAAGTGGCTAAATGGGCCAAAATAAGTTATTTAGAGATTCAAAATTTTCTAAGCTTTACGGCTTATTATCTTATTATTACATATGACCTACTGCTATTCATGCGGAAAGCGGATAGTCTTTTGCTTTAATTTATGGGTATGGTAAAAAAGACCTTTCGGTCGCAGTGCCCCCACCTCATTGTGAGAAATCCTTTCGGAAAAAAAATACTCCAATATTGAGCTTTTGCAAAAAAAATGTAAATGATGCGGAAATGTACACTTACTTATTCCGCTCTTAAGAATTGTTTAATTTTTTTAAATTCCATTCCATATAACATAGGTCAACATGGTTTAGTAGTGGTTGCTAAGATCGAATATGAATATACATAAAAAAATGCGTCCAAGTAAAAATTTTCGAGAGAAATTACATTTTTTGCGCATAGATCTTTAAATATCTCAAAGTCGTGACCAATTCTGCCAATTCTGATTTCCGGAAATGACACTTAGATTTTCCAACAAGTAACATTACTTGTGGGCCTGTGTAATTTTCAATCTATTGTATTTTTTCATTATTTATTTTGTTATGAATTTTAAAAAAATATATTCTCTGAATATAAATAAAATATTTTTACTTTGGATGTACTTTTTATTTATTTCGCGCTCCTTATATAGTACTTCCACTACGCAACAATAATAAATACTTCAACTATGAAGTTAAATATCTTGCAGAAAAATAAATTATATCTAGCCAGAAACTAGAAAACAGAATTTTGCCCGAAAGGAGTTAAGCAGTAAATCAAATTAAGCACAAAATAATCTAGTTGCAAAAACGTCTTGAGAAAATATGGCCAAATGCCCAAAAAGGAAATACAGGAAAAAATATGGTCTTATGGTAGGTACTTACAGTACAATAACCTCGCTGGGTAAATTGATGGGTACGGCAAGGATTCCAATGCTGCGACAGCTGAGCTTAAGGTTATCCAGGCTGCCAGTGCAGTGACAATGCTTTTGCAGCCATAACTCACATACGCTGTGCAGGGTGCGTTCCGACTTTCCCGTCACATTGTGACTCGAATTGTAAGCAACAGGCGTAGTGAGCTGACTGCCATGATATTCCATTAGGGATTTTTCATAAAGTAGTTGAGCCTCTAGTTCGGGATCTGATGAGGGTAGCATAACATTTTCACGTATACGCTGAGCTACAGTGGATGTTATGGGCGTGGGCGTAGCAGCTGTTGTGGGCATGGCAGTGTTGGTCACGTTCCCGCTTTCATTAACACTAATTTCACTAAACTGACGCGTTTGATTCGCCGCGTACTTGGCAATATCTTTGGTTTTATTGGCAACACCGTTCAGCTGGACACTTATGACATCGTTAACCGTTACTGCTGTTACGGTTGTTGCCGTCGCCGCCGCCATTGCTTCGGCATTCACTTGCAGCGTCGCCATTTTGATTTGCAGCAGCTGCAGCAGACACATGGCTAACAAGCAGCAAGCCGTCTCTGCCAGCGTCTCTGTGCGTCGACGTCGTCTGCGACGCCGGCAGCGCTGTGCCATTGTCCTCGTTGTTGTAGCCTCTGTCGCTGTTGCTGCCGTCGTCGTCGAAGTCGACGTCGCTGCTGTCCGCGTATTTGTTGATTGATGCTGTCAAGCATTTGTCATTTGATGACAGTTTTGTGTGCAATTCGTTTCTCGCTCATGATTTTTTGCTTCTATTTTCGTTGTTTTTGTTTTTATTTTTTGTATTTTTTTTGGTTCTTTTTGTTCAACTTTTTATTTGTACTTTTGCTTTGTGTCTTGTGCACTTTACTTTAGTATTGATTTATACTTATTTTATTTATTTATACGCGGCAAATGGATTTGCAACATTTGTTAGACCAAACAATTTGTTCTGCTTGCAATAAAGACAACTTTATTTAGTCGTATAGTCAAAGTTTAAGACCTCACGCATTCGGAGATGACGGGAGCTTATTTAAATAGAACTTAACCCTAGTGAACACACTTAATTTTTTATACGTTTGTGCAATTGTATTGCAGTGTTGCCAACTTAGCCCTTTCAAGCATTCTTTTGTATAACAAATACGCTTCTTAAGTTTTGAATTTAGCACTATGACAACTTATATAGTTAAGATTTATAGTATTACTAGTGGGCCCGCAGACGTTGTCCTGCCCAAACTTTTTGAATAATCTTAAAGTGTACAAACATCGTAAGATTCTATAGTTAGCTTATCTAGACAATCATAAGATTTTTGGATTAGTTGACTTTTATGACTCTCTAAAAAACCGTATGGACGAACTTAAGTATTCTTAAGAGAGCTCGCATCTCTAATAAATACATGCCCCACAGAAACTACAATTCCACCCCTTTGCGAATATGCTTCTGTCTGCACTTAATGTCCAATACCCGGTGTTAAACAACTTTCTACTATGCCATGTTCACGATATTCAGAAAATGCGCATATCTCACGAATCAATGCACACAAACACATCGCAATAAGCTTAAAACCTCCGCACTGACAACCTCCAAAACACGCAAAAATTAGATTTGAAATTCACATACGTGTTCTTCAGAACATTCGTAACACGTAAAACATAAGTTTTTTATAGATTAGTTTAAAATTAAAATATATAACGGAAATGTTAAGGTTGATTTTTGGCCACATTTTTCAAACTTCCCAGTTTATAAGTATATGTTTTGTTTCCTCTATATTAAATGATTTGACCAAGTAACTTAAATAAATATTTTAGCAATTAGAAAAGGATAAAATTATAAAATTTTTAAACTGTGTCGAAAGTTCTAGCAAAGTCAAAATAAGCTTATTAGTTAATCTGACAATGTACACAATGCCACACTATTAAAAAAATTGTCCAAAAATTAAAGGGGTGGCAACCCTTATCACTTAGGGGTATGAAAAATAGATGGTGGCCGATTCTCAGACCTACCCAATAGGCACACAAAATTTCATGAGAATCAGTATAGCCCATTTGGTAAAAATCTACAAAAAAAATGTTAGGGGTGGAAGCCCTGGGTATAAAAAATAGATGTTGGCCGATTCTCAGACCTACCCGATAGGCACATGTTGTAAGATTCTTCTATGAAAGTGATTTTGAGATACTATGAGAAGTACATAAGTTGATTAAATCGTCATTTCATCGCAGGAAAAACGATTTCTATAATTTTTGTGTCATCTCTAAACTAAAATAGTCGATCTTAGTTTTATTTTGAATTTTCTCAAAACAAGATTTTTTCAGTCAAGAATATAAAAAAAAAATTTTTTGTTCTATGTTTTCTTTAATAAAGAATAATCAAGGATAAATATCAGAATAAAGACCAAATATCTTTGCTAGACATGTTCTTTGAAAATACTTCTTCGAAAAATAATTCCAAGCAATCTTAAATTTGCAATATCTTGCTTAGAAGGTAAACATAACTAAAAAAAAATTTGAAACATTCATAAATAAACAATTTCGGTCTACAAAAAGTAGCTCTTAAAATTTGAAGTTTACTTATGCTTTTTTTATTTCTTTCGACACTGTATTTTTAGGAATTGTTCGAAAAAATTTTATTAAGTTACTTGCAAAAAAAATGTTGTCAATTTATTTAATTTTTGGATCGACAACGAAAAAATGAGTTATCGTTTATTAAGAAAAAGTGCGTACTTTAAAAAAAAATTATGTATAAAGGAATATATAGAAATTTATAATAGTAAATAAGTTTTCTATAATACAAAATAAAATTCAAATTTCTTATAATAGAGCAATTTATTTGTATTTTTAACAAGATTTAACATAATCACAAAAGTATACCATAAAACCGACTACAAGTAAAGATTTTGAATGTAATTTATTTCGTTAGGTAAACCTATTTTGCAATATGCTATTAATTAACAAAAAATAAATCATTGTTTCCTGATTTTTCCAAGAATGATAGCCAAAAAGGTTTTCATGATTATGTTTTTTCTGAACAAAAATATATTAAAAGTATGTCTTCTTTTTTATGAAATAAAACTATTTTACCTATATTTCTGACCTTTTTTTCATACTACTTTTTCAGTCCGATTTCTTTAAATTATATTATTATAATTTCTTTAAAGAAAAAATTTTTTTTCCTGATTTTTCTGCAAATTTTTTATATTTTCATTCTATTTTTTCAGATTTTTTCTCTGCGAAATGACTTTTTTGGGTGCAGGCTTGTTCAATTATGTAATGGGTCTATAAAGGCAAAGCTAGTATAAACCAAATGTATCCAACTACATAATGGTAGCTATGACAAAATTATTATAGAAAATTGTGTCAATTCCCAACGATAGCTTAAAATTTCTGATAACAATTTAACTGTTACAAATTGGTGAGATCTGTCAAAGATTCTCAATAACATAGAACACCGCTTACAAACTATACAAATTGCAAAAACTACAAAAATTACCGAAAATGGAGAAATTAAGCTCATTTTTTATCAATAGACAATAAATGAGAGAATTCGCATTCACAAAGCTTTTTTATATAAAAAAATCACTGATAGGATTTATGGACTAGTACGTAGGATGGTTACAATTATTTCATTAAAAATAAGAAAAGAAGTCAAAGAGAGGAATAGAAATTTACGATTCCCCATTACTTTGTGTCCAAATTTAATTGGTCACCATGCGATAAAGCCACGTTTTGGACAGTACTACTGATAAAAGAATGTATTTGGAGGATTTCTTTAATGGGCCAGTTTTTGTCGGTTGCACCACAACTAGATAATTTTTTCTAGGTTTACGAAAAGATACTCTATTATGCGAGAAATATGAAGAGAAAAATTTGTGAACTATTGCTTGAAATATTCATCGAAAACGGAACTACCAAAACCACATTCTCATATGCCCAATATTAGATTCTATAACATATGCTTAAAAATTATCCTTCTTGTTATAGTTTCAGTTTCAAATAATTTTTGCTCATTTTATTTCGGTATAAAGTTTAAAATCTATAAAAAGCACCCTATATATAACGCAATATGATATGCAATATACACTCGCTTATTACCAAAAGTTTTATTCGCTTTTTAAGTTCTCCTCTGGAAACCATAACAACATATTAATGTAGTGCCAAGTTTTATCTCTATACGTGAAAGCTTTGGAACTAAAAAAAATATAAAAATTTGTAGGAGAGTGTAACGTAGCACTTAATATAACAGATTTGTAATTACGTCACAGAGAATGCGTATTGAGAAAAATAATTTACGTCGGTAGGAAAATATGTTTATTTATTTCATTGAAAATTAATTGAAATAAAAAATATTAAAATTATGTTATTTGTATTAATTTGCAATTGGCAAATATAATTAAGTTCACTATTGATGTTTAAATAGGCCTTATTGTTTTTAAATCAATTTGTGTTAATGTGTAATTTATTTGGCGATCCAAAAGCACATACAACACATTGTTATTTAATTTAACACTTATTAATTTATTTTAAAATGGTTATAATATTTGTTTACTAAATTAAATTGAATGTATTACAGTCGTTTCTGTTAAGTTCTTTAATTTTCAAGTATTTTACGCAATTTTGCTTAATTTAACACATCAATTAACTTTAGAATAGTTTTAATATTTGTTCGTTTATTTGAATCTCTAATCTAATCTAATAGAATCATTTCTGTTAAGTTCTTTTATTTTGAAGTTAGTTATTTTATGCATTTTTGTCAAATATGGGCGGGTAATTATTTAGTGCTATGCCATAAACCTTTATCAATCGTATTTAAATCCAACATTAAATCTTCATTTAGAGTCATATTTTTCACAAGAACTTTTAACCAACAGCAAACTGCTTTAGTGGGCGTATGTCACTATTTTTTAAATAAATTAAATTTAATTATTGTCAAAAGCAAACATATATCTCAAAGATTTTAAATAATAATTAAATTCTAAATTGTGAATATGCTTTAAAATTGCGCTTTATTCTTCAATTTGAAAAAGCTTTCATTCTGGCCCTTTCTAGAGAAATTTCGATTTAAACGCCAGAAAGAACCAGAACATCTTACAATGTATATTGTGGGTGAAGCCTTGCAACAGCGCCCACGTGCAACCAACAAACAACATGAGTGGGTTGCCAGACCGACGACAGGAACACATGTCATACATTCAAAAATAAGCCCAACAGACATAAGTTCATTATGAGTATATTCTCTTTCTAGCCCACATGCCACAGGTACATATGTAATTCTATGCAAATATGAATGAAATACATAATGATTATTATCTGAATAGCTTTAGGACTCAATTTGTATACCCTGTACGTGGAAGGTACAAAGGGTACATTTCTGCAAGCAGACGACGTTGAATATTCCCAAAGTTGGCTAAGGTCTAATTCAAGATGACTAGAGAAGTTGATAAAGTTATGTCCGACTACGTATGCACGCCCAGATGTTTGATTTGATAGGAGTTATTGCAACAAAATTTTACATTTAAATCCAATCCCTTGTTCCATGTAGCAGATCGACAGCCTGAATAGGGCATATTTATATAAACAATAAAACACATTACCCCAGTTTCCACTCTTTCAGGCCGAATTACTCAAAATTGTGTAGTCTTTTTGTATCCCCAAAACAATGGCCAAAAAAACTTATTATCCCCAATTCTTACGTTTGAGACGTATTACTCAAAATAATGAGACGTATTTTTTTTAGCCCTAAATATAGCACATGTGTCAAGTTACAAGGCGATTTGATAAAAAAATTCTATACAAACTTTTTTCTGCCATTTAGTTTTGACGGAATATTCTATTCCCATAATACCGTCCCTCCTCACTACATCCCTTCCGCAACTATGTAACATTTTTGTTAAGTTTTTGGTAACTATCACATTATATATTTATTTTTGACAGAACAAGCACATGTAATACACAGATGATACTAAGATATAATTTTTTTAAAAACACTTGTGAAGTCTGGAGAGGTAGCGTGTATCTTTATTTTTAGATAATAATTATTTTGTTTGTTACATATCAGTTTATTATGAAATTACACTAATAAACGATCAACAAAAAAAAGACGGAATTTCCCAATTCTTTTTCAGACTTCTAGCTTCCGCCGTTTGGAGTTTGCCATAAACGTCAATCATCAAATGAATGAATCAATCAGTCGGGTCAATTGTATATTTATATTTATACAACTGGCGCACAGGGTATAAAAAAAAATTAAATTTACGAGCAGTAATTAAAGTCAGAAAAAGACTTAACGCATTTTTTGTAAACAGATAGACCGGTTTTTTGTTAACAAATCTTTTCTCCACAGTGTCCCTCAATATTAATCAATCTTTGCAAGATAAATAATAAACACTTGGTTTATCGAAGATACCTTGACTTGACCAATATGGTTTAAGTTTTAAACATTCAATTTAAAAGCTGGAAGCCTGCCCCTGTGCTCTTCCATTTTTAATAGGTTGTAAATTCGTAATAATAATATTTTATATATATTTCCTAGAGTTCTAACGTTTAATAAATTATAATATAAAATTAAAATTGCTTGATAGCAAAAATAGATTCTCAAACATTTAATTTTCTTGAATTTTAACTCTATAAAAAAATTCAGCAAATAAATTTTTGAAAGAAAGATAGAATTTGTTGCAGAAAATCTGCTATTTTTTCAAATTTTATAATACAAAAATATAACACTTCAGAGTTACACAATATGGTCGGGAGGAGATAATAAATGTAGACATGTCTGTTCGGGCAGGCAGTATCTTGGAGACTATAAGAGCTGAAATAAACAGATTAGTTTTTCAATCGCCACTTCTATTTCAAAATAATTCATAATCGAAACAAATAATCTCCAATTATCGCAATATATTATATATTCTATTTTAAAGCGCAAAGTCCGAATATCCTCAGTGGAGTCATAGGATTTAAGGATAGCTAGTTGGCAGTTTTTGAACTATTTCCTACAATTTCTTATAAAATCAATTTAAGCAAAAGTTTAAATATACCCACATATTTTGTTTGAACTTAATATAAAAATATTGTTAAAGATTTATAAATCTAATAAATTTAAGTGATTCTGGCCCCTGGATATGTTTTGTTTCAAAATTTAATATGATTTGTAGTAGAAGTAAGAAAAATAATTTTTTGGACAGATCTTATGTTTTATATAGGATCCAAAAAATGTAACGAACTTTTGACGAACAGATTTGTGTCATTTACCACCTATATATTCGCCTGATCTAGCACCATGCGATAATTTTTTATCTATTTTCTATCCCATAAGGGGAACACCTGTGTAGAATCTTTAGAAAATCGAAATTTTTTAAATTGGTAGATAATTATGGTCTTCACATGGTTTACTTGCTTTTGGTTTATAGATAAAGAGAAAAATAATTTCCGATCTCAATAATTGCAGCCTGGAGACTCTCTACAGGCGCCATTTTGCTTTTTATTGCATTATAAAAATTAATTTTTGAAGCTCAAAATATGTAATATATAATAGCTATTCGGATTTTGTATATAAAATAAAGTATCTTTGAAAAATAAATCGAAAAATTATCTTAGAGAAGCATGCTCTACACTGGTTGTTACTCCTTACTTAAATAATAACTGCCATGAGGTTAATGCATTCTAAAAACAATGTTCGAAAAGGTATTGGAAAATATTTTTTATCGTTCCATACAAGGTAAGTGTTAAAAATATCATTTTAAATACATATTAGGTTGTCAAAAAAGTCTTGCGGTATTTCCGCAAGCTTGTCTTTGCAAGCGCGTAGTTCTAGTTGTATTCGTCGCATCGGTTCACGCTAGAGCTTTTGGAAAGCTCTTTTCACGTGCTAACACGTGTTTGATTAATTGTTGTTTGCTTTTAGTCGTTCGTGAGTTATAGCGTCGCAAACATGGAGCAAAATAAAGAGAAAATACGGCATATTTTACAGTACTACTACGATAAAGGCAAAAATGCATCTCATGCTGCCAATAAAATTTGTGCAGTTTATGGACCCGATACAGTTTCCATTTCCTCTGCACAACGATGGTTTCAACGTTTTCGTTCTGGTGCAGAGGTGATCGAAGATGCGCCACGGTCCGGAAGGCCTGTTGTCGAAAATTGCGATAAAATCGCTGAATTGATCGAAAGAGACCGGCATAGTAGCAGCCGTAGCATCGGCCAAGAGCTGGGCATGAGTCATCAAACCGTTATAAACCATTTGAAGAAGCTTGGATTGAAAAAGAAGCTCGATGTATGGGTGCCACACGACTTGACGCAAAAAAACATTTTTGACCGTATGGATGCATGCGAATCGCTTCTGAAACGCAACAAAATCGACCCGTTTTTGAAGCGGATGGTGACTGGCGATGAAAAGTGGGTCACTTACGACAACGTGAAGCGTAAACGGTCGTGGTCGAAAAGCGGGGAAGCTGCCCAGACGGTGGCCAAGCCTGGATTGACGGCCAGGAAGGTTCTTCTGTGTGTTTGGTGGGATTGGCAGGGAATCATCCACAATGAGCTGCTCCCCTATGGCCAAACGCTCAATTCGGACCTGTACTGCCAACAACTGGACCGCTTGAATGCAGCACTCATGCAGAAGAGGCCATCTTTGATCAACAGAGGCCGAATTGTCTTCCATCAGGACAACGCCAGGCCACACACATCTTTGGTGACGCGCCAGAAGCTCCGGGAGCTCGGATGGGAGGTTCTTTTGCATCCACCGTATAGTCCGGATCTCGCACCAAGTGATTACCACCTATTTCTGTCCATGACGAACGCGCTTGGTAATCGGAAATTGTCCACAAGAGAGTCCTGTGAAAATTGGCTCTCCGAGTTTTTTGACAAAAGGGAAGCGAGCTTCTATAAGAGGGGCATTATGAAGTTGGCATCTCGTTGGGAACTCGTCATCGAACAAAACGGCGCATATTTGACTTAAATCGCATTATTATAACCAATTTTATGAACAATTGAAAATTCAATAAAAATACCGCAAGACTTTTTTGACAACCTAATATAACATCTACAATTCTTACAGATCTTAGATTCGAGATATTCTTAAAAGGATTCTATTTCAGCTTAAAGCTTAAAATAATTTAAAAAAAATTGTCGTTCATAAAATGCAAACTAAAAATTTGTAATATTGAAAAATAGTCTAAAATGATTGATTTTGGTTGCTTCTAACTTCAATAATTTTAATTTATTCTGTACATATTATAAATATAACTGTAAAGAGAATATCAATATCTTCCGATCGTTATCCATACAAATAATTGAAAAAAGTCCCCAAAAATTATGTTTTTTCGGAAAAATATCGAAAACTATGCTTAAGAAAAAAGTTTGTAATTTTCATGTTTCTCGACCCAAAATTATCCTAAGAAATATTTTTCTTCTTCTTCATATTTCGTGTAAACTAATGTAGTCGCCTCTAAATTAATAATTTCTTTCAGTTTTCAGTCTAGGAAATTAATTTTACTTTTATTTTTTCTTTAATTGCTTTTATTATATTACGTTAAAACGTATAGAGTATATAGTCTATATCTTAATATTCAGATACTGAATCATCTTAAATTCAGACGCACTTGCTATATTTTTATTAGTTATTAAGTACAGGGTATTCAAAGAAGCACACGATTTAGAATAGTTATGATAAATGAAGTAAAAATTATTTAAACATCTGCATTACAAATAATAGGGACAATATACAATAGGGAAAAGAATATATCTACGATCTATCTCCATATTAATCAATCCCAGCAATACAAATAATAAAAATGCTACCCGAATGTATGCGGAAGTCCTTATTCCTATAAAGTACTTTCGAGATAAATCAATTCAGGCAAGATGTAAATTTAATTTAATTAATTAAAGAACTAGGAAGCATTCAAATTACAAAACATTACATATTCACACTCAAGCACAATTAATTCATTTTAAATAGGTTCAAAATCGGCCATCATTCTCTATGCTAGAATTTGTTAGACTTTAAATAGCATCTATCGATGTTTAAAGTTCTTGCATTGAATTTCTATTGGGTTACCATGCAAAAAGAAAAAAGCAAATAAAGCCAAACCACAAATTATTAAAATGTTTGTATCTAAGATTTCCCTCAATAATAATCAATCTTGGTAATATAAACAATAAATATTCAATTTTATTTTGCATAACACACGCTCTTAATGTACACGATTAATCGATTCAAATAAAACAAAAATCGAATTAAACCAGAAGCCCTCATATCATAATAGCTTTCAACAACTGTGTGTAAGCTCTTTCAAATCCCCATGGAAACTAATGAAAATATTCGTACTTATCTCTCTAAATATTTAGTGTTCATTTAATAATATTTGCAAATATACCGATACACATTGTTTACAATTATTATTTAATAAACAAAAATGGATGCATATGAATACAAATAGCCGACAAATCGATGTAGACAGGGGCAAACAATCGAAGCACTCATAAATAGAATTTTATTGGATTAGAGCAAATGAAATCAACGAATGGAGAGTTCCATGCCGGGTTTCTGCCGTATTCGCTGACCAGGCCACTTGGAATGGTCAGCCATGTGAAGTGCTGCCTAAGGTGAATAAAATCAGAAGAGAAAAAATAACAAATATATATAAGAACGAGAGTAGTATATAAAAGAATTTGTTCTAGTTGTTGCTCTCGTTGTTGTAGTTGTTGTCGAGGTCAGTGAAACATAAACATGTAATAAATCATCATAGGAAACTGTGCGTGCCAAGGGAAGGCGCCATTCCGGACATCGAAGTTAAGTAAGGACGCTTTTTATTGCCATCACATTTGAGTCCGTTTACAAGTTTTGCCGCCTGTCTGCACACATGTGAAATATTTGTGTCAGAAATGTTTGAAATGTGCCCAACATGATTGATAAAAACATGCAGACAAAATAAAGGGTGTTTTTTTAGAGTTAGATAAGTTTATAAAAAAAAATATTTTTAATATCAATGGGACGGGCTTTATTGGATAGAAAATTTTTGGATTTTAATGTTTAAATATGATTTTTTATGGATGTAATGCTGTTTTAACTAGGGTTACCATATGTTCGCTTTTAAGCGAAAATGTTCCCTTTTTCTCCCGTGTTCAATTGTTTGCTTTTTTTTTTTTTCGAAATTTTAGCTTTTTTCATTCGATTGGACCGATCAACTTTTGTCATATAGTATATTTATAAATTTTACCAAGTACTTAAGTATATTTGCCACAAAAGTGGATAAGATTACTAAATCAGACCCGCATTTGAGCGTATTTTGAAAATTTTTAAAGTTTAAAATCATTTTTTGTGTTCCAAGAGAACCTCCCCTAAAATCATAAAAAAAATTTTAATCGATTTATCTTAATGTTCAATGTCAATATTTCATGACAAAGAGTTAAAAGAAGAATCTTACAGCATATTGAAGACTTTGGAGGTGATTTATTCTAGATTCGAGCACAAATTTTTGCCTGTAAAAGGTAAAAATATCCCCCCAAAAACCGAAGTGAAGGCCAAGATGCTGAATGTGATAATTTTGAAAATCTTTCTTTCACTCAGATACTTGGAGAAATGGTCCCACTTCGAGGATTTCGGTCTGCTTTTTTCATTCAGATCATCTGGTAACCGTAGTTTCAACCAAAGCTTGTAGATTATCTTTATTCCAAATGCAACAATTCTGCTTATTTAACATACGTACCCTTTCAATCAAAAATGCTCTTCATCGGAGAACCATATGAATAAATTTGACGAACGGAACTATTATTTTGATAAGTAAGGTTAGGTTGGCAGCTCAGACAGTGACTGAGATCACCCAGAACCCACGAGATCCATTGCGTTGCCTAATTAAAAGAAGGGGAGGAAAGGAATCGAAGAAAAGGAGGGATTGTGGAGGAGGATCAAAATCTGTACATCTCTAGTCGCCTAAGTCTCTCATGTTGCGAACCATTTTGCGGATTCGACGAAAGCAGCCAGATCCGCTATGGGCACATAGGCTAGACTACCCAGATCCTCAAAGAATGGTTTACCCAGAAACTGGGTTCGTCTTCTAAGTAGCGCCGGGCGGTCGCATAGTCTGTCTCTTCCTCTTCTCTGCAGCTGCGGCAGAAATGGTGATGGGGAACGTGCAACCTCTCAGCCATATTGTCTAAGGTGCAGTGCCCCGCCCCAACGCCTACCACCATGCTAATCCTGTTTTTATGGAAGCCTATGAGTTCAGAATTTGCTTTGGATCATATCACGGCCAGAGTTCTCGGGAGATGCCTCAACCGGAAACCATGTCCCGTTCTCTTTCCGACAGAGCTCTAGCCGTCTCCCTGGTTTGCGATACGACGTCCTGAAATGGTATTTTTATGTCCGTAACCGCAAGGTTAACTGCCTGCGCTGAACCGTTCTACACCTGAGTGACCCGGAACCCAGCGGACGGTTATTGAGTGGTAATGGATACGATTGAGCACTATCCTCGTGTTACGGATCAGTTTACTCTTTATGATATGCGATGACAGAGCTTTAATTGCAGCCTGACTATCGACAAGAATTAGAATGTTCCTCGGAATTCCGTCCAAGGAGCCAATAAATCTAACCGCTTGCCAAACTGCGTATATCTCCGATTGAAAAACCAGTCGGGAAAACGGAATCAAAGCTTCGTCGAAAATTCTTCAAAGAAGATGCCTGCTCCTGTGCGCCCATCCATCTTCGAACCATCAATATAAATCCTCAGCTCGTTCGCTTTTAAGGGGGTTCTTTGCATCCTATCTTCCCTCTCCGGCGTAAGTTATCTCAAATATTCCTAGCGTTGCTCTGGTAAAAGTCTATCCATAATGAAATGTTTAACTAAACTCAGTAAAAAGCAACTATTAGTTGTTAAATGGGTTGTCTTAGAAAGCATTGCCAGCTCAAACTTGTGAACCTCTAAAAAAAACACGCTATATATGTATTTCTTTTTATATTCACACATGGTCAGGAACGGTCAGGGTGCCTATTATCATTTCTGTGCTCAATTTGTGCGTATCCCCAAAACGTGTAACTGTCAACAGCTCCATTAATTAAGGACTGGCTTGTTGAAATAGTACAAAAAGGCTCGAAGGAACTGTCTATTGTATGTGTGTCAAAATTATCATTCATCAGCTTTAGGGTGTCCTTTTGTTATTGACAGCTTGAGGGAGGGATTTTCATTTTTTAAGCTGTCTAATTTGTACCAAAAGCCCATGGAGTCTTAATGGTGCTACATATGTTTGCTGGATGGACAGGATTTGTAAGCAACAAGGATATCACAAGAGTACAGTTCAAAATTTAAGAATATTATGGCAAAAGTTATATAGAACAGATGTAAAGTGCATAATAACATTTATTAAATGTGAAATTTTATTTTTATGTTAAAGGATGAAGGGTATAGGAATAACCCTTACAGGTAGACTAGTCGTTTGCAGGATTGCAACAAGATTAAGCTGCTCCATGGCAATGCCATGTTGACATTGTCTAGCCACTTTATAGAGTCAGGCAGCCATTGTGAATCAGGGCGTTGCCAGTAGGAGTGGGTTTGCTTGGTTATGACAGAAAAAGGAGCCAGTGAAGCCTGTAAGCTTTTGTTCGCAAAAATATTTGTAAGCTTTTGTTACAGTCAAGAGGAATATTAAATTCGTCAAAAAAATATTAAGAGCAACAATACATTTTTCATTATGTATTTAGAAGCAATATATATTCCAAAGGATTTTGGTGTATAAGTTTGCTACATGTTAGATGGGTTGGGTGATGTGGTCATTTGGAATACCCTGTACCACTAACTTGGAATAAAATCCGGTATATTACTTAAAAGCACCAAAAGATATTTAATTGCCGAATTAGGTTCCGATACCTTCATAAACAACTAAAAACAGACGAATTTTGAACCAAAAAGTATTTTTTGACCGATCGGAATGGGAGTTATATGATATAATCAAGCGATTTTGATCAAATTCGGTACATTCATTGTGACAAAAAAGTTTCCGAAATTCGATATTCTTCGAAATTCGAGGTGCGGTGCATCATGAATGCGTTTCAGAGAGACAAACGGTCAATAAGGAATATTATGTGACTGTTTTGAGGCATTTGCGTGAACGGGTTCGTCGTATTCGGACGGATTTGTTGGCAGACAATTCGTGGATTTGCCACGACCATAAATCGACCATCTCATCGAGCCACGATTGTGAACTCAAAACACTCGATAAATACCATCGACCAGGCACCGTACAGTCCAGATCTGGCCCCGAGTGACTTTTTCCTCTTTCCAAAACTAAAATTGCCACTCAGGGGAATCCATGTTGACTCCACACCGCCCATAAAACAGAATGCGACGAGAGAGCCGAACGCCATTCCGGCCAACGCCTATAAAAAATGTTTCGAAGATTGGATGCGTTGGCATATGTGTATTGCTTCAAAAGGGCGATATTTTGAAGGAGACAAAATAAATATTGAAGAAGACTAACTATTTTGCGTTTTATTTATAAATTCCGGAAACTTTTTTGTCCCCATAATAAACTTCCGAATACCAAATTTAGTTACGATAACTTCACAAGCTAACGAATTATAGATCTAAGACTTTTGTTTTTTTCCGAGGTCCTCTGAAGCACCCCCATGGGAGACATGTAATGTAATATCGGTATCAAAAAAGTAAAATAAACTTGTCTCGTATAATAAGGGATCTAATGTGAAAGTTCGGTTACTCTAGCTCCCACCATCTCTGAGATATAGGCTTTTATACGGACAGACGGACATGGGTATATCGACTTCTCTAGTCACCCTGATCATACTTTTAGTTCAGGGATCCCCAACATCTCCTTTTCTATGATACATACATTTTCGACTTGCAAAAACTTAGTTCAGTGTATATAAACATCACAGTTTAGCATAAATTGTGAAAAAATTAAAAACTCAACTTATCTGTGTTATTTTTATACTTTTTGTGCTTACAATTCATAACGTGTTTAAACAGTAAGTAACTTATTTTGGCAGAGATATGCATTTTTATTTATATACAACTAAGATTTATTTTTTTTTATAGTTTTTTTAAATTAAAAATTTCTTTTTTAACATTTGATGTCCAATATTATTCTCTAAGATGGAAAGTTTTCGAGCAGTTTTGTCCTGTGTAAAAAAAGAAAATTAATAATTCTTTCATGAAACAAATTGTACAAATAGAGAGCACTTCTAAGAGTTTTCCAACTGGAACATATTTTTTTTGGCGCTAGACTTTATACCTATAAAATTTTTTACCAATTTTACGTCAAAGAAGCAATATAAAGTACCTTATGGAAATTATTATATGTACATAAATTTTTGTTTTTATATATAATATATCTCACTGACCAGGGTTGTTAATTTTGAGTATGCAGATTTTTGGAGACGCTGCCCGTTTTTTCGTAAAACAATCTTCCTTTTTTTGCCAATTTAGGTACAATAAGGTTCAGTCCTTCTACCTTCCATGGAAAATAATTACATGGTCTTTAATGTTGCTCAATCATTTAAAATTAGTAAAGGGCAACTATTTTCAATAAGGATTTCACAATATCCAATGATTGCGGCTATTGAAAAATAGCACGAAGAGTATGAAAGAATTAAGAGAATCCTTATCTGGGTTAAAAGTAGTCAACATTTTCTATTATTTCAATTAGACATCACAAACTTAAAAAAAAAACCTAGAAATCTACTCAATAAACAAAGGCAGGGGTGCATTTCGTAAAACTGGAAGATGATCTAAATGGGCCGTCTGGCAGTTTGGATTCTTATTACATTAGAGCTTTCCAAAATACTAGGTCGTAATAAATTCTTATTGTTACTAAACTGTATGTACTGTAAAAAAGTGAAGTGGGCCGAATCGTAATATATGGAACCATAGGCCGGTAATCATCTTATATCAAAGGTCTGCCAAGGCTCTTGGACTGCTTTATACAAGTGCTCAAAATATTAATGAAAAGGGATTAAAGAACACTGAATTTGATGAAAAACGCCTATTTTGGTTATTGATGGAATTTAAGACATAAGGTATAATTTTAACATATGTTCAGAAACAAATCGGTTGCCGAAAACCCTTCTTAATATAGTCTGATATTAACGCTATGTGAAAGGTTCCTAAGTGTGATGTATCTGGTGACGTATATGCTCAGAAATATGTTAAATTACATCAGCTATGATTTAAGATTCAGGCCGTTAGTTTTTTAAAATCTTCGGAATGTAAGCTTTAGTACAGACGGACAGGGTTCAATCGCTACCCAAGTTTATATAATAATAAGCATTTTTGTGTAAAGGACTTGGAGTCAAGTATACCCTTTGAACCAATAGTTCTTAATTTGTGTGTGTCTGGTAATGATTAGGTTTGATATGCCATGTGCCTCTGAAATCTTTTGCTACTCTTCCAATATAGCAAATTTTAGCTCCACTCGGTTTTTGAGTCTTTTTTTTGTCACTTTTTTCTTTCAGGATGGTTAAAGAATGCCTTAGTTAACTCCAAGCCCTTTCCTCCCGGAACAAAGTCGTGCTATGCTGGGTACCAGGACACCCCGGAGTGGATGGTAAGACGATCGCTGACGATCAAGCACGACAGGGAGCCTCTACCCTGACTGACCTGCGCCGTTTTGTGGTATTGGTTGGTCCACAATCAAAACCATGATAATAAATGAGGTGCAGGAGAACTTAGGAGATACTGGTTCTCCTTATTGGGGCTTCGTCAAGCAAAAGTGCTTGTAAAGCCTCTGGATACGAACAAGACAAACGGTCTTGGCAGAGCGGACTTAAAACTCCTGGTAGCATACCTATCTGGCCACCACACTGTTAGATACCATCTACAGAAATTTTGCCTATCGGACTCTTCAGAGTGCAGGCTCTGTCTAGAAGACGATGAAACAACCAGGCATATTCTCTGTGACTGCCCAGCGCTGGTATGGGACAGAGTCTGTCACATGGGAAAGGAACGGTTTAGTCCCTTCCATCTTAGGTCAAAAGACCTACTTAGCCCAGTCATATTAGGGGTTTCACTTCGGAATGAAAGATAATAAGCTGGAAATTGGTAAAAACCTTTGTTTTGTCGCCCTAAATATTGTCTCAAAAGTCACAAATGCTATTGTGTCCGCGTCTTAAGATATTGAAGGTCAAAGGTCACAAAAAACGATTTTTCGCGAATATCTCGGTTCCTATTGCTTAAATGATATTTTCTCTTATTATCAAAGTTGTAGAGTATAAAATTCTCTACAACTTTTGTCCAAACTTTTTTTTTATACGATCAACCGTTTTTGAGGTAGAGCGCGAAGAGTGCGCAGCGTACAGTCATATGAGCTAATGCAGGGTCAAGCGTGAGTTACGGTTATCAGTACGTTGTATAAAGTCAATTATTGACAAAAAAAATATAATTATTGAGCAATGCCCATTATTTCTGTACTTATTATTAATTATTCAACTATAGTATATTATTAATTCTGGATTATCTATTTTAGTTATATTTTAAGTTAAAACGACATTATATATGTTATACCCCTAATAATATAATTTTTACCTAATTTCACTGGGCTAACTGGAATTCATACGGATAGCGGAAAGTCTTTTGCTTTAATTTTATGGGCATGCTACAAAAGACCTTTTGGTCGCAGTGCCCCACTTCTTTGTGAGGAACCCTTTTGGGGGAAAAAAATATGCTGGCTCTGAGCTTGAGTTTTTATAACTTTTTTTAAATTAAAAAGGAACCGCATCCTCACCATAAGGACTTATTCTTGGTGTCGTCGTCTCAGTAAAATTTATAAATTTTTAGGGAATGTAATAATGACTGAACATAGTCTAATAAATAAACGCTAGTAATAAAATTTCCAAACAAGACCAATATATATAGACAAAGAAAACTCCAGTTCCCCATGATATATTTCAGATTTCATTCACTCGAAGCCCAATAACCCGATAAAAATAAATTTCTAGTAATTTTGTTAAGTACATTGACAAATAAAAAAATATGTATGGAGCAACAAACCAATTTTATGACTTTTTTTTTTGGTAAACACTAAAACAATTATTTAAAGTGACTTTTCCGATTGAGTAAATTTATTGATATTTATATTAAGCGATTTTTGTCCTAGTACAAACCATGAGTCTTTATTGAATGTGAGATTAATTAACTTTATTTACTTTGTATTTAATTGTAACCTAGTTCGTTCTTTAATATAAACAAAAAGCAGTGATAAATAATTTGCTTCAACAAGCGCCCCCCCTCTAATTACTTTGATTTGTTTTTGTTGTATTTGCATTTATATTTAGTAAACTTTTAGTTGAATTTAATCCTTTGGCCAAATCTAGATTATCGTAAATAAATGCAGAGTTGTATAGAAATTTGGTTTCTATGGCGGCTGTTTTCATGTTTTTCTGCCATTTTGGATTTATTTGAAAAATTGCGTGCAATTAATTTAGGTTCTTCCCTTTTTAAAATTTTTGCAAGCATTTTGGTAAAAATCATTACAGTGGCTATAGTGATACCCTTGAGCAGCGTACTCTGTAAATGTAAATTTAAGTCCTTCTGCCATACAGTAAGATATTTAAAAATATTCTCATATCCTTTACGCTTAGGATCATAATAATACCAGATTCATTATAATAGGTATCAAAATTTGACATACTTAATAGAGTATAAAATGGGGACCTCGCATCTCCAACCTCCACCCCAACCCTACTTGGGTCTATGAACTCACTGATAAAAATGTTTTTCTTATTATTCCTATATAAATGGAACCCTAAAACTAATGTGGCCTACTGTTAAAATTGAATTTTTAAATATTTCTTAGAGTTAGAGAGTTGGTCAGATTTAGCGGCCCCAATTTTTTTTAAGTTCTGTTTACTTATCTAAAGGTTTCTCTTTAACAAGCGTAGCCGAAAAAATATCCTTCAACAAAAATTTTTTTAGTAAAAAAAAATTAAATTAAAAATTTAAAAAACCCCCGAACTTAAGTAATTTTCATTTAAAAAGTGAAAAATAATAAAAGAAACTTAATGTTAAAGTACCTAAGAATCTATTAATAATTCTAAAAAAAATACGTCGCGTTGGGGGACACGCGAGGGCAGACGTCGTTGACGGTCGTATCTTACATGCAAATTTTTGAAGTAATTCTATGAAAGTTTTGAAGTATTTTCTAAATTTGGTTTTTTAGTTAATCTTTGTTGCTTAATTAGACTATTTGTATTTAAATTGTTAGTTTAGGAGCGGTCCCCCAACGCGACGTATTTTTTTAGAATTATTAATAGATTCTTAGGTACTTTAACATTAAGTTTCTTTTATTATTTTTCACTTTTTAAATGAAAATTACTTAAGTTCGGGGGTTTTTTAAATTTTTAATTTAATTTTTTATTTCATACTTTTTATAGGTAGGTTAGGTTAAGTTAGACTTTAGTATATTAAAATATACTTACTATAATTTAGATTCTTGTTAAGGTATAGATTACATTTAAGGTCAAGCTCGTTTGCTTTTTTTTTACGCATTCTCCCCACTTTCACTCCCCACAACTTTTAAACGGCTCGACCGATTTTCATCATGTCTAGGAACACTCGCACATAAGTCACCTTTAATACAAAAAAAAAATAAATTGAAATCACTGCATGCGTTCGGGAGTTACGATGCCACAGACAGACAGACAGTCAGACAGACAAATTTTAAGCCAATCGGACAAAGTTGATGTTTTTAACTTCAAATGGCCATAACTTCTAAACGAGAAGAGATAGAGCAAAAACGCAAAGAGATAGAGAAAAAATAACCACAGATTCGAATCAGTGGCGTCGTCAGCTTTAATAGGACCAAATTTTAAGCCAATCGGACAAAGTTTATGTTTTTAACTTCAAATGGCCATTACTTCTAAACGAGAAGAGATAGAGCAAAAATAACCTCAGATTCGAATCAGTGACGTCGTCAGCTACAATAGGACCAAATTTTAAGCCAATCGGACAAAGTTGATGTTTTTCTCCCCACTTTTACTCCCCACAACTTTTAAACGGCTCAACCGATTTTCACCAAACATGTCTAACAACACTCGCACATAAGTCACCTTTAATACAAAAAAACTAAATTGAAATCACTGCATGCGTTCGGGAGCTACGATGCCATAGACAGACAGACAAACAGACAAACAGACACGTCAAACTTATAACACCCCTCTTTTTGCGTCGGGGGTTAAAGATATTAAAATGAAGTAAATGACATAAAAAAAAATTTTATATATTTTTCGCCATTTGTTTTTTAGTTTGTAAGGGTAAAATTTAGAAATTAAAACGAATATTATCAACTTGTTTTTAGATATTAAAAGTCAAGGAGCATATAAACTGTTAACAAATATAACAAAAAAATGTTCATAAAATAAACAAATTCTTTTTTATTTTTGAATTTTATTGGAAAAAAATAATCAATTGGATTTATTCATTTAAAATGTTTGTCTTTGCAAAGAAAAGCCTAGCTTAATATATTGCTATCGATTGCTAAAAAATCAATCGAAATTAAAAAAAAAAATTAACGAGGCTAATATGATTCATATATCGCATATCATTATCAAAATCGATCGAAAAACGAAAAAAAATACACAAAAGCGACCTCTGGCGACGCTCAAAATTGAAAATAATTTAAAATGTCGATTTCTCGACACCAAAAATAACCATTTGGCTATAGGAAAAATAATGTTTTTTGGCCTTGTAATTGAAAGGTCTTGAATATTTAAAAAAAAACAAAGGCGTACGTAAAGTCGGGCGCGGACAACTTTAGGATACCCTGTACCACTAGCTTGCAATAAAATCCGGTTCCTTCACAAAAAACAAAAAACAGAAGAATTTTTAAGCAAACATTTTTTTTTTACCGATCGGCCCTATGGGAGCTATATAATATAGTCAACCGATTTTGATGAAATTTGGTACAGTACCTGGGAACTATAAAAAACTGTTGAATACCAAATTTGGTTACGATATCTTCATGAACAAACTAATTATATATCTAAAACCTTTTTTTTTTGTCGAGGTCGTCACAAACACCCCCATGGGAGCTATATAATTTATCCCCGATATCAAAAAAATAAAATAAACTTGCCTCCTATGGAATAATATGGGATCTAATGTGAAAGTTTGGTAACTCTAGCTCTTACCATCTCTGAGATCTAGGCGTTCACACGGACGGACGGACGGACGGACGGACAGACGGACGGACGGACAGACGGACAGACGGACGGACGGACAGACGGACAGACGGACATGGGTATATCGACTTCTCTATTCACCCTGATCATATTTTAGGTAACTTTGGGGTGTCTCCGACGTCTCCTTCTATATGTTACATACATTTTCGGCTTGCACAAACTTAATATACCTTTTGTACCATACGGTACAGGGTATAAAAATGTGAAAAAGTGACCCGGAACTCATTTTAGACCCATAGTTTCTAAAGTAAAATAACTTAAAATAAAGAAACAAAATCGCTCAGAGCCTCAAAACGTTTTTTCCGTCCCATACAAACTGACCCTAATATACGTATATCCCAGAGTTGCATGGCCCTAAAAGACCGAATCTCAATAAACAAAAATCGATTTTATTATCAGAAAAAAAGTCGATTAAAACGATTCTTCGAGCTCTACAGCTCAGGGACAAGAAATCCTTCCATAGGGACTTTGACATAAAATTTTGTTGACTTGAGTGATTCCTACAAAAAAAACTGATTTGACATTTTTCAGCGAAAGGACTCATTCAAATTTTATAGATAAAGCGTGACACATTTAAAGAAGAGAATAAAAACTTTAGAAAAGAATGTTTACAACACTTTTAGGTTTATGGTCCATATATTTTTATAATTGAATAATATTTATTAACTTTGATATTTGATTAAAAAAAGTAGAGAAATATCATAGATTGTACCATTAAAGATCCCATCTTTACATATGCAGAAACTATTTGTTTTTTTCGAATATTTTTTTATTGACAGTCAACCGATAAATTTAATAGGCTATAATCCAATATTGATAAAAGAAAGAAATTAAGTTTCTTTGGACAATTGACAATTGAAAGAAAGTTAACTATCTATCGAGGACAGCTCCTAATTTTTCATATCTTAGTATAAATATAGTTTGTCCTGATATATACATCCAAAATTCCTTATTTTTAAGTCTTTTGGCTATGAAAACCAAAAAAATTTAAAAAAAAAAAAAGGCATTATAAATATACTTTAATTCAAACTGACACAAGACTCAATTAGAGTGGCCCAAAACACTTCCTCTATTAAAGCCTCGATTTACTCTTTCAAGTGGTTCCCCATTTTCACCACACCTTTTCTTAATATCCTTTTATTTACACCAATCAACAAGCACACACAAAGTACTCGATTGCAATTTAAGTGATAGGCTTTAATAAAAGCACGAGTTTTCATAAAAAGCCATCTTTATTAAAGCATAACAAACCAAACAAATCCTTGACAAACATTGCGAAAACACTAAAAGCATAAAATATTTTAAAAGCTATGAAAACCAAAATAAATTTGAATTTTGGTATCGGTTTTGTGTGTACTCAAAATGGAAAAAAAAAGTAGAAAAATCAAATATGGGGAAAAATCAAACTGTAAAGGAAACCCAAAAAAAAACAGCAACAAATATTTGAACTTTCTAATGGATAAAGGTACGGGGGTAAAGCCGAATAGCAAATGTGAAGGAGTAAGGGGTGTCTGGGTGGGTAAGTGAGTGTGTAACGCTAATATTAGCTAGAAAGGATTTTGTTTGCTTACGTTATGAAAAAAAAATATATCATTTTTTTTTTTCGACAAATCCTTGTTCAAAACAACTGGGCTGTTAAGAGACGGGATGTGCCGACTATAATCTACGCTGTATTCTTTAAATGGTTAAGCAGCTGAAAATAGTCAACGGGCTAGGAAGTGGAATTCCCAAAAAATAAAATACAATTTTTATTTAGTTTTATAGATATCGGAATTAAATGGATAGGTATTAAAAAATGGAATATATTGTATCAACGGCCATAATGTATTGCATTGGAGTTGTGTTCGTATTTGCAAAATAAAAAAAGAAATTTAGCTAGAATTGGGTGGGCTTTAATAATCTTTAGACAATTTTTCGTGAAAGCCTTAACGCTTTTTTAAAAAAAAAATTATTACTTTTAAACAAAGCATTTTGACCGAGGGAAATTTTAATATGTGTTAGTCCAAACGGTCTACTTTACTATAAAAAAACTTTAAAAAAAGTATATATACTTTTTTAGATATTTGTTCTTGAAAAAAGTTTGAATTTTTTGTTTTTTCGAAAATAAATTTTTCTTTTTCAATATTGCTAATGCAATAGTTGCAAAGCGTTACTCATTCCAGTCATTTCAAATGCTTACCCAATCCATCCACTTTTTACAAAGTTATGCACATTTAAAAAAAAGTGACGTAAAATATCGACATTTACCTCTAAAACAAAATGCGAAAAGTCCGAGAAAAACATTTTTTGAGCTAAAAAAAAAGTACGTGTCTAATGAAATGGACCAAGGAACAACATATTTCAGTTTCATTGAATTCTAAATTCATGTCCTGATATAACAAAAAAATCCTAAATGAAAACCCACAAAATATATATTTTATTCATAACAAAATTTGAAATTCAAAGTAAAAACAAATATTATTAGAAATAAATAATATAATTAAATAAAATCTAAGAATTTGGTCAAAAATAAAAAAAAATACCTTGTCTTTAACAAAAAAAAAAAAAATTCTTCTATTGCGACTTTTAGTATTTCTCAATTTAAATTTAATATAAAAATTAAAAAGTGATTAAACTAATGAGTCGAAAGCATTCCTAAAATTTAAGTTTCAATACTAAAAAAGAAAAATTTTCGTATTTTGGTCCGATTCGCTTATTTTCAGGACAAAATTTCATTATTTTTTCCACATTCACTAAAGCTATTAATATTAAGACAAAATTTATGGTTTTCTTGAATAAAAACTTGTATAAATATTGTTCATTAAAAATGTGTGATGGAAATTTAAGTAACATCACGCCATATAAATTTAACCCATATGTTAGGGCCCATTTAAAAAAAAAAAAGATTTAGATTTTGATTCAAAACTTGAAAATAAACTAAAATTATTTGTATTTACAATTAAAAATTTGATCCCAGAAACTTTTTCAATTCGCAAAAATTCGAAATTTTTTAATTCTAACCAAATTTTTCTCTATTTTTTGTAACGTAACGCTAAGCGTGCTTTTACTGGATATATTATTTGCCAGTAAAATTTTTTTTTTGAAAAGTCATCCTTTTGTTTTTCTAATATTTTGATGTACCAACGTAACGTCACGCTAAAGAGAATACACCTATATCTTTTTTTTTAAGTCTTTTGTCAAGATTGTTAAAAATCCGAACATAGAAATTATACACCAGAAAACTTTCCCAATTTACAAAAATTTATAAGTTTTAAATAAATTTTTTACTTAATCTACATACGCTAGCCCCGCTAGCCCAGTAAAAAAATCTTGATAATCCTTTTGTTTTTTTTTCATATTTTAAAGTACCAACGCAAGTTTTTATGCTTTCAATTACATTCCTTCTATTCAAGAAATCAAAAAAAAATTCTATTAAAAAACCACAACAATCTTTATTGGAGATTGTTGAAAATCCGATTTTAAGATTTCATTCTGGAACTTGATAAATTAATATTAAGATTTTGTGCGCATTATTATATTCTTTTTCTCGTTTTATTGTAGAACTTAAATAATCAAAATTTACTCATAAATCGAGATACTTTAAATTTATAAAAAAACTTAATTCAGCTGCGATTTTAATCTTATTTACATTATTTCTTTTTATATTTGCTTAGAAGGGGAGCAAGAAGTGATAGCAAGTGAGGAAATCCTTTTTTTTAATTATTGGAAAACAATTGTATATGGAAATATCGAGAGACAGATTACAGCTCTTGCCAAAAAGATTGCAATATAGACTTTTATTTCTCTAAAAAAACATTTTTTTGGCAAATATAACTATGATGGATTTCAAAAAATTTAAAAAAAGTTTGCGGCCAGAAAGAAACTATGAAAAAACGTGGGATCCGGATAAAATTTGGAGCATAGTAAAAAGCTGAATATAAGTAAAGAATCAGACCACATAGAGCTGAAATTATATACTCCCAACTAACTTAAGCATCAAGTAACAGATAGGCGAACGGGTAAATGGGCATGGCGATTACGATTACTTTTGCTAAACAAATTTTTGGTTCGTGGGGTCCCTGATTTCATATTCGCTGTTAAACTTAAACATTTTTTTCCCTAACTTTATGTACTCTTTACGATTTTTATACAGTGTAAAAAAAACTTGAAAGCTTTGCAACCCATTTTTTCTTCCAGTGTATAAAGTCACATGTTTTTTCATTGTAACTAAGAATGTAATTGATATATGGATATAAATATGTGATATTTGTTATTTTCACGCACTTGAATGCAAATTTCAACAGCTTAAAAGTGCTGCCAAATCCAAATCAACCCACATAATTCATAGTTATTTCAAAAGTTTATGAAAATCCCATAAATTGTTGCTGCCAAAGCGATTAATTACAAAAACACGCCCAAAAGCAATAACAACCAAACTTAAAGCCTGTGAAAAGTTGAAAAACTTAAAATGTCAAACAGAATACAACAACAATGTTTATTATTAAATTTACTTTTATATCTTTTATGCCATTTTGTGCGACACATTTTTAAATTGAAATTGAATTTGACATAAAAAAAAACCGAAAAAAAATGTTAAATGAGAAACATTTTGGCCAAAAGGCGATTCGTAAAACTCTCGGCGGAAAATTGCGCGCTAAATTTCAGCCGCGAAAAAAAAGGTGTCTACGTCTAGACGGGTTTGGTGTGCGTTTCTCGCCGCCGGGGCTTGGCGCTTTGATTAAATCATTTCCAACACATAAAAAAATAAAAATAATATTAAAAAAAATTGGCTAAAAAAATAAAAGGCCTAAAAAGAAAACAAAACGTAACAGCGAACGCGTAAATTGTATGTTGAAAAACGATATTGTCAACGTCATGAAGCTGATTTTTACAATTAATTTTTTTTTGCATTTTATTTTTTATTTTTAGGCTTTTTTTTATATATATATATATATTTGTATGTATGTGTGTGTACATTTGTCAAGTGCAGTTCAGCAAACAAACATAAAACTGGATTTCCAACAAAAAGTGCAACTTTAATTTGTTGTTGTTGTTGTTGTGCATATGTTCACATATGTTGTTGTTGCTTGACCTTCATTCATTGTGGGATTTCTGCCGATGTTGTTTCTCTTAGTTGTTGTTGTTATTGTTGTTGTTGGTTCCATTATTTACTCGATTGCTTTTATTAATGAGAGTTGTTGCATAATTTACAATGTTCAACTTTTTTTTATTTTTTTAAGTTCGCACAGATAATACAGATAATTTGTTGCAGCATAATTAAATGTTAATTGAGTTGGTTGCACATACAACATTTTTATATACGCATTTTTTTTTATTTAAGGTAATTTATCTTCTTTTATCAGAAAAATTGCTCGGACTGGAGTTGAAATATGTTGAAAAGTTGGCACTTTCTGTCTCTTCTTTCGTGGAGCCTAGGAGGGCAGGCTGAGAAGTAACTGAGTAAGAAGTGAGCTCTTTCATATATTATATTAAAAATTCATATACTATTGTATTATATATTAATCCAAATATAGCAACCTCTTATCGAACCTACGAGGTCAGGCTAATAAGTAACTGTCACAAATGGACCCCTTTTTTTATAATTTGTCTCATCACAATCTCCGCGTAGAAAACCTATTTATTTAGCTATCCTGCAATTTGGACCCCTCCCTGAGAGCAAACTTTTTCATTTAGATAATATCTTTTTAAAGCAATACACTTCAATAAATAAATAATAGAGATAAAGTAATGAAAGTTTTTATGCGATTTGTCAAACATACGAGGGAAAGCTGTAAAGTAGCCGCCATTTTACTCTTTCCAATAAAGCCTTTAATTAATATTTCAATTTTTAAAATTTTGTTTCACTATTTTACCTTCCTTCTGAACAACGAACTTAAATTCAGAGACGCTTTAATTTTTATATTCTTTCCAAAAGTCGAGATGCTCAAAATTGCAAAAAGATTTAAGTCACAGGGAATAAGTACAAAGCAATGGGAATGAGATTTTGAGTAAAATTAGACCAAAAAAAAGGGTTGACAGGAAAAAATTGCACACTGGAATTTCACTTGTTTAAAGTTTTAAGGAACATCCAAAGTCTATAGCTAAAAATGTTACATCCATCCTTCGTAGGGATTGCCATATTATTTTGATATAATATACATGCATACACTCAAAAAATTTTATAAAACAAGGTATTTTGATGACTATCCCAGAACCCTGACATTGCAAACTGAAAAGTCGATTATTTTTGTGAATATAAACGGTTTAGAAGGAAGAGGTACCGAAAACTGCCCAAAACAAACCTAAAAACTAGTGATAGGAATCGAAATGAGTGAAAAAAACTTGGATTAATTAAAAAAAATCGTATGTTTATGATTTATTAAATTGCAACTATGCTACTGAATGCTTAAGAACTGAATTTATTTATTGTTTAAGTATTTGAAACCGAAATATTTTTTTGTATAAAAGATTTCAGATTTTATAGTACATTATTGTTATATTTCATTAAATAAATCTTTCTTCTAATTTACAACACTAGTTTACAAATTTAAGGGTCATCAAGTTAACCTTCGTAGTTTTAGGGTAATTTTGAGTCGAGAAACATAAAAATGACAATCTTTTTTATCTTAGCTACATTTTCGGAATTATTTCGAAAACATGTTTTTTTTGTTTTTTTTTCCAGTTATTTTTCAATATATCGTGAATGTTTTATATAGATATAGAAAGATATACAATACGATTAGATTAAAAGGAATTGATGTGCTATGAACAATGATATATAATATGTATGTATAGATTAAGTAAAAATTATTGCTTTTGCACGCAACCAAAGTCCCAAAAAGGTAAAATTTTGGTTCATTAAAGAAAAAAAACCAAAAGTGGATTTTTTACGAACATTTTAAGTATAAAATCTTCGAAATCAAATGGAAACTATCCATGTTATGGAATCATGAACAAAAAATAGCGAATTCAGAAAATTCGAGAAGACCTAACTGAACGCAAATTAAAAACTTTGCGTGAAAATATTTATTTTTCATTGATCGAACATCTACAATTCTTATCCTTATCAACTTATTTATTTTTTAGTTCAGAAAACAATAAATTCACAGTGATAAAAAACTGAGAACCAAAATAAGCTATATTTGAAAAAAGGTAGCTGAAATAGGTTAAAAAGCAAAATAAATATGCTAAAAAATAATTTAAACGGAAATGCGTCCCAAAACAAAAGTTTTTCGCTGTTTTAGTATTTAAATATTTTTCTTACATATATTAACTTACTAATGATTTTATTTACGTCAGCATAATCGCTTATTGAAATTAATTTTTTATATTTATGTGGTACATCATAAAAATAAACATTATTGTGAAATTTAAAAAATTACTATAAAAAAATATTTAAAATTAAAATAACTGAAATTTAAAATGTTTCAAAATGTTGGTATTCTTATCAGTAGAACATTTCCATAGTAAAATGTCATACTAAAACCGTAAACGCCGTCAAAAAATTTTTTTCTGAAACAGATTTTGGGATATTTCGAAATAGCCATTTTTCGAAAAAATGTCTCTGCTTAAAAACAAATGATAAAAATAAACCGATTATAGTTGTAAATTATTTTTTTCAAATTTATGGTATGTTCTTTATTTATAAACCGCCGCATCTTAAATAATTTAATATAAATAAACTAGCAGAATGTGTACCAAAAATTGGCCCCAACGATTTTTTAAAACTAATGATAGAAATCGATGCATAGGTGAAAAAACTTGGTTAAGCTACTGTAAAATTGTTGACCAAGTTTTATTCATATAAATCATCAATAGGGCTCTTTCTAAAACAATATTTATTATTTTTTGATCAAAATATGTTTATACGTTATCCCATGTTTACATGGTGTGAATGTAAATCAATTATATTTGGTATAAAAATACTTAAAAAAAAAGCAAAAATTTGTAAAATATTTAAAAACTAATTATAAAAACCATTTTTATTTATTTTTTTTTTTTGTTAAATGGTTCAAAAAATGATAGTACATATTTGTAATATTGAATAGAATAGACATATTTTCTTATTTATAACACTAGTTTACAAAGTTGAATTTCTTTGAGTAAACCTTGGTATAAAAGCGTTACACTAACCAATTTTTGGTTCACTAAGTGAACACCTTTATTGCAATGAATATTTGGCAAATTTCATCTGGATGTATTTTTTTTTTAATTCTTAAATCCAATCAACCTGACAATTCCAACAGCTGTTTCTGAAAATCTAGTATGTTTGGTTTTATCTTGAATTTTTTTATAAAGTGCTGTTTTTTATTAAGCGTTTTGCAATATTTATGGGATTGTGAGGCTTAAAAATATCTCCTATTGTACTCAACAGATTTTGATCATTTTTATATAAAAATGTTTCAATTAGCCGTCGTATAAATTTCACAAACATTGTTATTCAATTTACGTTTTGATAGGTATTTAATACCATGCCATCATATGAAAATTATATTTATATTACAAAAATTTTAAAATTAATAAGTTATTAGTCCTTATATCATTAAATGTTTTAAGATTAAGACTCAATAATAGTCAAAGAACATTTTGACATTTTTAACTTAATTTGATTTCAAAGAAATTCTGCAACTTGATTGATTTATTTTATTGCTATGCCAATAAAGCGCTTCCTGGAAATGCTGTTCTACAAAATTGTGTCATCAGCTTAAAATAAGCTTAAAAAATAAATTTTCTCGTGTGTAAGATTAGGATTTCTATTTAATTTTTACTACTTGAAGTTGTTACTTAAATATTAAGCCAGACTCTTAGTAGTAAGAAAATTTAAAAGGCGTGACGAGCAAATTTTTGCTTTTTTAGGAGTACTAGCTCCATAGTAAGAACCAAAAATAAACCAATCATTGTGGGATTTGAAAGTTGCCTCTAAGGAAGATGCCTCTAATCGTCTACATCAAATTTTCTCGCTGCCACATACAATTTTGCCTTAAATATTAAACGTTTAATCTCTTTGTGGCATTCTTTTATCTTGACCTCATTAAATTATTAATGGGCCAACCTTCACTTTAAAAACGTTTTCATCTTTTTCCCTTTTGGCATATAAAGTTTGCCTGCTAATATGCTTTCATTTATTTACACCGCAAACAAAAACGCAATGACAGCAATAAATGTCAGGCACACAATGAATTGGACTGCCTAGTCTAGGCCGAATCACGGAGAGCTTATATACACATATACACTCTCTCTCCCATACACACACACATGCATGCCTTGTCTACGTCAGCAAAACAGGCAAATACGCTATGGAGCAATTACCAAAAATCTAACCCAACTTCACTCTCTCTCTCCAAATGCTTCAGCTCAATAAAATAGAAACCAAAAAAAAAACAGAGAGAAGCTTAAAAAAAGACGAAAAATATTTGCACAGTTTTGTTCTCTATCCTGTGCCTGACATTGAGCCGCCGCACTTGCCCAGCCCCCGTGCACCTCCCCGCCTCTGCACTTACAGTCAGGCTCATAAAAATGTCTGCACAGTGGCAAAGCAACAAAAACAAGTCTAAACAAATGCATTACAAACCAAAATGCGTTGAGTTCAAATCTAGTGCATTTGGCTCGAACGCGACGTGGGGCGTATACGTAATCAATTGTTGCAAGAACGTAGCGCTGTCTGCTTTGGTCAGTAGTTATGTCCTGTGCCATACAAAGGACTGGCAAACATGGAGTACTACATATAGGACGAGACCCCTTTGTTGTCATCCATTCCAGTATATTAGAACTGCTGTTGTGCTTCGTTTGCTTTGTACTCTTCATCGATAACGATAGCAATTGGTAATAGGAGTAACCGTAGGATGGGAAGAAAATATGTTTGAAAGTTGGTTCCATCGTATAAAATTCATTTATTTTTTATGAAAACTATCAAATTTCCTTGTAGAAGGTTAAATGCTACAGTAACGAAGTGATCTTAAAAATTAAAGATATTTAATAACTTTAAGATTGACTAAAAATAAATCATCTGAAAACTAAGATACTACTGTGGCCAAAACCTAGTAGGAATTTTTCGATGTAAATTACGCGGGTAAATATTTTCCCTCAATATTTTTGGTTCAAGTTGGTACAACTGTTACTGACTTTCATGCCAAATTATATGTCAAAATATTCATTAGTGTTTGAGTTCCGCTTGTCTTTGTGCGAAAGAAAAAGTGAATTTGGCAATTTTTCCAATGTCTGAAATTATTCAACAAAGAAGTGCCATCATATTTTGTTTCCCGAATGGAATAAATGCTGCAGAAAAGTTACAAATATTAAAGAAGGCTTACGGGCATCGAGCTCTATCAAAATCAACAACATATGATTGGTATAAATTGTTCAAAGAAGGTAGAGAACGCGCTGAAGCCAAAAAGTGCCCTGGTCGACCATCGACCTCAACTGACGATGCTCACATCCAAAAAGTAAAAGAATTAGTCCTTGAAAACCGTCGATTAACTATAGGAGAACTTGCTGATGAAATTGGCGTATCAAAGGATCAATTAATATCATTTTGAAAGATGTTTTGGGTCTCAAACATGTCAAGCCTCGATTGGTACCAAAAATGCTGAATTTTCTTGAAAAACAGCACTGATTTTTCGTGACATTTTCGCCAAAAATGCAATCAATATCGTTTCGCAACCACCTTATTCACCTGCTCAGGTAGACCTCTAGCTATTTCCAAAACTCAAAAGACCACTCCGAGGAAACCGGTTGGAGTCGATTGAAGACATTCAACGTGAATCCGCGCGTGCTCTGAAGGCTATACCGGTAGAAGACTTTTTTACATGCTTCGAGGACTGGAAAAAACGGTGGCATAAGTGTATTCTATCGGGAGGGAACTATTTTGAAGGGGACGAAATTGAAGAATAAATAAATGTTTTTGGATTTATAAAAAAATTCCTACTAGTTTTCGGGCACCGTAGAACTTTTTGAACTTATATTGAAACACGCTTAATGCCTGAAGCGGAAATCAAAAAGGGATAGTGTAAAGTTTAGAAAATACAATTCTAAATATATTTCGTTGCTAAACTGATTTCTCCTTCTTGGAAATATGCTTTGAATATATAAATACATACAATCAAGCGCATCAAAAAAGGGTACAAAAAAGCGTACTATTAGTAACGTCAAAAAATTTTGGAAAACTTTATTTTTATCTAATTAAAATTATTAGGAAAAAAAACGTACATATGAAAAATATAAAAAATTGTCAAAATTTTTTAATGTAATTTATTGATTTTAAACGTTAGATGCGTTCCAGAAAAAAACGTGTAAAAAAAAGACAAAATAATCCTTAGGCTGGTAGGAAAATAAAATTAAGATTTCCCTAAATAATTCATGTTATTTCGAACCCGTAAAAATAGACAGCTTAACGAGAACTGGGATCCCTCAGCAGAAATAAGATGTCGCATTAAAATGGCAAGGTGCGCATTTCTTAGACATGGCAAAGTCCTAAAATGTCGCGATTTCAATCTGCATCTAAAAAAGCGCTTCATAAAATGTTATGTATGGTCAGTTCTTCTATATGGCATGGAAATTTGGACCATAAAAATATCAGACATGAACAGACTGGAAGCATTTGAAATGTGGCTTTTTCGGAGATTGCTCAGAATACCTTGGAACGATCACGTTTCTAATGAAGAAGTCTTGCGAAGAGTTCACGTTGATAGAAAACTGCTCAATGCTATCTAACGAAGAAAAACTTGATATCTGGGTCATATTCTGCGAAATCCCAAATATGAGCTGTTACAACTCATTCTGCAAGGCAAGATTGAAGGAAGAAGAGTCATCGGTCGTAAGTAGTTCTCTTGGTTGAGGAACATAAGGCAATGGACCGGTATGCAACATGTGGGTCAACTCTTGGAAGCAGCTAGAGACCGCGAATTATTTTCAAATATTGTTAAAAATTTGTCCTGAAAATACTTAATATTATTTATATTTTTATGTTTATACTTTTTTCTTGTATAATCGAATTGCAAATAAAGAAGAAGAAAAATAGACAGTGTAATAACAGAATTGGGTGTATTGCATTTCTAGGGAAACCTTAGTGGCTTAATCTGACTCTGGGATTAGCTTACTAAAGGGTGTTTTTTTTAAACCCGTCCGTATTTCAAACTTAAAAAACAACTCCGAAAAATTAATGTAATTATCCCAAATATGGTTATATTAGAAAGGTAGTGTCAATTTTCCTCTACACTGGCGATATTTTCTTAGGACCGTGCTGTTCTCATTCTGGTTGATGACTGGACAACGTGGAACGTCAAATAATCTCGAACATGGTCGAATGACACGTTCTGATGGACGATTAATCGGCCCATAAACTGTATGAAGAGCTCTGTAAGTTGTACAACAGAACATTGATTTCGATTAAATATCTCAAAGATTTGAAGGGGTTGTTGTGGTGTTAATCTTCCCATGATGAATTGTTAGTTCTTACTGAATAAAATGACATTGGACATTAGTCAAAAGTGACAACTGGTTTCAGAGAAATCCGTTTCGGACTCGCTTAAAAACACCCTTTATTATTTTGTGTTTTTAGTAGTTCTTGGGCAGACTCCCATAATTATTTAGGAAATTTGATAAGAGGGAATTTCTGATTAACCTTATGAAAGAGTAGATATGTTAAAATTTGAATATACAGGGTGGTCCATCTACTGTTTGGAATTTGAACTACCGATTATTTGACTTTTAAGACGTCAAATATCATTCATATATTTATAACAATTTAGTAAAAACATTGACATTTACGAAATGGGACGCTATACGCTTGAAGAAAGTTGGGAAATATTAAAAACTTGGCCGAAGATGGCGAATTTGATCGAAAATCATATTTTCGGACGAAGCTCATTTCCACCTCGGTGGTTATGTTAATAAGCAAAATTGTCGCATCTGGGGAAAGCGTTTCCCGAGAAGCCAATGCACTCACAACGAGTGACTGTTTGGTGCGGAATTTGGTCTGGCGGCGTCATCGGCCCATTTTTCTTCGAAAATGAAGAAGGAGCTGTCGAAACCATCAATGGCGTGGGCTACCGCGCAATGTCGACCGACTGGTTCTTCGAACAAATGGAAGATGAAGCTTTGGACGATATTTGGATTCAACAAGACGGCGCCCCGTGCCACACAGCGAACGCCACAATCGATCTTCTGCGCACAATCTTCAGAAATCGCATAATCAGCCGAAATGGTGTTGTGAATTGACCACCAAGAAGCTGCGATTTGAAGCGTTTGGACTATTATCTTTGGGGTGCGGTGAAAGATTTATGCTATGCCAACAATCCGCAAACAATAGATGAGCCCGAAACAATCGAAAATGTGCTCAAAAATTGGACCGATCGAGTGGCATACTGCCAAGCCAGCCGTGGTGGTCATTTGACCGAAAATATTTTTCATAAATAAATGTCATGAACCAACCTTTTAAATAAAATTTTGAACATTGAAAAATATTCAGCCGTTTTGTTTTTATAATAAAATTAAATTCCAATTTACGGACCACCCGTTACTATATATCTTCAATTTATAAATCGATTGCGATTTATAGGGTGGGCCAATTGCATTTTATTTATATATTTTTCGACAAAAACTATACCAAATATAGTTGTATGCTCATAGTTATCCGTGGGCTTCATTCATTTGATTCTTGAAAGTGTAAATAAAAATTAAGTGTAATTAAATACGTCACTAAGACGTTCTAGCTAGTTTCCTCAACTATGTTTTTTCACAGAGCGACCATTTTCACAGTCTGTACCACTTTTACACGTTGTGCGGTTCTTAAACGATCCAGGAATAAAATTGAATAGTTTTGAACATGTTATATGCCATAGAGAATGCAGTTTGGAAGGGTATATTCCAAAATATCAGTGCTTAACAGCAACAGATGCACCACCTTATATTTAATAAATTTTCTTTTTGGAAAATTGAATAGAAATAGAATAGGTATAGATATTTCGTTAGAACCAAACTCTACTCAATATATACCCAATTTTTTTTGGCGTCTGCTTTTTGGCAATTACTATTGGCTTAATCGAATTGTTCTCACATTTTCGGGTCATTGCTGTGCATTCTTTTGTTCCAATATTGATTTTCATTTTGGTTGCCAAACACTAGAAATAAAAAATCGCCAAAAGCGCTTCAATAGTTATTCAAAAATTTTATGTTGATAACTTTTTTTTTTATACTTGGCCAAAATACTAAATGAACAATATAAATGCAATTCGTTTGTTATTTGCGAACTTGTTTTTGTGTATTGCAAATGGCAGCAAAACATGAAAATAAAAATGTTAAATTTATTGCCAACTTTTCTTTGGCTTAAAAATATAATTTAATTGTACTTTGAGAGTCAACTTAATGTTGTAGATAATTTAAGCATAATTTTTTAAGCTAGCTGGATCTTTATGGTATTTATTGTGGCAACATAAATCAAGTTAAGACCAATAATTACATGCTATTTATTGTTCTTTCATTTTGGCTTAATTGCGAACACACGCTACAGTTGAAAAACTTCAAAACGATTTGGAACCAATTGACCCAAACTGCCAATAAAATTGAGTAGCATAAAATGTAAATAAGTTGGCTCACACAGATACACACGAACACTCACACAGATATACAAACACATAAGCGTCGTGTAGAGCGCGTTAATAGCCAGATTATGATGAGAATGACGATGACGATGACGTTGGCAATTGTCGAGAGATGATACAAAATCGTAATGAGAAAGCCATAAAATAAACAGTTGAATAATCGAGTGAGAGAGCCGCCGGCAGAACACGAAATCGATTCGACAGTTCCAATACCGAAAACAATAGCAAAATATGCGAAATAAAACATCCCGAAAAGCTAACAGACAAGTTCAGGCCAAGATCAAAGAGTTACAAGTTTGAGTGCCGTTGATCGGACAGATGTCTATGTATAATATCTAAATCTTTTGACCATGTAAGTAGGTGAAGGTGCCTTGACTTTTGACGCGTACTTCGGCTGTTTACCTTTTAATGAGCAAATATTTGCTATTTTTAAATTTTATGATTTATTATTTTGACAAGATTTGGCTGTAAATTGATGAACCGTTTGCGGTTTTCACTACTTTATGGGTTATAGAGATGGTTACATAATTAATTAGCAAATTATCTGCACATGACTGAAATTGATATATATTTCATGTAGTAAATTATGTTTCTGATGAAGCTGTTTTCCAAGTGGAGTTGAATTTCGTGTAAGAAGTAGGTTGAACGACTTTGGGATACCCTAAATCATATATATTTTCTTAAAACCAACTTAGATTTAAAAAAAATGTATTCAAAAATAGAAGCTTAGTAACAATTAAATAAAAACGAAATAAACCGCATTAAGTTTAAGAACTGAAATTGTTTTTAATTCGCTGGGCGCAGTTTTCAGCATTACTGCAAATTTAGCTTTTTCCCGTCAAATCTGGCTATTTCCGAAGCCCAATTGCGGAAAAAATTTGTGAATTGCGGGAAGCGGGAATTCTGGCTTTTTTAAAAATGAATTTGGCTTTTTTAATGCTCGGTTGCCCATTGCAAAAAAAAAGGTTTGTTTCAAAATATACAATTTTCGATAAATCTGTGAAAAAAGTATACCAGTTTTGGTAGAAATATACCAAATGTGTGTAATAGTGGCAGCTCTATCATACGTTTATATCCATATTTGCCAATATCACCGCCACTAATTAACGCAAACTGTCGTTACAATCAAAAAAAATAGGGCGCTGTTTAAGTGTGAATTTTTTTGGAGACAAATTTCGCCATGCCAAAGGAATACAAACAAAAGTGCCGTGATGCTTGGATAAAGAGCGAAGAATTCAAGGCGTGGCTTCGCAGGGATGACACGGACGAAAAAAGGGCCTATTGCAGCTGCTGCAAGACTACAATAACTGGAAAGCTAAGCGATTGTCATATTGGAAGTTGAAAACTTGGAAGAGCATGCAGAATCCGATGTGTACCAAGGGTATGATTTTGAAAAGAAAATCCAATCTTTAAATATCGATGCGGGCCTTGAAAAAGAAATTCGTGGTCGATGCACTAATTTTGTGATTCAGCTTATCAAGCAGCTAAAGCAGAGGTAACCAATTTGTCAGATTTTTCTACCGAACGTTAAATAATTTTGATTTTATTTTCAGGCATCCCGACAATTTAAAAATTTTAAAAAACGTCGACTTTTTTCCGTCGACAAAATTCTGTCTACTAAAAACAAAGGAATTACAGAAATGTTAGAACACCTCCAAGTAGACAGAATAGCAGACATTGAGCGGTAGTACAATGATATTAATCTAGTTAAGAGGGAAAACGTCAATGACAGCACAAAGTTTTGGAATGAAGTTTCTCAGTACAAGGATTCTGGTGGCAACCGCAGATTCCTTGAACTGGCAGCTGTTGCACTGCAAATGTTTTCATTGCCATTGTCCAACGCGGATGTTGAGCGCGTATTTAGCCAGCTTAACTTGGTAAAATCCAAGTTAACGATCTCAATGAGCCTCAACACAATAAACAGAATTCTTAACATAAGGTATTATTTTATAGTGAGTCAAAGGATGATACCGATTTATATATTATTTATTTTAATGTAACACACAGATATGTTTTGCGAAACATTTGGACAAATGCTGCTATGACTATAAAGTCCCTTCAAATTATCTTCGCATGATCGATACGAACATGTCGTACGATTGTGAAACCGATGCTAGTCGCGAAGAATTAGACGACGTGCCGAAAATCTTATAAATAAAACAAAGCAAAAAAAAAACTAACCAAAAAATCGTTTTTTTACGCTTTATTCAGAAAGCTTTTCAGCTTTTTTTGCCGTTGCTTCCATCCAGAAGCAGCTTTTTTTTCTGGAAAAAAATTGGCAGCACTGGTTTTCAGTGCCTTATCCAGCTAAACCCTTTGGTATAGTGCTTATGAACTTCAAAATCTTTTTAATTAATATATTATAATATTATATTAACTATATCTGACTTAATAAATAAATTACTGTTTTAATTTGATGAACATTTACTGAATGTAAGCTCTATGAAAATACTTATTTTTTAATCTCATGCTGAAAGTAAAATATTTTTTAATTTTGCCTTATTTTTCAAAGTTTGTCAATACATACATATATAGCATTTAAAAATCTTAAATGACGTGTTTTGTTTTAGTTCATATTTAAATTGTAGTATATAAATATTTATAGCTTTGTTATTTATATTGTAGATCTCATAGTAAAATACTACATCCATTCAAAAATTCTTTATAGTCATTATCTTTTCTCTTTCTGTACTAAAATAAATAAATAAAGGATTTTGACAGTTAAGTCATAGATATTGTAATTTGTAACTAAAATTTATTGGGCAAAAATGCCCATTGTCAAGAGTTTCAATTAGGTATAATTGCCTATTATGTTTATACCCTGTACCGTATGGTACAAAGGGTATATTAAGTTTGTGCAAGCCGAAAATGTATGTAACATATAGGAGGAGACGTCGGAGACACCCCAAAGTTACATAAAATATGATCAGGGTGAATAGAGAAGTCGATATACCCATGTCCGTCTGTCCGTGTGAACGCCTAGATCTCAGAGATGGTAAGAGCTAGAGTTACCAAACTTTCACATTAGATCCCATATTAATCCATAGAAGACAAGTTTATTTTATTTTTTTGATATCGGGGATTATATAGCTCCCATGGGGATGTTTGAGACGATCTCGACAAAAAAAAAATTAAATGGATAATTCGTTTGTTTATAAAGATATTGTAACCAAATTTAACGTTCAAAAGTTTTTTATAGTTCCCGAGCACTCTACAAAATTTGATCAAAATATGTTGACTATTTCATATAGTTCCCATAGGACAGATCAGCCAAAATAATTTAAATCAAAATTCGCTATATTTTGTTTTTTAATAAAGATATCGTAACTAGATTTGGCTTTTTGAAATTTTTTAGAGCACTTAAGCAATGTGCCAAATTTGAACAAAATCGGTTGATTTTTGAGCTCCCATAGCGCCGATCTTCCAATCGATTTTTTAACTAAATTTGTTGTGTTTCGTTTGTTTATTGAGATATTTCAACCAAATTTGATATTCGTGAGTATTTTATAGTTCCTAAGCACAGTACTAAATTTAATTCAAATCAGTGGACTATATCATATAGCTCCCATAGTACATATGGGTCCAAAATAACGTTTTTTATTCAAAATTCGATGTGTTTGGTTTGTTTGTAAAGATATTTGAACTAAATTCGGCATTCAGATCTTTTTTAAGCAGTATTTAAGCACTGTGTCAAATTTTATTGAAATCGGTTGACTATATCATATAGCTCCCATAGAAACGATTGGTCAAAATAAACAAATTTTTTGCTTAAAAGTTCTTCCGTTTTTGGTTTTTTATGAAGGAACCGGACTTAATTACAAGCTAGTGGTACAGGGTATCCCAAAGTCGTCCGCGCCCGACTTTACGTACGGAATTTTTTTAGTGTATGTTTGTTCAAAGTGAATATCCCAAATAATTTTTTGGATCATGAAAGCTGTAAAAAATCTATGTAGCCAATCCTGCTATTTTTATTATATACCCAAATTTTTTAAATGTCAAAAGGAATCTTGTAAAAAACAAACAATAATTATGAAAAAAAAATAAAATTTTACTTTGTATAAATATTTTTTTTTTATTTTCAATCCAAAAGTCACAAGTTAATTTCAGACGTATAAAATAATTCTTTAAAGGAAGTATATTTTATATAAAACCTAAAAATTTAAGGTCCACATACAGATTCCGACTCGCCCTCCTATATATTATCTATCTACATCTACTATAACATTAATTGTTCGTTATATCTACGTTCTCAAATAAAACTATAAATTTCCAGATCAAACTGAGTACATCTTCCTTTGCATATTAGTTTAATTCTTCTAGCTTATTTCAACACTGGTTAATTGTAATTTTTTTATTATATTATATTTACAATCTATCTTTATTAGTATGAGTAACGTAGATTAAGTTGTAAACCACTTTTCGATAATTTTATTCCAATTTCTGATCTATTGTGACTTTCAAAGTAAAAGTATTAAAGTTTCGGAACTTTTTATTATTACATTAATTTTCCCGTCAGAAAAAGCATTCACATTAAAATAATCAAGATCAACCAAAATAAAAGATTCATAAATTTCCCAAAAATTCATTTATTTTTTAATTCGATTTTGGACCTAAAAAAAAAAATTTAACACTGGTTTCTTTTCAAATCAGTTTTTACCATAAATAATTTCTTCATAGTGTTTCTGATCTGCCTTTGACAGTTCCCTAATTCTTTCTCCAAGAAAGCCATACAAAAATTGACTAATCATCATCATATTAGAAGTCTATCAATTAGCAACCTGAGTTAGTATGTGAATTTACCACTTCAAAAATTTACAACTCAGCAACTTCACCGAAATTATTAAATCGTTTTACAACAGAGTCCCTCTCATTAAAGCAAATCCACCCTCATCATGCAAATGTTTAATAATAGCTCTCCAGCTTTTTAAAATAACCTCATTAGAGCATTAAAATATATATTTATAAATGGAAAAATCCCATTACCGTATTACATACACCAATTAAACCACACAAACTTTTTTCCCAAGTACCCAATCCTTTTATATTAAAACCAAAATTTGCTTAATTTTCTTTAGAAAAAAAAACGCAACGTAACAAAAAGATTTTCCAATCAATGTGAAAATGGAGTTCACTTAAGTCAATGAAAAGTAAATTTCTATACTTATATACATTTCCTCCCCGCTTAGGTGGGGAGCGGGGGAGCTATTACCTACACACAGTAGCAAAGTACATAAGTAGATGAAAAAAGGTGCTGGATAAAGTGAAGCAGAAAATTTTCCATTTGTGGCAACTGCGGAAATTGCATTAAGGCAAAAGTTTTGCTTTCAACTTGAGCGATTCTGCCCGATGGTGACGATGACGGTGACGATGCCCCTTGGAGCGGCCTGCTGCTGCTGGTGGCACATTTACCTAATTACCCCAAAGTGGCGACATCATTAAAAAAAAACTTGCACAGCTCTTTTGATTAAAGCCAATGTGCGTACATAAAATGTAAACATGTATATAAAACATATATATGTGTAGTCATATATATGACTTTATAAGACCACACGAGAGATATACTACAAAGTAAATTTAAAATCATGTCAATTGCGTTGCAATTTCCACGAAACATTCCTTTGGTCGGAAAATGCTTGAAATGATTGTGAAATGATTTCCGCAGAAGCAGCGCCTACGCACAAAGATATCATCAGCATCGGACTCTATCAACGCATCGTATCATATCAAAGATATGTCGCCATTCAATAAAAATAACAATTTTAATGAAAATATTCATTTTTAAGCGTTCGGACGCTGCGTGCGAGAAACTTGTTTTCGAATGGTAAATACACTACGAAAGTAAGGGTATATGTACTAGATGGGTTATTAGGTGGCAAAAATTTCGGTGTAACCTTTAATGAAGCAAATAATTGATTCGACTACTGGGCTGGAAAAACGGGTGATTACGATGGGTCTCAAAGTTCTCAAAAGCGTCCTGAGATATAACAAAAAATGTTTAAATTTTTTCCTAAAGTTTAAAAAAAGCTAGAATTCTACTTCTTATAACTTGAAAAAATTAGTTTAGTTTTTTTTTTTAATTATTGATTATCTTATTTTTCATCACAAAATTCATAATATGACATAAATCCGATGTTTCGATACTTTTAACTGAAAAACATCGATTAATCGATATTTAAATTAAAATAAAATTCTTCTAAAATGTACAAGTTTTCTGAGCCTTAAGTTAAAAAAATTAACGAATTCTTAAAACAGATAAAAATTTATACGGAAATATTTTAAACAGAAACTTGTGGACATCCGATAAATATAAAGTCTTGAAGATTACAACATTTTTTGCCAAAATAATAAAAAAAAATAATTTAAAAAACATTTCCTAAGTGATTCCTTTCTAAATAAATTTACTGTTTTTCTATAATATAATGTCAACTGTTCTTAGTTGAACTCCTTTAATAAATAAATTAAATTAAAAAAAAAGTAAAGGGCACATTCATGGTCATAGGATCGGTTTAGAACAAGATAAGCTCAACTGGAATTTAAAAAGTTCTACAAAAAATATCGTAGAACAAATTTATAATTTTATTTTTGGGATGTCTAAGAGTATTTAAGGAATAAAAAATGTTGTAGCCTATTCAATTTAGTTTCTTAATTCAAAATTTCAATTTTTAAAGACAAAAAATTTTTAAAAGTATTAAATTGAATTATTGTTTGAATATTACAAAACTATCAAAAACTAAAAAAATATATATAATTATATAAATAAAACTAAAAAAAATACTTTAAGCAACATTTCCTTAGTCATAAAATTAAAAAAAAACCAATTCAGGGCACATCTTGGTTATAGAATCCGGTATAGAACAGAATAATTTCAACTAGAATCAACCAATATTTAAAAATTTCTAAAAAAAATATCGTACGAATATTAAAAAAATTTCAAAAAAATACAATATTTCCTTAGTCATAAAATTAAAAAAAAAAATATTCGGGGCATATCTTGGTTATGGGAATGGAATAAAACAGAATAATCTCAACTAGAAGGAACCAATACTTTAAAACTTCTAAAAAAAACTATCCTCGAACGAACTAATAATTATTAAGGAATAAAAAATATTGTTGCCTAGTGTTTTTAAATTTAATTAGAAAAACAAAATATAAAGAAATTTAAAAAAATATCGAAAACAAAAATACATAATATATACATATGTATATATATTTTATAATATCTATTTATCTATAATATCTATCTAATGTAATTCTATGGTAAAAAATATCATGAAGAATGTTTTGCATTTTCACATTTATTTTGGGATGTCAAAACACATAAAAAATTATAAAGAAAGGTATTTAAAAAAAAAATTATCGAATCGATGCATATATAAAAAAAAATAGCAGAGTGTCTATAAACAAAAAAAATTATTATGTAGCTTATAGTAGGTGCTATATGAAATTATTTTGAACCTAACTCAATTACAGAAAAAGTAGATTTTCAGTTTCGATGGTTAAATAATATTTCAATAGGTTTCGCTGAATCCTTATTCAGGGTTTAGAAGCAAGTCAGGGTTCTGATATAACCTAACAAATTTCTCCAGCTCTTGTCCGACTATCAAATTAAAAAATCTATAACATATATTTTTTTAATGTGAAATATTTATGTACTTTTTAAATTTAAAATAAATTACACTGTGCAACATTTTCGAGGTCATCGGCTGGAAACAATTTCTCTTTTCGCTTTTTTTGGAGTACATCCTGAAACTAGAGAAGACACTGAATATGATGGACGCACTGACAGAGATGTAGCTCTGGATTCTCTTTCTAGCTCGGACGATACAGAATCAGACCATGACTTTGAACCTCCACCAAAAAAATCGAAACCACAACAAGCGTCAACTTCAATGGATATCGATTGATTCATGATAAAAATCAAACTACTAGAGTATGTTTTTAGAAAAAAATGTTCTGCAAAATAGTTCACTTTCGTAATACCAAAAGGTATTAAGGAATGTTCGGATGCAGTTGGCATGTGCAAGAGAGTTTTGATTGTTACTGGCAAATATTTCGCTAAATATAGGAATGCTAGATTTCCAATAGTTTAGCTGTGTATAGTAAGAAGCATAAAAATATGATAATTTTTTAAAAATATTAGTAATTTTGTGACACTCGATACAGTTTCTTTTCGGTGTCTGTTCAACATACAACTTATTTATCTTTGATAACATCCAAAACTTTTCTGAAGATATGAAAACAAAAATCCGAACGGTCTATGGTAGGTAGACTCCATAAAAATGGTCTTATTCCCAAATAATCAGGTTTGAGCGGAAAAATTGCGGATATACAATACAAAAACTACCTTATTGATGACTTTGAGCAAAATCTTTTGGGTGTTTCTCTAGTTTCAGAATGTACTCTAAAAAAAGCGAAAAGAGACGTTGTTTCCATTTTTTGTGTTGCACTGTATTATGTAATATGAAAAATACATACGACTTAAAAAAATCTATGTAAATCATTTATTTAAATACCCTATCAATACAAAAAAATGTATATATGTATATTATATTGCCATTCTCAAAGTGAAAACTCTACAAAATGCGCTCTAGGACAAAATGTCGAATTTTTGACATTAATTCGAAAAATGAAGATTTTCACATTTGCGACACATATAATTATATAGTAACTAATAAAAAATTAAAGGAAGTATTTTGTGAATATGCAACTAGTAATAAATCAAGGACCTTAATTAAATTTATTTAAGTAAAAAAAATTTTTAGAAATAACTAATTCATTATTTAAGGCCCATACCCAGCACGTAAAATTTACTAATGGAATATTAAAATTTAATTTTTATTTTTTTTATTTAATATTAATTTAAATTTCTGTTACGAAGTTAATGGTTATCGAATATGAAATACAAAACTTCAATTTTGGAATGAGAAAATACTTTAATCGATATAATAAAAAAATTGGGATTTTTTTCAAAAAAATCTCTCCATTATCTTCTACAGTGCAATGTTAAATAAAATTAGATATAAACAGTAGAAATTCATCTATGGCTGCTGAGCATCTCATAGTCGTAGTATTCCCACTATTCTCAGCCCACTTGTTCGCATTAGATTTTCCTTAATGAAAATTACTCTGCTCCATGCGTAATATCTATAAACTGTCGTCATCAACAACGCACTCCGCCGATCATAAAAAATTCACAAAACTTGGCCAGTTCGCCTTGAAAATGCACTTAGGCTTAATTTTTTCTATAGACTTTTCAATTAGCTGCAATTTTGCGCCTGGCAGCTGCTGTGAATTTCAATTCGAGAGCTCGGAACAGACGTCTCCCCGCCTAATTTCGTAAAATTGATGACGTTTGTTTTTTGAATTAATCAAAAATAAAAACAAAAACCCCAACTACTTTGGCAAAACTCTGGCACATAAATTATACCAAAAACCTTTATGGAGTGACTGACAAGCGGCAGATGACCGCTCAAGGGTTGTTGATGGATTACAAATTACCAAAAATTGATTTGCAGCACGCAAAAGTCAAGTCCGTCGGTTTCAGGGTTGCCCCCTGCTGCCTGATTAAATATGCAACAAAGGTGCAACGCTGGCTAAATCGAAATCAATACACGCACTCAGCACTTGGCATTAAGTCAAATCGTTTCAGCCTCTGGCAGTGGGTGGCAAAAGGAACAGGCCAGGCTAGTTGACCACTTGGACAGTTTGGCATTTTGGCCAAATGACAGCACTGAAAGCACTCTCGGCTAGTTGGCTTATTCATTTGTCCAAGTGTCATTTGGTAATGAAATGCATGAGATTCTTTTGGCTTTGGCTTTTGGGCTAAAGTGTTGTCAACTTGGCTACAACTCTGGCATACATAATTACTGAATAAGGCGTGATCAGAGTTATTTGGTTGTTAACATTTCGATGCCAAGTGCATTGACATTATGCAGTTCATATTTCAGTTGAAACTTTAGCTGACCTTGTAAAATGTTAAATTTTTATGAGGAGTGAATATAAAAATTATATTTGGTAAGAGTTTTATACAAATAGCATAAAATAGTTCTCGAAAATAATAAAAATAAGTCCAAAATAAGTCATATTTTAACTTAATTTGGCTTTATAGCAAGTTTAGTGTTACGGAAAGTGAACGCTTCAAAAAGTGGAATGGCTAATGAGAGTCACTTTTTAAATTTATCTCTCTGATTTTTAGAAATATGACAGAGGTACTAGGTAATAAATTATAAGTTATAGATAACTTAGGATGTCCCCATCTAAAAGAAAATTCTTAAAATCGAATAGATATTTCGAAAAAAAATAAATTGAAATCAGAAACTTTAAGACTTTTACAAAAAACTAAATCTTTGAATTAAAAATGGCTTGCAATTAAAAAAAAAATATATTTAAATGTAAAAGTAATCTTAAAAAAATATTAAGCAAAAATAAATTTTTAAACTTTTTTTATTATAAAAAACCTATAATCGCTATAAAATTTTTACAATTTCCTATCATTCTTCGGAAATTATATGTGCATGAACTCCTTGGGAAAAAATCAGTTAAGGGGTCCCGGTGGTCTAGAGCTCGAAAGTTTAGGGTATTTTCAGGATTTTTTTTGACAATAAATAAAATGAAAAACGATATTTCAATTTTTGAGGCTTTTTATTTAACTACTTTTATATACAAAAAACAATTTTTTTTTTTTAATTTTAATAATTTTAAAAAGGGCGTCGAAGTTGACCGTCCCAAAAAAATGGACCTGGACGGTGTTGTCCATTTTGGCTCTTCTATTTATCGGAAACACAAAAGACAAAAAAATTATTAATCAGTATGACTGTAGCTATGTCCCGAACTAAAATAAACAAAAAAATAATTTGACAAAATGGCGCTTTTTCGAATTTGACACTCTAAAAATCGGGTTATTTTTTTCAGTTTTTTAATTAAAAAAAACGAAATAATTGAAATAAAAACATGATTCTAGTTCGGGCGATAGCCATTGATGTTGTGAACAACACCAGACCAAAAAAAGTAGTTTTGAGATAATTCTGTTTAAAGTTTTAAGAGTGGATATTTCCAAAAATTTCAGAAATTTTTAATACTTATAGTTAATCAGCGATTCCAGCAGCAAGAATATTTTTGCAACTTACATATACAATATGCACATAATTAACATAGAGATAATCTTATATATACAAAAGGTCACTTTTTTGAGAAGGGCCGGAACACTTGCCGCGCGACGAACAATGCGACCATTGATGCCGCCGCGTGACGAATCTGACTCTACCTGCTAAAACGGCTGTAGAATCGAAAATACTGGGAATATCCTTCCAAAAATTTGACAGTATATTCTAAAAAGCCTATACTTTCGAAATATATGGGAAAAAAAATCGATTTTTCGAAAATTCTAGACCACCGGGACCCCTTAAGGCAAATTTTTTTCTGAAAGATTGTATTACTACGGTTTTTTTGTATAATCCCGAGATTTCAATAAATACCGAAATTTTGAGTCCAATATGTATTGTTTTAACTTTTCATAATTTTCAAAATATATTGATAATTTTATCTGCTAGAATTGTTTTTATATCTTTTTAAGAGCTCATTGAAGTATTTTTTATAAATATATAGTATTTATTAGTCAGCATGAAAAAATGAACAAACGATTTTTTATAAAAATAATATTTAAAATTTTAAAGTTATTTTAAAAATTAAAAAACAAATAAAAACAAAATTAAATAAAAAATAAGATTGAAATAAATTTTTAAAAACTAAATACAAATAACTAAAAACGAATTGAGGTAAATTAAAAATAAATTTTAATAAAAATATTTTGAGTTTAGAAAATATAAATTTTTTAAAATTATTTATTACTTCTGCAAGCTTTATATAAGTTCATATCTTTTTCGCTAAAAATTCAACTAAAAATAAATATTTATAATTTTTGCGGGACAACATCGGCTGGTATAAATTTTACGAATTTTGGTACGGCATTTATAGATTTGTCTTTGGATCACGATTTCTTATTCACCCTTCTCTCTATACGGCACCTAGTAAGAATGATAATCAAGCGCTTGCCCTCGGAATGGAAAATATAAATAATAAATTCTCTGTAATGTTTAATGAACTTACAATAAATTTCAAGCAAATGTCTTTAATAAAGTTCCCAAGATTTAATTTTTGACAAATACGATTTATCGAGTGCATTAACAATTTTTTGAGCTATCAAAACATCGTTAGACCTTAAACTCTTTCCAAATTAGGCCCAAAACAAGATTTTCTATAGATAGTCGAATTTGAGGTAAAACGTTCAAGAACTAGTTCTTGAACTGAAACCCACAGCGTTATCCAAAAAAGAACAATGGAAAATCTAAACAGTTGAATATTAAATAAATTGTGGTTGCTGGCTGTGAAAACCCAAAAAGTTCAACGCATGGTTGCATTTAAAAATGTCTGCAGCAAAATGGCGCCTTTGCCTTTTTTTATTGAATTTGTTGCACTAAATCGCAAATATTGTAAAGCAAATCAGCTTTAACCACAAAAAGTTTGGAGTGCACATTTTAATTTTTGCAATATTATTTATTTTTAACCCCCGACGCAAAAACAGGGGTGTTATAAGTTTGACGTGTCTGTTTGTCTGTCTGTTTGTCTGTCTGTCTATGGCATCGTAGCTCCCGAACGCATGCAGTGATTTCAATTTAGTGATAATTCTAAAAAAAATACGTCGCGTTGGGGGACCGCTCCTAAACTAACAATTTAAATACAAATAGTCTAATTAAGCAACAAAGATTAACTTAAAAACAAAATTAAGAAAATACTTCAAAAACTTTCATAGAATTACTTCAAAAAATTTGCATGTAAGATACGACCTTCAACGACGTCTGCCCTCGCGTGTCCCCCAACGCGACGTATTTTTTTTAGAATTATTAATACATTCTTAGGTACTTTAACATTAAGTTTCTTTTATTATTTTTCACTTTTTAAATGAAAATTACTTAAGTTCGGGGGTTTTTTAAATTTTTAATTTAATTTTTTTTTAAATGTACAGAAGACTTACAAAAAAAATAGATAAACAAGTCAGAGCATGTTAGGCTGCTCATTGATGCGTGAAATCATTTTTGTAAGCAAAAGTTGGCGCAAATCAAATTAAATTGTATTGGAAGTAAAAAAAAATAAAGTTTTTCAGCCATTAGCTACTTAAATACTTTATTGGTTTTAGTCGATAACTTTTCATAGCAACCGCAATGAGAGCAACTTATAAGGATGCATGCCCGTTGGCAAGCAGAAATTATTAAGAAGTTTTAAGTTTCAGGCATAAAATTTCGTTGGATGCTTAAGAATTCATAAAATCTTTTTTGTCTATTAATTTTCCAATTAAGCCAGAAGGCTCATGCTTTTATATAGACGGCCCTTAATTCAGCAGGCAACTTTTAAACAAAGCTAGTTCTTGTGAAAAATGAAAATAGTTTAAACTACTTTTAGCAATATACTTTAAAAAATCTCTAAAAACAGCTTGTCAAAGTTAATTTTTAAAAGATTTTCGTGCGACTTTAAAGCATTAATTTTTAATCTGTTTAATTTACTGTGACCAATTAACAAGTTTATTTTTTTTTTTTTAATACAGGTTCTATGACTATTCATATTTCAGCTTATATTTAAGCTTAACTATAAGTAAAGACTGAACGTCATTTACTGACTGTAAGGTTTTAATCATATGAAATAAATGACTTAAATAAAAAATAAAATAAATAGTTCCCTGTAAGACCCCTCGGAGGAGGGGCATAGGGGGTTTCTATTAGTAACTGTTCGAACAGAAGAAATGATTTAAATAGCATATAATATATCTCTTGAGTCCATAATAGATTTTTATAGAATTTGCTGGAAGATATATGTAAAAATTCTACAATTGTTTGAAGTCGGTTATATAAATATTTTATTATTTCTTTTGACCGGTACTCCCAAGTAAGCCCGTAGATACAAAATCTACAAAAAAAAAAGATGCAAATGAAGCAAAACCACTGTTTATAAAACTACTAAATCTTAAAATATCTCGTCATTTGAGTTTACTTCGAGAAAAATTCAAATATAGTATTTAGATGGTTTAATGGAATTTGAAAATAATATAAGTTGCAAAAACACTTGAGGGGTTATACTATAGTATATACAACTATGACGTACAAATTTCGTTTTGATAAAAAAATATTATACATAGATTATTTTTTAACAATTTCTTAAAGATATCGATATAAATTGTAGACTATATATTATATATCATTATATTATCCCTCTATTATATAAAAAAGTTTTTTTTCTCATCTTTTTGAAAGTGTAGAACATGTTGTGTGTATTGCAGAAGATATTTGTTTCTCATGATTTTTTTTCTCATGTTTTTATTAAGTAAGGAATTTAGCGAAATGGGTTGAAAGAAGATGAATTGGAGCCCCTGAGCCGCTTGCGGCAATTGAGGGGTGTGGGTTGGTGAGCAAAGCGAGCAGGGCGCGAAGCCCCCTAGTACTTTTATATTTTCCAACTCTTGTGTGCAAGATAAATTTTCTTTTAGTACAGCACTTTATTTGTGTGGCTGAAAACCCCGACTTCTAGGATCTTATTCAGAAAAATCACCTAGAATTGAGTAAAAGCTCTTAATTTAACCAAATACTTTGTTCTATAACAGCATCAACTCTGACTTCCACAATTTTATTTAGAGAAATCATCTGCAATTGAACAAAAGCTTTTCATTTAATCAAATACTTTGTTCTCACAGCATCAGGCTACAAATGGAATACAAATATTTGGTTTATCGATTTCATATGATAAATTCCTTCATTCACGCTTCAATTAATTGTGAAATAATTAAACTGGTTGGTATTTGAAATATTTAATAAAGTAATATACAATTTCAATAATAAGATGAGCCAAGATGCCTTTTCGAAAAAAATATTTTTCTTTGTAAAATGTAATTTAAATCAAAATGCTTTGCGCTAGTTCCTTTAATTAAGTTTTTTATAATGACTGACATTAAAACTTTTCAACTAAAACATGCATTATTTTTTTTAAATACAAATATTTTTTTTATTATTTCTTATCTGTGCATAGTTTTGCATAAAAATAATAGTTCCATGTTTTCACACTTTTTGACTAAAAAAACTACAAAAAATGATCAGAAAGCAAATTTTAAAAAATAATGGCATGGCACAACAATATTTCAGATTTTCGGAATTAAATCCAAACATTTCACCGTAAAACAGTGAATTTATTGACAATTTACTAGGTATATTTTCTAGCCTTATCAAAATAAGTACTGTGTATGTACTTTGGGTAGAAATCGTTGAGTTTTCGGGGTATGTTGATTTTTTGATTGTCAACATTTTTTCTGCATATTCCTGCTAAGAACTTTCCAATTGGAATTAATTTTTTTTTTTGTGAAATTCGATATCTATACCTATAAGTTCCGAAAATTTTTACCGATTGTGATAAAACTCGAAAGTTACGCCAAAGAAGCTGTTGAAAGTATATGGGGTAAGTTTCAAGTTGATATGTTGAGGGTTGTAGGAGAAAACAGGGTAAATCGATTGCGGGGGGTGGGGGCTCCGCATCGATAAAATTTGGATGTGGATTTGTTTATTAGAGCCACATGAACCAAAAATTGTGATTCTAGGTCGTCAAATATTGACGCAATCGGTATATTTTACTGTAACTTTTGCTGTATTTGTCCGATTTTGTTCATTTTTGACATACAGATGTGTAACCATAACAACACGTACGAACGGACATGGCTCAATCGCTACCCGAGGTTATTATAAGCATTTTGGTATAAAGGACTTGGGCCGCGCCTTCTTCTGTCCGTTATATATACGTCACAAATCTTGTATACCATTTGTACTTTGTACTGGGAATAAAAATCTACTGACGTTACGTGGACTTGTATGTTTTTAATTACTTTCGGTAAAAATAAGTGAAGCTGGCAACTTTTTAGATCGATCTCCTCGATTAAGATGCAAAATAGATAAGGAAGGAATACCTTACCAAGGAGGTAAGGTACTGGAAACTGCACCCAGCGAGTTTTGAAAACAAATAATGCAGTATTTTATTTTTTAACTTAATTCTTTACGGGTTATTTAAAAAAAATGTATTTTTGAAACAATTTTTTTATTTAATCTGCTTAGATTGCCACTTGGCAACAGAGCTACCTAAAAAAATATTTGATTTTTATTATCTTTTCTTCACTAACTCATATGTTCTAAACGAATAAAGGTGTCTTCACAAATTTAATAAACGATAGAACGTTGAATTTGAAAAAATAGATTTTATGTTTTATATTTTTTGTAATTCTTAAATTTTTTTCTTATTTTAAAATGCTATTTTTACGCGTAAATTTCTTGCGAAAAATTAAAAAGTTGAAAACTCATGTAATTGTCAAATTGCTTATGTTTGGTAAATATCTACTTTATTTCTATATATAAGCCCCAACGATTTGAAAGAAAATATCTTGTATATTTCATCTTACTGGATGAAATATACAAGAATCGTCGAATTTCTCTTTTACAAACTCCTCAGACGTTTTCCATATACGAAATTATTTACAAGTGAACCGCTTATTTGATCTGCTTGCATCCAATTTTAAGCATAACCAACGATATAAGAAGTATATATTATGTTCATCTCATTGAACCTACTAACGTTTTAAATTGTTACATTTTCTGTAAAAACAATTTAACTTTTTTCAATTGAAATTATTAGCCTATTAAATTCTTCCCAATTTAAAATAATTATGCTATTGTCAGTCAGCTATTTATAATTGTTGGGTTGTTTCAAATTGTGTGCGTTCTAATTAAAACTAAAGTTAACATTGAATTTTTTATTAACGTTTTATGTTTGATGTCTTTAATTATTTTGGTTAAAATATGCCCTTAGGGGAAAAATCCCACATTTTTATTTGTATACTTTTTATGTCCTTTTATTAATAGACATTTTTCTTGGTATTTCTAACACGTGACGAATAATTAATTTTCTTGTGTTACTTGGTTACAGAATGACCTGTTTGCATTTTTTGTTTAGAATGTACAAAATTACAACTTTTAATTAAAATTTTTTTCTATAAAATTTAATAAGAAATACAAATTTGTATTTTAAATTTTTTTATAAAGAATAGTTGTTTCATAATATTTATAATTTGGTTTTTCTGCACATTTTGATAGATTTTTAGAAGTTTATTAACGCTGAATTGATGTCTGTTTTTAATTTGGAGAATTGGCAATGAAAATTAAAAGTTGTTATTATATAATTTATTAATTTTTTTATTATTTTATGTTATTAAATAATTATTTATAATTCATTTGCTTTGTCAAAACTTAAAACTGATTTTATTATTATTTTTTTTATATTTTTCTGTTGATAATTGTGTACAGTAGTTTATTTAAAACTAAAACACATTAATTTTAAAATTTTCTCTATTGATGTGCACATTTTTGCAACACTTAAAATTTTATTTAAACATTTTCATGAGTAAATCTCGTTTTGAAACTGCATAAAATTCGCGTGCCATATATGAATGGATTTGAGCTTATTCGTTCTAATCGATCACGATTCTAAAGCGTCACGAAACTCGAACAAACAAATCGACGTCATCGATCAGCGCGCAAATTTTATTTATTTTTTTTTTATTGAAAATTGAAAGTGTGTTTCACACACAAACATTCACACACACAATTTTATAAATGTAAACACACACACACATATGAGAGATGAAAATCAAAACAACAACGAAAAAGTTGTTGATGCCGCCAAAAAGTAAACGACCTTTAATGCCAATATATAAAAAAAATCACAACAACAACAGGAAAGCTGCAACAACGATGGCAACTCCTTGGAGTCGCATGCAACAATTTGCACGCCTTGTTATTGCATCTTGTTGTTGTTGCTGTTTAAAACGCGGTCACCGTACAAAACGTAATTTATGCGTAACGAGTTCACGCGCCTACAAAACGTAGACCACCTTTTCACAGATAGTAGCACAACAACAACAACTCCAACAACACCTTCAATATCATTTCCACACACTGAGCACACTTAACCAACCAAGTTATCCGTTTGACTTTGATTCACTTTTTAGTCGGCAACTCTTTCAGTTTTCCGTTCAATCGAACCGCACACGTTGAACGCACAAAGCGTACTGAACCGAAAATGATTTCGCTTTTTTGGAGGAGCTGATGCCAAACAAGCGTAGCCGACAACCGACAAGCGACAACCGACAACATGCTCAACATCGGCGACATTCGCAGCGCTGGCAACATTCGCAACATTGGCAACAAATGTTGCCAGCAACATGCGAAATCATCAGCAGCCGGCGTTTATGTTTGTTGTTTGTTTTACACTGTGTGGAGTATGCAGAGTGTTGAAGTATACCCTACAAAGAGTCTCTTAGTTTTGTCATTGAGTTGCGAATTGAAAGCAATCTGTAATATTTGTTTCTTGGTTTTAAGAACTTTGCCGTAACAAAATTGCTCTGGTAGAACTTGGACGATTAAAAAGGAAATATATGCAAACATACACTGAGAAAAGGAAAAATTAAAATTTTTTAAATCTATATTATTCATATTAGCTTCAAGGCAAGTGATATCAGTCGAACTTTCCTGTAGCGAATTCGCTAGGGAGCACACTTTTATGCAAAAATTCGTTAAAAGCAGTGTACTTGAAAACAATTCCCATTAGGCAAAAATGTATTTAAATTTTACATTTGGAATTGTTGGAGTTTTGAAAGGACGGCAAATAGCGATATGTATAGGGTTCTTCCAATTTTTTTTAATTTTTTTTAATGTTACCTAATTTTTATTATTGCAAATGACTATATCTATGAATTTTGTTTATTCCTAACACCGACAAGGTGGATATATATATTGTATATAATCCCCAAATTCTCATACGACGGATTGGGCTCTGAATGGACAATTGGTAAAATTTTTGTGTTTCTACAGGTTTTGGGTCTGCGGGATCTAGCTGATCAACCTGTCAGACAAACGGAAGTGGATTTGTCACTACCAAAAGGTGCAATAAGCATTTTGGTATTGTATAAGAAACTTCCTTCTCCACATAGATTGCAAAAATTTGCTATATCAATATAGATCTATTATAATATAGATAATCTAATATAAATAACTGCAACATTTCTGTTACTGGTGATTGGTATGTTTATTGAATTTCGTGATAAAGATATTATTTTATTAAGAAAACCGAGTATCTGCACAACAAAAAAACACCATCGCTTTGTGATTAATATATTGTAATGTGCACCCTTAGACCAAATCCTGAAATTAATCCAAGAAATCTAAGTTTTTAAATTGAGAGCTAAAAATTCGAAATTGTGAAAAAAATTTCAACTCTGTTGGACGTGGATCGTAACGTAAATAAATGAAAGATTTATGTTATGATCCACGTCCAACAGAGATGAAATATTTTTCACAATTTCGAATTTTTAACTGGCAATTTTAATATTTACATTTCTTGGATTAATTCAGGTGCGGAACGAGGATTGGTCTTAGGGGTTTTCATTACTTCGAAATGTATATTTATCAAAGCTCACAAAAGACTGTCAGCCCATTTTTGCAACTATTGGGCGAGGGTCCTGATCCGAAAAACTCCGTGAATCCGCCACTGGATTAGGTAAATACATATGCTAAAAGCTATTACTAGTCTCTTAGGCATATACTAGCAGAATAAGTGGTCAAAGTAATACTTACCTTTGTTTTAAAGCAGCTTACGGAGTTACGGCCTCTTCCCTGAAAAAGCAAAAAAAAAAATATTGTATTTTATGGAAAATTTTAACTCAAATTAAATATTAAAATAAAAATCTATATACGTGAAAAATATAAAAATAATTTTAAAAATGTTCCTAAAAATATAAAATTAGTTTTTAATTAACAAAAAAAAATATTTTAAATACCTAGAATAATAGTCGTTCCTGAGCGGTGCATGGGGATCTTCACAAATAACTATTTGAAGAGAACAGGGACCAACAGTTTCGGCGATGTCATGAATTAATAGACATTTTCTAAAAATATTTTAATAATATACTAATTTTTTTATAACAAAATAAAACGTTTTTAAAACTTTTTTGTTTTTGCACTTTTCTCGCTTAAAGATAAAAATATTTTGAATATCAAAATAATAAATATATTATGGCACTAATTCCGACAATTAACAAATCAAACTAATAATTTGTATACTCAAGAGAATCTAGGACCTGATAAATATTTTCTAAGGAATGGTTCCTAACAAAATTTATGATTTTTAATTAAAAATATATCTTGGAAATACATTTTATTAATACATAAAAAAAATGTAAGCATATTTGGTAACTAATGTAAAAACTTTGTTAAATAATTTAAAAATTAAATGTATATCAGCGAAAATTAAAGGAAAAAGAGGGCTACTCTTTGGTCGACCTTTTCAATTTTGAAGACTGTCTTAAAATATAAAATTAAATATTCACAGCATCTACAATTCATACCCGATTTTAAAGATCTTAGACCCGAAATGATCCGAAAAGAATTCACTTTCAACTTAAAGCTTAATATAATTTTTCAAAAAAAATTTAATCGTTATTAAAAAGAAAACTGAAACTTTGCAAGTTAAAAAAAAACCGTCGAAAATGACTCTTGTTTTCGACTATGATTGCTTGTAACTCCAATAGACACATCAAAACCATAATCGTCTTTCAATTCGATTCAAAATTTTGTTTTCGAGATATTGATTTTCGTGTTTATCGACCCATAATTACCCTAAAACAACTTTTTTACGTAGGTTCATTTTTCGTGTAAACTAGTGTAATAGTGTAATAAGTTTTAATATATGTAAAATTCATCAAAATCGAAGAGGTCGCGCTTCACTTATTTTCGCCGATATGTAAACATATTTTTAATTCGGAATATTTATTTTGAGACCATTAAAAAAAACTAATGTTTTCTTAATGATGTAAAACCTTCAAACAGTTTTAAACAAACACATCCATTAGAGTATGTAACATTTAGCTTTAAAAAAATAGTTTTATTTTATTTTTTTGTTGCTTTGTGCTTATCCTTTGGTCTATTACTTGCTTATCAACAAGTTACTGCAACATGGCTACGCAACATGTTGCTATGCTGACCGCTACTTTAATAAACGAATATTTTTGTATGGTCAAGCTAAAATTCATAAAATTTGCTCGCTGGGATTACTTTTTACAATGTCTAGCTTTTTTTTGTAATTTTAAATTTAATGGAATTCTAGGAATGGAATTTATTTCCAGACAAAGCAACTAGCTATCATTTGAACAAAGCTCTGCCACTCAAGTATTATTTATTTTACGATTTTGCGACTGAATTAAGGATGGTATCTTGTTTATGTTATTAGCAGTATTAACCACCCACATATACTTAATATTTTTGGTGTTTTAGTCTTTGACATGAAGTTTATTGAAATAAAAAGTAAATAAATAAAATAATAAACTAACAAAGTAGCAAAAGCTTTAATAAGCTATTTAATGTGCATTTTGTATTATTTGTGAACCGAGCATATGACTCAAATTTGTCACCTTTAACGAAATTTCAGAAAAATTCAAATTTCTCATCAATTTTGTTCTATCATTTTGTGATTGATAGTATGTATATTCATAAAATTTATATCCTTCAAAAAAATGCCTTAAAAATTCACATTTCTTTTGTACCACCGTTTTGAGATGAATTGTAAAATAAAATTTATTTAATACAGTTTGCACAATAGAACAAATTCGAAATTAAATAATACCAGAAATAAAGTGAAACGTAAATCGAATTTCGATTCCAGTTATTTCGATCAGCTTAAATGTTCAAAATACGTATTTTATACTATATATTTTATTTTTATTAAACAAAGTTTCCCGAAATATGTAAATTTTTTTTAATTGCAATTTTCTTATTTTGAGATCGCCATACCTTTTTATGAAGAGATATCTTTAAGTATCAGCAGGGTAATAATCAGAATGACAACTTTTGGATAGCTAACTATAACGGTACAGTATTTAAAAACTTCTTTTTATTGAAATATTTATTTTAGTTTTTTTCGAGGCCCTCTAAAACACTCCTATGGAAGCTGTATAATGTAAACCTGATATACAAAAAAAAATAAATAAATAAACTAGTCTCCTAAAGAATAATAAGGAATCTAACCTGAGAGTTTGTTTTTCTGTATTCACATTTAAAAAAATGTAATCGATTCTAGTCTTCAAAAACAATGGGTTACCCTGCCCCCAATAAAAATGTTTTCTATTGACATGTTAACAAACTCAGCGATTCAAAAGAAAGCAGTTTTTTGGGGGAAATTTTTGAAAATAGAGAGCTTCTCAATTTGAACCACTCTATATCAGTCTACACCAGTTCAGAATAGAATCGATACAAAGGGAATTCCTTCATTTTTTACTTTACTTAAATTTGAATCTAAATATCCTTCTGCCATCCCATTCCTAGAGACTTTTCCTTATAAAATTTCCTTACTTAAATAATCGTGGAACATGCCTAGACGTGATTTTCTTTCATAAACTCCTAATCGATTTTTTTTTTTTTGATTCAACCGAGAAGTTTGGTAAAGGAAAAAGTAAAGAACTTCCTAATAAATAGAATAGGTAAAGAGAATTGCATCAATTCGCACTGCGCAAGTTAAATTGAAATCTATTATCCGACTGTCAACCTATTCTAAGAGACTTTGCCTTATAAAATTCCCTTTCTTAAATAATCGTGAAACATGCCTTGACGGGATTGCTTTTCCTATACTCCTAATCGGTTTTTGTTTTTATTTAACCGAACTTCTTAATAAGGTAAAGAACTTTCAAATAAATAGAATCGAACCAAAGGGAATTCCTTTGTTTTGCACTTCGTAACATATCTATTCTAAATACCCATTCTAAGAGACTTCGCCTTATAAAATGTCCTTTCTTGAATAATCGCCAAACATTAACATGATATCCTTTCCTAAACTCCTAGACGGTTTTTGTTATTATTCAACCGAACTTCATAAAAAAGTAAAAAGCTTCCTCATGTATGAAATGGATGCAAAGAAAACTTCTTCATTTTGAATTTCGCAACTTAAATTTGAATCTAAATCTCCTAATGGCACCCAGTTCTGAGATACCTTGGCATATAAAATTTCCTTCCTTAAATAATTTTTTGTTGATTCAACCAGACTTCTAAATAATGTTATGCATTATTTTGCAGTCTTGCCTTTCAAAGTTATTTTCAAAGTACCGCAGCTCTACAATTGTGTAGATCCAATTTTTCTTTGCGGTTCTTATTCTTATATCTTTTATAAGTTTCTCTTCTTCGAAAAATTTCTGCTCTTAAATTTTATTTTTTCACTTGAGTCAGATTTATACTTTCGAGTATTCTTGGCCAATTTTAATTGTGAGTCATCAATTTGGGCAATGTTGATGTTTTGGATTTCTTTTTTTTGGATGGATATCGGACTAGAGTACGGGGTTTGTTCCTAGTTTATCGGATGATTTAATCCTTCCCTTGTACCTACCTTTTTTTTACCTGAAAATAAAAAGAATTAATACTTTAAAAAAAATGGAATTAATTACAGTGAGTGCGCACACTTTTCGGACACCTTTAAATTTAACGTTTAACACTAATTTGTTGTAGAGTTGTCATAATAAAAAATTTTAAATCTTTACAAAAACATAAAAAACACATGTCTGGAAGGGTGCCCAACAACTTTTCATACTTTACACCAAATGTTGGGGTCAATACTCTTATAAAAGGCCCAATTAATTAATAGCTTCTAAAATAATTAAGAATTTTGTATCATTTGATGCAGCTTTATATATTTAATGATTTTTGTCGGAATTAAACAACTAAATCATATGGCTGCCATATACATAACCCGAAATCCGAAATCGGTTTTGCTCACATCTCAGTCATTTATCAAACTGGTACGAATTTAAAATTTTGTAGTCATTAAGACTAGTTTTGGTCGAACTTCTATATTACAACATATGACTAGAGATCGATTTTCTCCAAAGACGTTTTAAAATATCTGAGGCAGATATATCTACGTTGTGTAGAGAGAACATTGCAAAACAATAACCTCTCGAATTCAAAAGAATTTATCAGGGGTGCCACAGAAAACCAATTCGATTTCAATTCCAATTCTTGGTGCCACATACATGACTATGAGCGGTTTTAAAACCGTTGTTAGCCATGTCTGTGGCACCAAGAATTGCAATTGCATCGAAATTGAATCGAATTGGTTTTCTGTGGCACCCCTGTATATTTCTTTTCTTTATGATTCTTTAGATGATTTTGTTTTTTGCTGCTTCTACATAGTTTTTGTTCTACGGAATACTAATACGAATTGAACCTGGAGATACCCGCTACTATTGATAAATTAATCATTGTCAACAAATTATCGAATTCCCTTGAAAAGTTTCTTTTAAAATACAAAAAAAAATTAAGATCTAATTATTATAATTCAAAATAAATTTGCTAAATTAAGTTCTAAAATTTGTTTGCCAAAAATGTGTATATTTTGTTAAACAATAATATCAAATATGTTTCGAACTAACTAGAGAAGGCAGCTTAATCAAAATATAAGTTATATAAAAAAAAAAAAGATAACTAGGGACTAAAAAAAAGATTAATATATATACAACAAGAATTTTATCTTACAATATTCTCTAATTACTAAAGATTAAAATTATTATTATTGAATTTTATGAACATTTACTTAAAGATTCTCTTTGGGAGATCCGGTGGATCTAAACTTCCTTGCTCTGGAAGACAATCTTTATCAACTCAGCAAACATGCTAACAAAGTAGAATGAGATTCAGGACTCTCTAAATACTTTTTCAACATTCCCTATTTTAGGCACCATCAAATCTTTTTCTATATTCCTAGTACTTATGTTATGTAAGATGGAGCACCTCACAAATTTCCTATTATTTTACTCTGCAAGTTCTATAACCTTAAAAATTATACCAACACTTAAGTTGTGCTGTGCTAAACACAGCTCTCAAAAAACGCTTTAAATATTTATAAGACCGCTTTCAAACAGATTATCATCGTTATAAAGTTCAAAGCTTATCTGAATCCTCTTCATAAGCTATCAAAAAATCAAAAACTTAATGAACTGGAAAATTGTCAAATTAAAACCGTCCATTTCGTTTAAACTTCACTTTTGACGTTTTTCACCTGAAAAGTGGGTACAAACGTTTCGGTTTGATTTTCCCAGAACCAGCCTCATGTTGCTGGGCCTGCGCAAGGCTCACGAATTGAGTCCTTGTTGTCGTTAAGGAGCTCAAGGAAAAAGAGTAGCTCGTAAATGTGACGTTGCAATCCTGTGCCGAGGCATACTTTGGAGTAAGATTTACGCCGGTTGCCCCGTTGGCCATTCATCGAGTGAAACATTTTACGGCGCCACATAAACACCTGTTGCACAAGGCCCTTGTTGTTGTTGTTGTTATTGTTATTGCAGCACTCGGTGGCAACAAAGAAAACTTTTTTATGGTCATGCCAATGATTTTCATTTTAAAGCCGCTTATATGAAAATGTAAAGTATTGTACTTCGTAGTATTCTAAATAAAGGCCAAGAAACACAAAAAAGTTTTGTTTTGGTTTATTGGCCCACAAATGTTTTGTTCTATTTTTTTTTTTATTTATTTATATACAAAATAAACTTTTACAAGAAAAAAGCTAATTTTAAATTGCGTCAAATGCCCCGAGGCAAGTAAGTGGCGTATGAACTTTGTCATTGGCTTACGGACAGTCTGTCAAAAAATTTTGACAGCAGACTATGAAAAATGTTTTCAAAAGTTTTTTTCTTGTAGTTATTTATAACATTGGAAACTTGGGGATACTTTTCGGTAAATTAGTTGAGTGCTTATTTAAACTTGATGAAATAAAATTTGCAAACATGCACAACTACACTAAGATATGTGCTGTTTTTGTATTTGGTGCTTACAATTCACAACATGTTTAAGCAGTAAACACAACTACATTAAGACAAAAAGCTTCTGTAATTGTGTTTGATGCTTACAATTCACAACATGTTTAAGCAGTAAGCGCTATAATAGGCTACTATTTAGAATCTGGAATACGATTACATTTTATTTAACTTTGTTCAATTCTTATTATTTTGAAATTCTTTGGTTTAATATGTCCAATTTAATTGCTTTCAAACTTTATACCTATACCATAAGAGTATCCACTTAGGGAAGATGATTTTATATACGAATACAATTCGTACATCTCTAGAGGCAAGTAGTGGGCAAGAAAATTAATTTACAACACAAAAAAATTGGAAAGGTTTGCCGGCTGTTGTTATATTAATCGAATGCTACTTTCCGGGTAAAAGAAGTCAGAGAAGAAATTTCACTAGGATTTGAGTCCGATGGTAAATTACTAAATTCAATTTCTTCACTGAGTGGTCTCGTCACTATGGTGCATGCTCGGCCATTGTTTATGACTTGGCGCGTAAAGGATAATAAGTGCAAATATGTAGATGTTCCACATGGTCAGTTGAATTTCTACGTCCTGATCCCATTTCCAGTGACCTTCCGCAACTTAACCCATAATAAATCCGGCTACAGTTAGTCCGGCGCAGAGCAAGGTGGCAAGCATAAATTTTAAACGGTATATTAAACCTTCATAGTGCAAACGACGAGCTTGTGACATTGATGGCAAGGAAGTGCGTTTATCCCCAATATTCTTAAATACAGGGTGCGGCAGCATAACAATAGCGCCCTCGGGAACGACATCAAGAAGAAGCTCACACGCGTTCATCCGAGAATTGAAGTCACGTTCTGTAAGTTCCTGCACTATCGCCATCTAATACGGATGAAAATGAAGATCATCACGAAGAATTCTCACAGAACGATCGGATAGTCCAAGGGCAGATGCGTGTTTGCGCGCAGAACGCCGTGGTGATCGCAACATTGACGCTCTCACTGCTTCAATGTTCTCAGGTGATCTAACGGGCTGAGGGACTCCAGTTCTTCGTTTTGTCGCACTTGCAGTTTGTCTGAATGTAGTGACCCATGTCTGGGACGGGAGCCAATGGGGCTAAATTAAAGCGATTCCGAAATGCACGCTGTGTTGCAATAACCGAACATCCGCTTAAAAAGTAGGCCTCAACGGCAAAGGCACGCTCCTCACTATTCCAACGCATGATGGCGACTGAACCGTGTCGGGACAAAACTTTACAGTACCCCCTCTTGAACGAGACCACTAGCGCTCCGCTATGACATCAACTAACTGAATGGCGCGCATTTTAAAAAAGGGAGTTATGCTGCCGCACCCTGTACTTTCCAGACCATAAAACATAGAAATAAGAAGTAGATAGCCGCAGATAGACCAGCCAGAATAATATAGCTCATTGCCACTTTAGCGCCAAAAGGTGCAGTCCAGATTGAGTAAAAAGGATTTCTCAGTTGGACACCGCGTTCGCAAATATCAAAAATGAACAGCGAGATGCAGCCGACTACGACAGCGGATAGATGCTTCCAGTAGCACGAACGTATGGTTGACTTATTTGGTGTGTCCTGAATAAGCATGTGCTCACCGGCAAATACTAGCCAAAAGGAAAGAAGCATGGCATAGAAAATACCCTGACGTATGTCGCTTAACAATAACATGTATGGCATTTCAATCCCTAGAGTCAGGTACTCCAACGGCAAATTGAGGAATGTTAAGGCTTCACCTAAGTAAAGCAACATGTACTCAAGAAGGGCTGGTGCCCGCTAAAGCAAGTGGACGCGACGCCAGAACCAAATCATAATGCCCACAACGAATGGAAACAGCACAGTCTTTAATATCAGCCAAACCTGGGTGAATCCACCGTTCTGATGTATAGCTGTTAATGTTAAATCGTGCATGTGGCCTACGTTCAGGTTCATTCTTTTTGGTGTGTCGAGTGGGAAGCGCAGATTGAGTTAATAGACGCTATGATGCAGGGCGCCCAGCTCAAATAAGGGTATCATGTCACAAGTGTAGAGCGTCTCCAACTGTCCTATGTGCGTGGCATAGCAATCCAAATATCGCTGCTCTACGCTGTTAGCATACAATTTCCATTCGTTGTCAGCATCCTCATCCTCATTGCGGTATACGAAGCGGGTGTCAATTGTCAACTGCAATTCTTTTGGCGGTTGTAAGAGTGTCACGCTGTAGGCAATATCTACCTGTAGCACGCCGATGAGATTTTGCTGCCATCTTGAGTACTCTAGATTACGATTGTCTCGGGGTAGCGGCATTTGAAATACGTACACAAACTGGTTGGTCCTGTTCAATTTCTTCGGATGACACTTGTTCGCAAATTCCTGAACCGTGGGAGTATAACCAAACACTAGTATCATTTTGGTGCCCCAACTTGTCACGACAAACGGTGCCGAGAATATTTTGATGACCGACCCAACAAAAAGCATCCAACTTCGCACAACAGAAGGCTGCTCACCAATATGGACAATTTTCGCCCACTCAAGTTTTCGAGAATTGTTCCTGACATTACAGCTGTGCAATAATATTTGCAAATATTTCATTATCTTAAGTTTTGTTGCGCTATTTTAGTTACTTAATATTCACTGGAGTATTTGACAACATAAACAATTTCTAAACGCTAAAAAAAGAATTTCAAATACACCGCCGCTACTCTACTGTCTGTCGGCGCAACAAACAAAGCTTACAATTCACAACATGTTTAAGCAGTAAGCGCTTTAATAGGCCACTATTTAGAATCTGAAATACGATTACATTTTATTTAACTTTGTTCGGTTGTTAATATTTTGAAATGCTTTGGTGTAATATTGCGAATTTTTCAAATTTTTATAGTGCATAGTATATGATTTTTATCTACCTACATTTACGTTGGAAAGTGTTACCGTCGTTAGTTCTTCTCTTACTTAAGATATTTTTTTACAGACTGTATTTGTGGCTATCTATTTACTTAAATATTAAAGTGTGAGCGCGAAAATATTGCCAGGAAAAACATTTTGTTGCTTTATAATAATTAATTTATTGAAATATGCAGAAAAGATGGAATTTAGGTATATAGAGATTTTCGTGTGGATCACGCGTGATCCATGACAAAGGCAAAGTTTTTCAGTATTCATTGGCAAATCAACATGCAAAGACTTACACCCGAACAACGTTTACAAATTGTATAATTGTACTACGAAAATCAGCGTTCTGCAAAGAATGTTTTTCGTGCGCTGAGATCGACTTATGGTCAACATAATCGACCCACCGAACCCACAATTCGTAACACCATCACCAAATTTGAAAACCAGTATTCATTGTTCATACACGACCAAGTCGACCACATCCAGCACGTAGTGCAGAGAATATAGCGGCGGTAGCTGACAGTGTTCACGATGACCGCGAGGAATCGATTCGGCGCCGATCGCAACAACTTGGCCTGTCGTATTCAACCACCTGGCGCATTTTACATTTCGATCTCGGCTTGAAAGCATACAAAATTCAACTCAGGCAAGAATTGAAGCCGAATGACCTTCCTGCACGTCGTCGTTTTAGTGAATGGGCTCTTGGTAAGATCGATGGGGATCCGTTGTTTTCGACCAAAATTTTGTTTAGTGATGAGGCCCACTTTTGGCCACGGCTTCGTGAATAAGCAAAATTGCCGTATTTGGGGAGAAGATCAACCCGAAGAGGTTCACTTGCTGCCATTACATCCAAGAAAAACAACGGTTTGGTGCGGTCTGCGGGCTGGTGGAATCATTGGTCCGTATTTTTTTAAAAATAAGCAAGGTGCGAACGTTACCATCAATGGCACACGCTATCGGACCATGTTAACGGACTTTGTGCTGCCTAAAATTGTTGCCTGTGATCTCGACGACATTTAGTTCCAACAGGAAGGCGTTCCGGTCCACATTGCTAATGAAACAATGGCTCTATTGCGAGGTTAATTTGGTGAGCGATTAATTTCACGTATGGGACACGTACCTTGGCCGCCAAGATCGTGGCGATATCACACCGCTCGACTTTTTTCTTTGGGGTAACGTAAAGTCAAAAGTTTACGTGGACAAACCAGCAATGATTGAGGCCTTGGAAGCCAATTTCACTCGTGTTATTGGCCAAATACCAGTGGAAATGCTTGAACGAGTCATGGAAAATTGGACCTTCAGGTTGGACCATTTAAAACGCAGTTGCGGCCAACATTTGAACGAGATTATTTTTAAAAAATAAATGCCATAAAATATCCTTTCGAAATCATAAATAAAGATCCCATCATTCCTTTGAAATTTGTACTTGCCAAATCATTAAAAAAAAAGGTCTTAATGAATCACCCTTTATGTATATCCGTAGCGTGTATGAAACTTCTTCCTCTCAAAGCGTGTAGAAGTCTGCTTTAACTAGGATAAGACGAGTATAAAAATAACTTTAACCACAAAATAGTGATGAGCAGCGCAGCTTACTTTCTTGCCTTGAATTGGAAATGAAAAAGAAAGTTAACATGCCTGAGACGTCGGAAATCTCGTGTACCGTCATTTTTAAACTGGAAAACGTTGTGTTGAAGGGTACCTCACTACTACTAAATTATATACTAAAACATCGATATTTTAAAACGTTTCTTTATAACTAGTAGAATTAAAAAAAAATTATTTTGTTTTTCTTATAAATTTTTTGTCGTTACTTAAATGGACTTTGGCACTGCGTCCATTTACAAAAGGTCTTTTGTACCATACCCATAAATTAAAGCAAAATACTTTCCGCATTAATACAATAGCAGTAGGTCTTTCGTTGGTATTGACCTAACATGGAAGGGACTAATCCGTTCCTTTCCTATGTGGCACGCTCTCTCCCATACAAGCGCTTGACAGTCACAGAGAATATGTCTGGTGGTTTCATCGTCTTCTAGACAGAGCCTGCACTCTGAAGAGTGCGATAGGCCAATTTTCTGTAGATGATATCTAACAGTGTGGTGGCCAGATTGGTAAGCTACCAGGAGCTTTAGGTCCGCTCTGCCAAGACCTTTTGTCTTGATCGTATCCAGAGGTTTGACAAGCACTTTTACTTGACGTACTCCCGGTAAGGAGAACAGGTATCTCTTATGTTATCTTGCAGCCCATCATGTTTATCATGGTTTTGATTGTGCACCAATCAATACCACAGAATGCCGCAGCAGATGTAATCATGGTGGAGGCACCCTGTCGTGCTAGATTGTCAACGATCATGTTACCATCCACTCCCGAGTGTCCAGGGACCCAACATAGCACGACTTTATTTCGGGCGGACATGGTTTGGAAGTGGTTATGGCATTCTTTAACCATCCTGGAGAAGATTCTCCAGGATGATAATGCCCTAATACCATAATGTGAGTAAATGCGTATGCTTGCTTCCCTAGTTTCCTTGTGAAAGATACTAAGGGCGCATATGTCTGTGGCATGAATCTACAGTTGAAAAACGCTGAGCATCAAAACATTTAGCGGTATAGTTAAAAAGCTCGAATTTCTACTAGGAGAGAACGGATGAAGATATCACTATTATCCTCAAACCTCTTTTAGTGAGGAAATATGTGCATCATATGGTGAGGTTTCATTTCTCTAATTTCTATAGTTGCCTAGATCTACTACTTCAGTCCGTTACATTCATTGCAGAACTCTAGTATACACTTTATACCGATAATTGCAGCGATTAAAAATTATTCAAACATGATATTTCATTTATGGGATATGTCTTGCCTACTTAAACCTTAAGTTTATCGATAACACAAAAAAAAATATTGGGCAATACAAAATTTAAAATAAACAATTCCCTGTTTGACCCCTTAGATAGGGGCATAGGGGATCTCTATTAATAACTGTTCGAACAGAACTAAAACATTTAGTAGAAAATAAAGCTGGCATCGATGTGATTTTAAATCGATTCTTTGTGCTGACAATAAAATCAATCTTTTTGAGTCTTGCAAATTTGTGATAATTGTACGTGAGGGTGGATCAATTTGTATGCGGCAAAAATCGTTCTGGGGTTTTTAACGATTTTGATTCTTTGCGTCATTTTAAACATTTTTGCGCAAGAAACTATGGGTCTTAAATGAATTTCAAGTCGGCCATTTATTAAAAATAGGATTTTTTCAAAATATATAACAATCGACCGTAATCGATTTAATCGATTTTTTATGGCGAATTCTCAAAAAATTGTAAATCAAGCACTTAATTTAAAAAACATTTTTTTTAAATACTTTAATGGAGGTAGATTCCTTATCAGTCCCATTACCCAGTACCATTTTGTTGCTCGTTAAGAAGACGAACATCTTCAGCGCAAAAAATCTTTGCAAACATCCAAAGTATATAAAAAATGCTTTCAATTATAAAAACAAATGCGACATCTTAAAATTAGAATATCTATTTTAAATAATTTATTGTTTGCTTATGCTAAAGACATTTACGTCATGTCTGTTTAACATATCATGTTTATAGAGCAGGTCCATTTGCAATGCATTCCATGACCATAAATCTATGCTAAATAAAAAATGCATTCTCCTACATGAAAATTAAATTGAAAATTTTCCAACTGGGAGAACCATAAAGCGTTGCTCTTTTTCCAAAACTGATGAGAAGCACACACACACACACACACACACACACAGACACACATTCGCAAAGGCATTGCCAGATCTATACAACAAATGCAACATGCTGGCCCATAACTTTCCAGAACGCCCCGCATTCGGACCAAGCGGCATTCTGGCTAAGAGCATGTAGCAAGAGGGCAGGAGCAGGGGTTGGAGTGAGTGCACATTATGCATAAATTCCCGTTAATTAAAAACGCCACAAAGTGCTCGCCGAGTCCCATAGAGATATAGCAATAAAGAGATAGTCTAGTGGAAGCGAGATAGCGAGTCAGTTAAAGCGAGTTAGCAGGCATTGCTTTAGACCAGGGACGTAAGCTGAAGATGGGATTGGAGGGGGGATGCTAAAATTTTAAAAGCAAATTAAATTTTGGAAGATTCATAAATATTGAGTTCCGGTCTAAAGTTTGTTAGTAGCTTATTATTATTGCATTAGGATCATGAATTTGTAAGAACTTGTGAAGACTCAAAAAACCGGACTCTAATCAAAAATATAATGACTCTTCTCCAGTTTTGCGACTTTATAAGATCTTTACGGAATACAAATAATTGTTCGCTTTAAGAAATTCGTAATTGACTAGGGTTCAAATATAAAAGAGAAGGTTTTGGCCTCATACAAACATTTTTTAAAAGAATGCTTTTTTTTAACATTGCTTGCTATCTTTCGAAAGGGCATTCAATATATTTGACAATATCTAACATATGGCATAGCATATCTCTTGAGAAGTATCAATCTTTCGGTCATAAATCGTAATTTCTAAAAAATTGAAGATTCTTCCCTAGCAGTAGTTGTTTTGAAGTCCAAAGTATTTTACAAATAAAAATGTTAATATTTTAAATAATGCTAGAAAAAGTTAATAATCATAATCAAAATGTAGAATTTTATAGTTTTTCATTGAAATATCATTTTTGAAAACATTTTTTCAGTGTTAAATTTGGCCCTAGAATTTTTTTGAAATTTTAGGTGAAAATATTGTTATAATTTTTGTTTTTTTTTTTATAAAAATAAAAATAAACCGGGAAATAATTTAAAATTACCTATAATTAATTTTTTTTTAGATTTCTTAAAAATCTTAAAACAAGATTGTAAAAGCACGTTTTAAAAACAAAATCTATTCATTTCTAAAATCGCTAAAGGGCGAACAATCAAAAAAAATTATCAAAATACAAATAAGCCGAGAAAAAGTTAAAAGAGTGAAAAAAAAATATTTTTAAATTTTCAACAAACTGAAAACATGAATTTGAAAACCTTGGAACAAGATAAGGTGTTTTATACCCAATTTGTCAATGATTTGAAAATTTTTGTCCTTATTTTAATCATTTTAATGATTTTTTAACAATCTTAAAACAAAATTGTAATAATACATTTTTAAAACATACTTTTTAATTTATTAAACCGCCAAACAATCCTTAAATTGAAAGTGTTTGAAATTAAAATAAGTCAAGGAAAAGTAAAAAAATATAAATTTTTAAGTTTTTTTTCGTTTTCTGGATAATTGTTTATTAAAATAATTTGAAATACACTTTTTCAGTTTCGAACTTTGTACTGGTGTTTTTTTTTTAATTTTAAATTTACTAAATTTAAATGGCAACCCAAAATTCATTTCATAATTTTTGTTTTTTTTTTACGAAACTTCAAACTTTAATTAAGTATATAAGCCAGAAAATAATTTAGAATTATAACCAAGATGGCTGTGATTAATATTTGTTTCTTTGTTTAGAAATTTGAAGGGCATGGTTTGAGAATTTGTTATCTTATTTTAAAATTTAAAACTTACTATGCTCAAAAACTTTATTTAAATATTTGTGAATTTTTTTTAAGACTTTTAACCTTATTTAAAATTTATTTGCTTTAATTTGAGATTTTTCGAACATGACAACAGCATTTTGGGTTTTTATTCATTTCATTCATATTAATTTTTTTTAATAAAAAAACTATTTCTTGTGAATTTTTTAAATTTTTCCACAATCATTTTATGTATTATAACCCTATTATTGCAAATTCTTTAAAGTTATATAACACTAGTCGACGATGAAAAATCTTCAGAGATGAGACTTATATTTTATGTGATGGCAATGTTTCAGCATTCAAAATCCGTTTTTTTATTATCCTCTTATACCCTGTTTTTTTTCTAGGACTATTTTAGTGAAAAAGGACCTTTTTCAAAAAACGGTTTCACATATGATGTCATAAAATCTGTACTGATTCGAATTTTTCCAAATTTTTTTTTCCTGAAAAGTAAAATAGAGTACCTTTCCATAGTGTCCCAAATCATAAAAATCGGTTGTCTAAAGAAAAAACTACAGCCGAAACTGTGTGCCCGAAATGCCAAAAAACACGGCATTTTGGTGACTTTTTCTACAAAAAAAAAGCCATTTATTTTAGAAAAAGTCTTTGACACCTGAAAATTTTATTATTTTAAGTTATTGGTCATGATATGTAGATGCGATTTCTATATAATTTTATCTTTTTATGATTAAAGATGACCGACTTATTGCATTTTTAGTAAAATTAGAAAAAAAAAATTTTTCGGCAATTTTTTTTTTCGTCTCTTTTAACTGTATTTAACCTTTGAAAAGTGGTTCACTCTTCTATAATTAAATTTTTTTTTGAAAGAAGATGTTAGTAGCTTTCAAATAAAGCAACTTTTCGAAGAATACGAGCTGCCCATTGAACACCACAAGCTGAATCCATCATGAAGAGTACACGAAAAATTATGATTTTTCCAAATAAATACAGTATTTTTCTTTATAATGGTGCTTTAACAAAACACTACCACTAGTCGACGATGAAAAATCTCCAGAGATGAGACTTATATTTTATGTTAGGGCAATGTTTCAGCATTCAAAATCCGTATTTTTATTATCCTCTTATACCCTGTTTTTTTCTAGGACTATTTTAGTGAAAAAGGACCTTTTTCAAAAAACGGTTTCACATATGATGTCATAAAATCTGTACTGATTCGAATTTTTTTTTCTCTGAAAAGTAGAATAGAGTACCTTTCCATAATGTCCCAAATCATAAAAATCGGATGTCTAAAGAAAAAACTACAGCTGAAGAAAAAATACTGTATTTATTTGGAAAAATCATAATTTTTCGTGTACTCTTCATGATGGATTCAGCTTGTGGTGTTCAATGGGCAGCTCGAATTCTTCAAAAAGTTGCTTTATTTGAAAGCTACTAACATCTACTTTCAAAAAAATTTAATTATAGAAGAGTGAACCACTTTTCAAAGGTTAAATGCAGTTAAAAGAGACAAAAAAAAAATTGCCAAAAAAAAATTTTTTTTTCTAATTTTACTAAAAATGCAATAAGTCGGTCATCTTTTATCATAAAAATATAAAGTTATATAGAAATCGCATCTACATATCATGACCAATAACTTAAAATAATAAAATTTTCAGGTGTCTAAGACTTTTTCTAAAAGAAATGGGTTTTTTTGTAGAAAAAGTCACCGAAATGCTGTGTTTTTTGGCATTTCAGGCTCACAGTTTCAGCTGTAGTTTTTTTTTAGACATCCGATTTTTATAATTTGGGACATTATGGAAAGGTACTCTATTCTACTTTTCAGAAAAAAAAAATTGGAAAAAATTCGAATCAGTACAGATTTTATGACATCATATGTGAAACCGTTTTTTGAAAAAGGTCCTTTTTCACTAAAATAGTCTAGAAAAAAACAGGTATAAGAGGATAATAAAAAATACGGATTTTGAATGCTGAAATATTGCCCTAACATAAAATATAAGTCTCATCTCGGAAAAAAAAGTGTGAAATTTGTCGGCTAATTTTAGCCGGCCTTCAGCTCGCTTCGCTCGCTCGTCTAGATCTTTATTTTCTTCAATGATTTATTTTTGTGGCGAATTCACGAAATTGCATAATGTGCAAATATTGATCTGATCATATGTATTTTATACAGAAATCAAAACATGAATTGTAAGCAAAAATCGCAGAATTCCTTTCTTCTTAAGAAAACTTTCTTGGAAAGGAATAACTAAATCAATATTTATTTCTAAAATTGATGAAATTGTAAATTATCCTACCGAGTTTTTAAATTCACTTGATTTGCAAGGAATGCTAGGAGTGGCAACCCTTATCTCTTAGGGGTATGAAAAATAGATGTTGGCCGATTCTCAGACCTGCCCAATAAGCACACAAAATTTCATGAGAATCGGTCTAGCCGCTTCAAGGAGTATGTTCACACAAAAACCAATATTCACAAAAATGCGTATATCTCACGAACCAATTCACACAAACACATCGCAATAGGCTTAAAACCCCCGCATTGACCTCTAACACACGAAAAATTAGATTTGAAATTCATCGACTCGTTCATGAGAACACCGATAGCACGTAAAACATAAGTTTCTTGTTATATATAAAATTCTAGTTTCACAATGTTAGTTACCATACTCCTCCGAAACGGCTGGACCGATTCTCATGAAATTTTGTGTGCCTCAATAAAATAAAATTTATAACATTTATAATTTTTGTGTTTCCTTTCGACAAAAACAATTAACTAAAAATATTAGTTAATCTGACAATGTACACAATGCCAACCTAAATTAACAAAAAAAATTTTGTATTGGATCAAATTGTCCTTTTTAGTATTTTCGTCGCAATTTTGTTATATTTTCGCAACCTCAAACAATCTTGGACTTCCACGAACATTTCAAGACCAAAATTAGCCAAATCGGTTCAGCCGTTCGTGAGTTCCTAAGCTTCGAACGAACATAACATTGTGACACGAGAATTTTATATATAAGATTATATTTAAGTCGAAAAGATAATTATAAGCTAATATTATAAATAAAAACCGTGAAAAAAAATTGAATTGAAAAAAATTTATTTTTTTTTAAACTTTATTTTGAAATTGTTCGGTAATATTTCAATAATTACGTCCTGGTTTTACGAACTTTTTTGTACCTTTACGCTTAAGATCTTACTTTTTATTAAGTACACAAAACTTTTGAAATATTTACCTTTTATAAATTTTTGTAATTTTGCGAGAAATTAATTTAAAATTAGGATTTATTTTCTTTGGAATACAAATGAATACGTCTGTTAAAAAAGGCCTACTTTTGTATCGAAGATGATTCTTTATCCGAAAGAGATAAAAAAAAATTCTAACTAGAAATCAAGAATCTTATTAGAAATTTTACTTTTGAACTTTTAAGATTTTTTCTTTTTAAGAATTTTTTGAAGATTTTGCGAAAAGTTAATGAAAAATTTGCGACTTGACTTTTTCTTTGGAATAAAACTGATCAATCTGTCGTATAGAGAGGTAAACAATATTGTTTTCCTTATTCGAAAATGAGATTTAAAAAAGTCTGGGTTCTGACATAGCCCTTTAAATAACTCATTTTATGCTAATGTTGGTACACTATTATACCTTGACTTGTCAAGGCCTCCATTTGGATCCATAGAAAAACCGTGGAGTGACCGCTAGTTTCGGAAATTGTTGGAAAACTTTTTTTCTTACTTTAATTTAAGAATCTATCTTAGATTTTTTTAAAATTTTTTGAAAACTTTCAAAATTCTTTGATTTTAAGAATTTTTGAAGATTTTTAGCTAAGCCCGAAAATTTAAGAAAATTTTGCGATTTGAAATTGAATCGGCCATTTCAAAAACCTCATAAGTCACTAAATTAGAATTTTTCAGGAATCAATTAAAACGGTTTCGTACACAAATAAATTAGTTTTAACGGAATTTTTTATGCTTAATTATTATTATTTGAAGAGGAAGGACTGTGTTGACTTATATAGTTTTTACCCGGAATACGTATCTCCCTTTAACTGATTAGTCTGTTTAAATAAACCTAATTTCGGAAAGAGAGATCGAAGATGTTTTTTTTTTTCGTATCCAAAACTCAGATAATAAAAGTCAGGTTTCTGATATAGTCTTTTTTAAAATAAATTGGCCTTATTTTAAGTTCTGGTTTTAAAAATATTTAGAACAAATAAAACTTGAAATTAAGAATCTAATTGGAGACTTAACTTTTTATTTAAAAGTGCACAAAATTTTTAAAATTTGATAAAATAAAGAATTACGTTCTGGCTTAAAGAATGTTTAGAACTTGAAATATATAATATTATTAGAGATTTTAATTTTTAATTAGTAGTGCATAAGACTTTTAAAATTTTTCTTGTTCAGAATTTTTAAAGCTTAGGCAATTATGCAACAAACTAAAGGAAAACGTGAAACTTTCTTTGGAATATTGTCTCTTGTTGATGTCTTTTTAAATAAGCCTACTTTTAGATAGATAAGTCAAAGATTTTTTCTACTATGCAATATTCACGATATTCACAAAAATGCGTATATCTCACGAACCGTATGGACAACTTTTAATACCCGCAAAAATCATATTTGAAATTTTTCAACGCGCTCATGAGAACACCCATAACATGTAAAACATTAACATTAGTTGATCTGACAATGTACACAATACCACACAAAAATAAAAATTTGTCGTCAAATTAAAAAAAAATGTTAGGGATGGCAGCCCTTATCTCTTAGGGATATCAAAAATAATTGTTGGCCGATTCTCCGACCTGCCCAATAGGCACACACAATTTCATGAGAATCGGTCCAGCCAATTTGGAAAAATTAAAAAAACAAAAAATGTTAGGGTGGCAACTCTGGGTATAAAAAATAGATGTTGGCCGATTCTCGGTAAAGCCGTTTCGGAGAGTACGGTAACTAACATTGTGACAGGGAAATTTTATATATTAGAAGAGATAATCCAAAGTGGATAGGGCTTCCCTTTGGGACCATGGAGTGACCTCAAAATTTAATTAAACAATTTACAATTCCGCCTATTGTCTTAGATTACAAATGATGATGAAAAGCGACAACCATTCTTACTATCGACAACCTTTTTATTTATATATATAGTTGGCGAAAGTTTTCAAAAAACTTCATCCTGCAAAACTTTTCTTTCAAGGCAACACTGCTAAGTAATCGATTAAGTGATAAGTGCGCTTTATATATTCATGGCACCAACAATTTGCTGGTCTGGCCACCCTAGACCATTCCACACTGCTTACGCCCCTGGATTAGCCTTTAATGCAGGACCAATATAAAATATGCGTGTCGGTAATTTGAAGAATGCAGCGGCCATTTTTTTTTCTCTCTTTTTAAGTCCCTACCCCCATTTTGTTTTTTTTTTTTGTTGCCTTTTGTCGAGGCATAAATTTACAAGAGCCATATTATACCGAGTACGTTGGCTGACATGCAAACGGTTTAAATACGTGAGTGTGTGTGTGTGTGTAAAAGCAAATACATTCAAACATGGCCAGCAAGGAAGCAAACGGAAGCGGAAGTAGCAGCAAATGGCGTGTGAGTTTGAGTGGACTACGCAATGCATTACTGGTTACATGATCCTTGGCCATGTCTGGGCGGTTGCAATAGAAGCAGCTGCTGCTCTGACACCTTCAAACAGAACAGGACCCCCACCCACACCCCAAATAGGAAGCTCGATTGAAGTATGCCTTTATATTGGGGGCGCTTCCATGGAGTGCAAAATATTTGCACATACTAAATCAGTTTACAATATATGAGGGTGTATATATAAGTGTGTGTGTGCGTGTTAGTTATGGCAAAATGTTTGCCTTGTGCCCTGTGCCCTGCTCTGCACTTTAGCATGCATGTTGGCAAGTATTTCATTCAAGTCGTCCTTTTATCGTCCTGTCCTGCTTGTCATTGTAGTTCAAGTGCTTTTGGCCTTTTGTTAAATTTCCATATAAAGTTTTCTCTTCAATTATACAATTAGTTAAATAAATAAATACAAGTGCATGTTGCAGTTGGAGTTGATCTTTCGATAAACAAAAACAATTAAGCTTAGTTTGCATGACTTGGCAATTAAACCTTTTGTTGTGATTGGGTCAAATTGGACCCATTCTTTGTTTAAAATAATAATGTTTGTAAGCGTAAGCTCTCCTCAGCTTTTGTTGTAGACAATACAAAAATATTTTTAAAATAGTACTTATCTATATCTCTAATAGTAGAATTCAACAATTTCAATTTTACCAACCCTTTAAACGGTCTAGCCGGATAAAGTACTAGAAACTGTCCTCAACGATTATAGAATGCATAGGTAAACAAATTCGTTTTGCAAAATTTCAGTTTTTAACGCTTTACGGCTTAGTTAAAAAAAAAAAACTGTTTCTCGTTTATTTTTTTTTAATTGTGACCAAACTACTGAATATTTTTGAACCAATTTTTTTTTATTCTAAGTTGGTAACAGGGCCATTTATTTTTAATAAAAAACACATATCCTTAAAAAAAGAAAAATTAAATTTTTTTTAAGCGTGCTCCTTTAATAACAATCACCATTTTTTTTTTAAGATTTGTTTTTATATGTTCTTTATTTGGTGTCAATATGAATCAAATCGATTTGGTGGAACAGTTTTAAAAAAATAAAAAAACAATAATTTTTAAATTTTCGAATCAATGGCATGATGAGTTTCGATTGATTAAAAAAGGACTGCAATTCATATATTACAAAAAGGCAAATAAGTAAAGCATATCAGTTTTCAAATTGATCTCTTTGATCTAGGCAATGTTCATCATATCGGAATTGGATTTCCAAAATAAAAACTATCGTCGATAGACTTATTGATAACTGAATATTTGGGTAGACTTTTCTTTAATGATATCTCGTAAACGAAGAAAGGTTGTGAATAATTTTTGTTTTTTTTTTGCAATAAAAAATAAGATTGAATTTTTAGTTTGTTTGTAATTTAAAAATTTTAATCGGTATCGGTAAAAATAATATTGCCAGAGTGCTTAGGCCAAAAGACAATATATTAGCAGTAGATGATGAGATAAAACTCTTGAGAATCAAATATAGAACATTTTGTATGGATCGATCAATAAGTTATAAATTATTTATGACTCAAATAGATGGATAAATGCTTAATGCCTTAACGAAGAAATATTTGTTTAATCAACAATAAAGTATTTCAAGTCTATAGCCGAATTTTTGGTTTTGTGCCAAAAATATGCAATTTGGAATCATTGTGCGGTCCATAAAACATAAATCACCAAGAAATTAAGTACAAAAATTTTCTACGATATATAAAATTAATGTATATTATATAAATGTTAATCTTAAAAAATGTCATCTAAAATCCTAAACCAATCAATTTTTTTTAAAAATTCTGATTTTTGTAGCCCATAGTTTATGCCCAAAAAAATCAGAATGTCGAATTCGGTTAAATTACACTGAACAACAGTGATTAAGCACTTTTCAAGTGACCTAGTGTACGTTGTAGGTCTTGACGAGTACATCACGATAGTGTGTTTCAAAAACGTCTAACACCCCGAAATTCTCAAGTTATTGCCTAAAAACCGTTTTTCGGGTACTGCGATCACTCCTACAATCACAACGCCGTAATTTTTCAACCGATTTTTGATTGCTTTACGGTTTTTGAAAGAAGAAGATTCAAGCTTTAAGATGATATACATTTGTTTATACTTAATACAAAGCAACTACGAGATTTTTTAAAAGTTATCTAAGATTTAGACTTTTTCCCCCGTTTTTCACACTTTGACGTCTTTTTTATATAACATTTTGTTAAAAAACCTTTTTTTTTACATTTGATCTTGAAGAAATATCAATGCCGAGTAAGAAAAGTCATGGTTTATCAAAATCGGTCGATAAATTTTTTAGTTACGACGCAACGGCGCAAAAAGGGAGAAATGGCTGATTTAGCGACCATTAATTAAGAACTCCTGAAAAAATGTTGCTATTTTTTACGAATAGTTTTATTTTGTAGATAAATATACCACAAATCAAACTTAATATTGAAATTTTTTGTTATTTTGTGCAAAATATTTTTAATTTCTGTTGAAACTATAGCAGTTTCGCCCAAATCTAAGACTTTTTTAAGCAAATTTCGTCAAGTTTATTTTGTTTTAAAGTTTAAAGTAATGTATATATGTATACATCTTTACAAAATTTGGTAGTAATCGGACAAAATAATTTCAAAATAGGCACCTGAATTGCATTTTGCCCGCATATGTACTTGTTACAAAAAAGTTAATCTAGAAGAAATTTATTTTTAACCTTATAAAATAAATGTATTTTATAGAACAATACTATATAAATACAAAATAATATGAAACTTTTTTATTTATTTATTATTATTATATTCTCACAGTTTTATCTCACTCGGTCTCTGATGAGGAATAATCTTACAAGTTTTCTTTCATTTTGTATTTAATTTACTTACAATGATAGATCCGAGACCAAAAATTGTTCTCTAAAATTTAGTTTATTTATTGAGGTATCAATAACAGATTAGGAAAAAATTGTAATATTAAATATTTCAGTATTTTTTTCTAATAAAAGACAAAAGTAATTTTGGGTAAAAAAAAAACACTAAAATTACCACCATTTTTTTCTCAAGCACTAATGTTGAGATATTTTCGAAATCCGTGTTTTTGGCCACTTGTCTCAGTTATACGTCAATATATATTAAGCACAATTTTGTTTCTACATGAATGTCGATTAGATCAATAGATATTATTATATTACATTATTTTGTTTTATTATAAAAATATTGCATTTTCAAGCAACCAAAATCGAAAAAAAGCTTAATTTTCGACCATTTTTCAAAATGACTATGTTTAGTTTGCTTTTTATTAACGAAACAATTTTTTTAAATTATGTTAAGCTTTAAGCTAAAAGAGAAGTCCTTAACGGTTTTTCGAGTCTAAGATCTTTAAATTAGAGTAAGAACTCTAGATGCTATGGATATTTCTTCACGATATATTGATGAACAACCGAAACAAGTGCCAAAAAAACATGTTTTTCGATAAAATCTTGAAACTCTGAATTCCTAAAGAAATTTTTTTTATTATTTTCGTGATTCTCGATCTAAAATTACCCTAAAATCACTTTTAAACGAAGTTTCATTCGATGACCCTAAAATTAGTAAACTAGTGCTATCCATCTTATTTACAACTCCTTTCACTTCTTCTTAATTATTTTTATCATACTTTCATAGGAATATCAAAATTTACCATTTTTTTTTGTTTTTTTTCTTAAGCTAAATATATTTTAAAATTATTTATTTCTCTTTCAAATAGATTGACATGTAGTTCTTTCGATTTAAAATAAATCATTATTCTTTCGACACCTTTCACTTCCACTTCTCCTACTTTTTTTTTTTTTTATTATTTTCATATGAATAATTTAATTTATGAATTATTTATGTTTTTTTCCTACACTAAATATATTTCCAACAAAAATTTATTTTTCTTTCAAATGAATTGACTAACCAAATTATTATGCATTTTCATGTATTTTCATTATCCAAATACACTACGGTCGAATAAACTCATTTATATTTTTTAGAAAATAAATAATATAATAAATAAATTAAAATTATCTAATTAAAAAAACTTGTTCAAGTCTAATTACCAAATAATACAAAGGACTTTGGAGCATTAATAATAACTTCTTAGAAAAAATCGCATAAATTGACTGAGTTCACGCTGTAAGTAAACAAGGTCGCCATTTTTAGCGTTTTATTTAACAATCACTCAAGTGACGCCTACATTCCGCCCATACTTTGTTAGCCATATCAAATGGGCGTACATAATCTGTATGAAAATTGCAAGAAAAACAACGCCTGAGACCTGTAAAAAGAAGTAATTTAGTTGACAAATGCTTAGCTACTTGTTATTAAACAAGTACTTTTATCATTTATTTTATTAATGCTTTACACTCAGTGCACAAAGTATACAAATATTTATAAGTAAATATAGTCGATTAATTTAGAGATTCATCCAAAGCTACTTGTGCCATCTGTTGCAGGTTTACATTCAACATGAATGAACTCATTAAGCTGCCTTTTTGCAGTCCAGTTGCTAAATTGATAAATGAATGAATGCATTCGATAACTACTACACAGACATACCATGCCACAATTTTTACGACTATTCATAAACTATTCATAAACTCTTCAAAACTGTCAAAGGCAGTGAGTATAATTTATCATATTTCAAATACATATTGAATAGCAACGAAAGCGCATTATGATAAAAGCCCTCCAAAGAAAATGAGTTGATGATAAACGGCCTTTTGGCTAGCTGGCTAGTTTTTATTTATGTCATGGAAATTGTCATAAATTATTATAACATCTAAATAATCAAGAAATATGCGTATATATTTTATTTATTATAATTGCTGCATATTAGCTGCTGCTTAGAATTAATTATATGCTACCAAATCTAAAAATTTTAACAAAAATCCGTCAATAAAATAAATTTCTACGCATTAACCCTTAAGTGGCCAGCTCATAAATAAGTCAAGTTCGTGTTTATCGTAAAATATTCAATTGACAAACTGCCAGCATGACGGAATGATGAGACGCATGTCTGCGCGTCTCTATGAAATATCCTCAAATATATATTATAAACCAGCGACAGCCAAATAAAATCAAGAAAAATCGCCACAATTTTCCCATTCCGCGTTCTATAAACAAAATAAAAACAAAGGCAGCCAAAAACAACAAAAGCGCAAAAGAGAAAACATTTTCGGCGTTGACCGCTTTGTGTGAAAATATTTCACCAACAATTTTTTTCGTTTTTCATCTCGTTTTTTATGCATTTTAAATGAGCTGCGGCTGCTGATGGCCAAAAGCCACAGCTGTTAATTTGCGGATGGGAGTGCAACATTTTTCACTTTTCTTTATTTATTTATTTATTATTTGATTTATCAATTGATAGGCGAGAGATTTATGTTTTCTTTTATGCAAAAATTGAAATAAAAGTTCCCTTTTTAAATATTTATTTCAAATTTAATTGGCTGCAATAATTGAGGTTGTGGACAATGCGGCGTATGCGTGATTAAAGTCACGTTGTTGTATATAATGTATTTACGGGTATTTCTGTAGAAGTCTCATATGGGACGAAAAATAAAATTTGAATAGCATTTTTTTTACCCTGTACCGTATGGTACCAAGGGTATATTAAGTTTGTGCAAGCCGAAAATGTATGTAACATATAGAAGGAGACGTCGGAGACATCCCAAAGTTACCTAAAATATGATCAGGTGAATAGAGAAGTCGATATACCCATGTCCGTCTGTCCGTCCGTCCGTCTGTCCGTGTGAACGCCTAGATCTCAGAGATGGTAAGAGCTAGAGTTACCAAACTTTCACATTAGATCCCATATTATTCCATAGGAGGCAAGTTTATTTTATTTTTTTGATATCGGGGTTAAATTATATAGCTCCAATAGGGGTGTTTGAGACGACCTCGACAAAAAAAATAAGTTTTAGATGAATAATTCGTTTGTTTATGAAGATATCGTAACCAAATTTGGTATTTCAAAGTTTTTATAGTTCCCAATCACTGATTTAAATTTGATCAAAATCGGTTGACTATATCATATAGCTCCCATAGGACCGATCGGCCAAAATAACTTTTTTAAAGAAAAGTTCGGCTATATTTCGCATTTTAATAAAGATATCGTAACCAGATTTGGCGTATGGAAATTTTTTAGACCACTTAAGCAATGTGGCAAATTTGAACAAAATCGGTTGACTATATCATATAGCTCCCATAGGACCAATCGGTCCAAAAACACGTTTTTATACAAAATTCGATAAAATAAAGATATTTGAAATAAATTTGGCATTCAGATCTTTTTTAAGGTATTTAAGCATTGTGTCAAATTTTATTGAAATCGGTTGACTATATCATATAGCTCCCATAGGAATGATCGGTAAAAAAAAATTGTTGCTTAAAAATTCTTCTGTTTTTGGTTTTTTGTGAAGAAATCGGACTTTATTACAAGCTAGTGGTACAGGGTATCCTAAAGTCGTCCGCGCCCGACTTTACGTCCGCCATTTTTTTTTGTGTGGCTGTGTTATCAATAAATAGCTAACTTTGTATCGGCATAAATAGTATTTCTGAATATCAAAGTAAATTGAAAAAATTATTTCAATATACTGCACACATTTTTGAAACTTTATACCCAATTCCAATCTATTCGCTTTGGTGAAATTTGGCGCACCGAACATATGAAATCAAAATGAATCCGAATATTTCAGTCGTTTTCATTCTTCGGAGGCGGATTAACATTTCACTTAAGTTATAAATTAATCGCTTTATACAATATCTTGTTTTTATAGTTCGCAAATGGTTGCATTTTTTAGAAGCAGTCGAAACTTATTTTTCATTTTTTTTGTGAACTACTTTCTTGTATAGCTACTATATTGGAAAAGTCAAATTTACCGGACTAAATTTATGAAAAAAAAATAAAAAAATGATCTATTTACTATTTATTTTGTAAACTTTTCTCTTATCAGAAAATCACATATTTGTTCACTTACGAATTTAGTCGGTTGTATGCAAATTTTGCAGCTCTTTCGCTCGTTTAAAGTGCAATATTTACAACAAGCGATCAACCAAAAATAATAATTTAAAAGAATATCGATCAACCAAAAATAATAATTTAAAAGAATATCTTCTGTAAAAAAATTTTTAAACATAATTAATTAAGAAAGAAATAATTAATACATAAAAAAAGTGCAATCCAAGATTTTATTAAAGATGAAAAAAATAACGATTTTTTTTTGACTTTTCTTTTAATATTTTTGGTTGTATATATTAAAAATTTTCAGTACTCTCAGTCTTGTGAATAATTTAAGCCTTTCGACTTTTTAAAAAAAAAGCCTGAATCGAAACAGACTTTTTAAACTTTTTTTACATTCCAAATTCCAATCAAATTAGAGTATTTCATATTTGGCCAGTCGGGAAGTTTTTTTCCTAAAATCCTTAATGATGGTTAATTTTTCCTTCTTTTTATTTAGAATCTGTATTTGGTAAGTTTTTTAAAAAGTCGTTTACAGAAAGTGGGTACAGTCCTTGAAAAATTGTATTTTATTGACTAGTTAAGACAACCATTCCTGGAAAATTTGCAAGCCCTGTGGGAAGCATATTTCTGGGCACTATCTCTGGAATAATCTGATAAGATTGTAAGATTACGCATCCAAATTAAATTATCTAGCTTAATCCCTCATGAAAGAGTTGTTCTATTTTTATTGCTTGAGATATAAAAATATTCATGATGAAAATTTATTGCTACCTAGTGTAATCAATTATGATAATTTTTGTTACTAGTTCAAAAATAGATCAATGTAAAAAGAACATCAAAAAATTTTTAGGTTGTATAACAAAAATAATAGAGAAATTAATAACACACCTATAAAAAACGAATATAGAATTTCTTGCCTGAAGGGTGACACTGTGTTTTGAGGTAAATTGGAGCCGATTTCCGCGGCATTCATCATAGAACAGCATGGCCCCCCAGGCCTTAAGTGCCTTTGTAATTTATGGATAAATAAATATAGAATAGTATTCTATATGATTAACATTTCTACAGCGCGACCTAGCGATCCTATCCTGAGCTATAAATAATCTTTTAAAAAATATTTTTTTTGTAAATGATTTATAATATGATCTCAAAAATATAAAGGTGCATTCATTTGTATGCCACCTACCATAAAAGTCTGGTCTCCCTTTAATTGACTATTCAGTCCATCTCATTTGCACATTTAGCTGTCAAAAACATATTTCTTCGCAATTTGCAACATGTCTATAGCGTTGTCCTTGTCACCCTTGCAACTTTACAACTTACAACATATTAACAATGCCGCGACTTGTTGGGAAAACCGTTTCGCTTATGTCAAAAGTTGAACAGTTGCATTTGGAGCACGTTTTGTTATTATCATCAGTGTCGGGTTCTAACGAGTTTTGTTGTTGTTGTTGGGTGGGTGAGTATGTGCCTCCCTATGGGCCCCCCTACCGTGCCACCAAGTCGGCCAAGCAACAACAATTACTGTCAACACTCATTTAGCCCAAAGCAATGAGCATGCATGGACAGGAGAACTTGGAGTGGGGTGGGCTGTGTTGAAGTTGGGGTTGGCATTAATGTCGAAACAATAAACATGAAGAAGGCAAGTTGGCAGTTCCAGTTCCGTCTGGTGCCGCCGCCGCCGCAGCTGTTGGGGAGCTTTCTGGTGCCGACAATGCGACCTACTTTCAAAGGTTGGCATATTGATGGCTTGATGCTTTGGTTTGCTCTAGCTTCAGCTTCAGCTCTAGCTCCTAAGGAAATGCATAAAGCGTTGCAAAAATATCGTTAGCATCAACTTGGCATATCTTTCAGTTGATAAGGGTGGTTCTTGAACAAAATAAAAGCAGACTTATCTTTAGAATTTGTTCCGAATTTTATTTATTTTTTTTGTTGTTTGTTAAATATGAGAACTTGGATGGTATGTAGTTTGAATCTCCAGTGTGTGCGTTACTTTTTTTATATCCCAATATTTCCACAGGCTCTGAAATTGCTGCTGGGTCCCAAAAATGATGTTTAAAAATATGTTGTAATTCAATAAATCGTTTGGAACAAATCATATTTTAGAGGACTTGTCGGACCAATAAAACTATGATTCGGTACGCATGTCAAAAACATGGGGACAGTTCAGATTATTGTTTATATACTTTATATACTTTATATACGAAAATCTAGCCACAACATTTTCTTCAACATTTTCTAATGCGTTTCTCTGTTTTGAGAAATTATCAAGAAATTTTTTTATTAAAATTCAAATTTTTTTAAATCCACTACGCACAAGCCAAAAACTACATCAATATATAAATACGGCAACAAAAAAAATCGATGTGGTACCGATTCTATTCGTATTCGTGATCGTATCAAAATGAAACAGACACTATCCAAAAGCCTCACCTCAAACGTTATGCAGAATGTAAGTTTTTATCTCGAAATTCGTCAGCAAACAAATCGGTGTGGTACCGATTGTGTCCGTATGCGTAAATGTATCGATGTGAAACGTACAATATGTGATAGCCATACCTTATACCCATTTAAAAAAATTCTAAATTTTTTTCAATTTTTTCGTCTTCTCAAAGAACCGCCCCCATATCTATGTAACTTTGTGTGTTGACGAGTGTTGTCTGCATTTATGCCAGCATTTAGTTGCTCATTGTGGCACTCATTCATTTTGTGTGACATTTGACTTGGCGTAAGTTGCTGCCACAAAACTGAAACCGTAAACGAAACCCTCACACACACAAACACACATGGATGCCATCAAACAAACCACAGGGCCGAAGTCATGGGCCAAATGCCGAGGGGTGCATAAAACTCAAATTACATCTAAATTTTTGTTGATATCGCTCGCCAAGCAGCAAACAACAAAACCATGCCAAGCGAAATTCGGTTTAGTTCACAAAAATTTTCATTTTTATTATCTACGCTAAGTCAAGCACAATTGAAACAAAAGGGTTGACGTAATGTTTAAAGAAGTTGATCAAAGTTAAAGTTTTAAGGACATAGTCAGGATGGGATTAGATGACGATGGGCTAGTTTTATCAATATTTGATGTAGGATGATTTGAAAAGTAAGGTTAGGTTGAGGTAAGGACGGTAGTCGGGACCTGAACTCACAACTTACTTTGAAAAGTTAAGCGATTTTTATTCTTTGTTTCTATTTGTTTAGTTCCCTTATGAAGAACGATATTTTCGCTCATAATATTTTGAACTAATAGAAGTCTCTTATTGTTATTTCTATAAACACTGCAAGTTGTATTTTTTTGCAAATAAAAGTAATTGTATTTTGGTTGTATTATTATTTATTGAGTCATTTGAAAAAGCCCAGGGAATTTTGAAAACTATTTGTTTTGTTCTTCCATTTTAAGTTCCGAAACAGACGCCTTGATATAATTCAAACAATCACTTCGAGGACAAAATTGCAGATGTGCCCGATTTACGACGATGCAGCGTATAAATGCAGAAGTGCCAGACTAATATTTATTCACAAGCGACTAATAGCAAGCTTTGTTTTTGCTAAAATAGTTTTTTTAGAAAAAATCCATTTAAGAGAATTACACATAAAGCTTTAGTTCAATTTATGGAATTTTGCAATGGTGACTTTCCCCCCAATACTCACTGGTAATCGTTTTACCCTTTTCCACTTCATCAGCGGAAATGGAGATATCAAATCGCTAAAGATTCTTTTGAAGTTTATTTGTGGTTGTACTCCCAGCCTCATTTTTTGGCTACCTGGAGTTGTGACGTCACTTGTTTGGCACGAACTCAAAGGAATTCAAATTAACGAATTTTAGGCTTTATTGTTCTTAAAGTATGAAAGAGAATTTGGCGTTCGAAGAACAACCCTTTTTATGTATTTCTAATTATTTTTAAGCGGACGGAAGGAGGCGTAGTAGAGCAATAAACCACAAGGTGCGCCATCTTTTATTGCGGTATGTAAACTATCGTCATCATTTTTACAATATGTAGCGTGAACATTTTTGTATTTAGGGAATAGGGAACCTACACAAGGTCAATAAAAACATCATAAAAAAAGAGACCAATTGCTGGCCTTTGTGCCAAAACAATCACTGAAGAATTTTTTAGAAATATTACCTTGATCAAAAAGTTTTGGAATCATCACCGTGTGGAGCTCTAAGTGACCAATTTGATGTCTCTCTTTTTACAACTTGGGTAAAAATGGATTTAAAACCATCCAACAAACACTGAATTCATCTGATGTTGCTCCCTGGGAGTTATTCGTATTCGATCGACTCAAAAAAAAGCTCTGTGGCACGGATTACAGCACCCGAAGATGAGGTCTTGGAAAAATCGAAAATGGCTCTTAGGACCATACCTCACACCGTTTATAAAAAATGTTTTAGGATTCTATCAAACGATGGGCGAATGGGCTGCAGGAGAACATAGGAGATGCTGGTTCTCCATTCCGGGGTTTTGTCAAGCAAAAGTGCTTGTCAAACCTCTGGATGCGATTAAGACAAAAGGTCTTGTCAGAGCGGACCTAAAGCTCCTAGCATCTTACCTATCTGGCCACTACACTGTTAGATACTATCTATGTACAGAATATTGGCCTATCGGACTCTTCAGAGTGCAGGCTCTGTCTAGAAGACAATGAAAACACCAGACATATGTTCTGTGACTGCCTAGCGCTGGCATGGGACAGAGCCTGTCACAAGGGTAAGGAACGGATTAGTCCCTTCCATCTTAGGTCAATACCAACTAAAGACCTACTGCGATTCATGCGGTAAGCGGAAAGTCCTTTGCTTTAACCTCAGGGTATGGTACAAAAGACCTTTTGGTCACAGTGCCCCACCTCTTTGTGAGGATCCCTTTTTCGAAAGAAAAAAAAAAAACAAAAATCAAGCGATGGGCAATACTTTGAAGGGAACAATATCGATTTTAAAGAAAAATCTTGTATTTTTGTTTTTCTGTACAAATTCCAGGAACTTTTTGTCCAAGATCATATTACATATTTTGATATGGCACTTAAAGTCGTCCAGTTAATATAAAAATTCTTCATTTTAGGAAATCGGTATATTTTTTAATTGTTTAATATTCACATACCGACACAAAATATGATGCACCTGTACAAATATTCTCAATCGGATGAACAACCGAGGCGATATAGCCCATCCATCTGTCTGTTTGTCCGACACTGCGATAGCTATCCAGTTGCACATACATACTCTATGTTGTTATACCAATTTTTTATAGGAGTAAAATTCCCCAATATCACTCACTGATCAAGAAAGTGGCCTGGGGGTAGTAGAACCCAGGAACAAATATTATGAACAAACATAAATACCAGTATTTTCCAAGCTGAAGTTTGTGCTATTGAAAGATGTGCAGATATCAATCTGCAAAAGAAGTACCATGACAAGGATATTTCCATCCTGTCTGATAGTCAAGCAGCGAAAGGCATTAAGGAAAGCCGAGATCATATCAAGGGTGGTTAAAGAAGTGAGAACGTCACTGGACCAAAAGGGATCTAGGAATAAGCTCACGATAAGATGGGTTACAGGACATAACAACATTCCTGGAAGTGAACGGGCAGAAAAACTGGCAAGGATCGGCGCAGCAACATCATCGGTCCTGAACCACCCTGTGGGATTGGTAACCACATGGTACGGGACCTACTGAGATTAGAAGAGAATAACAAACGACTGCTTCACTGGGCACAGATACCAGGGCTTAAACAGTCAAAAACCCATATCTCTAACTACAACCGTAAGAGGTTCGAAGTCATGATAACTCACGGGAAGAACACCGTGAGAATCATGACGGGCCTTCTAAAGGGACATTGAAGGCGCCCCAGTCACTTAAAGAAAATTGGCATGGAGGAAGAAACATCATCGCATTTCTTAAGTGAATGTATGGCAGTCGCCGGTAAAGAAACAAGCTCCTGGGCATGTACGTTCTCCCACCGGAGATCGTTGATACGGTAAGTCCAAATAAAATACTACTACATGGGACTTTTGGGAGAGCTCTGAGCTCTGTCCTTTTTTCTGTGGAATTTATACCATCTCTTGGTATACATAACATCTTTGTATGTTATATAGTTACAGATTCAAGTTGAGTAGAAAAATAATAAAGAGAAGCTAGAAAAAGCGAAGAACTCTTTTTTACACGAAATAAAACTTTTATGCCTTAAAGCTGATCCCGATCCCTCATTAAGCTACCCTCGTATAATAATAAGCATTGAGGTAATAGAATTGTAAATATTAATACATTAGATTCTAGTGCCTAACCAAGGTATCCTATCATATTCAAGGTTCCACTGTACAATACCAATATCGTCCCCAAATGCCGCATCCAATCCAAAATCCAAAGTGTCTGGTCCTGCCACCCACCCACCTACACTTTGTTGTCTAGTGTGACATTTTTAAGCGCCTTAAATTTCAGTACCATACACTTCACTTAAATCAAGTTGGCAGAGAACTTAAAAAGGACACTCTCATGTCAAGCACAATTAAAAGCTGTAAAGCGATACAATGCATTCGTAAGGACTGTCTCTTGTTTTTGTTGGGTCTGTAGTTTTTAAGTAGTTTGTTTTTGTTTTTGTTTTTTTCTTTTTGGCCACTGCAATTTTGACATTTTAATTGCCAGCGAGAGTGGCGAAAAATGGCAACAGACAAGGACAAGGAAGGATGTGCATGATATGCTCGGTATCAAATGACGCACATAATTTGCGGCTCTGCATCCTGCGTCCTCTCCTGCTAGCTTTTGCTCTTGATCTCTCTCGTCTCCTTATAACGTTGTGCGCTATTCGCTTTAATTGCATTTTGCAGTTTTTCAACTTAATTTAAACAATTACAGCTTGTGCATATCCTTTTGCTTTCCATGCCCCTTTTGCGCGTTAAGAGACGCCATAAAATGCAAATTCCTGTTGATCCCGTTTGCCATTGCCAGTGCATGTCTTTCATTTAGCCAGTTGGCGTTGTCCTCCCATATATATGGGACACCCCACATCCTGTTCGCTTGTCGTGTCTTCATGTTGTGCCAATTTCTTGGCCCACGTTCCTGACGCGTTTTGCACAAACCAATCTAAGGATATTGTCGGCACAATCCCCAAGCAGCCACTGCCAGCCCAGTTGAGCCTCAGCACAAATATTTGATTTGAATTTCTTGCGCACTGGCAATTGCTTTATAATACACTGTAAATGGTAAACTACTTAAAAGGATTTCAGTTCGAGAAGCATATTTATATGAAAATAAAATATTTGTTGACACTTAAGTTTTTATTATAACATATTTTTGGATATATACAATTAGAGGTGGGATACTACCGAGAGGTTTATTTTCGGATGCTACTGAAAGTTGAGAGGCCGGATTTTCAGTAGAAGATGCCTTATGGTTACAATGCCATAAATAAAACTTTCCTGTTAATCATTTTGAAATACTCTTTTTGTACGTATTAAAATGTGTCCTTTTTCGCTCAAGAGTACTATCGATGGTTTCAAATATCGAAGTTTTAATTATCGAATGGTGGCATTATCGATAGTATACCACATCCTTATACAACCATATATAAGGGTAAATTAATTTGTATGGCGCCGAAAAAGAAGATTGGCAGCGAAGAAAGTCTTCTGACTTTGTTGATTTGTTCTTTTAATCGATTTTTTTAAATCGATTATTTTTTAAGCAGACCGTTTACCAAGTTTTCAACGCTGAACATCTTGGGCTAATAAAAATGTGGGTTGCAATTCGAAAAAGTCAAATACTTCCGATAAAATGGCAAAATATGCATAAAGCTCCCTATGGCGGCACTCATAAGTAAAAATAAACATAAAAATTAAATTTCTTGACCCCCAAAACGCCCATATGCACATGATAAGTTTTGGAATCCAAAGGTTGAATTGAAATTTTACATTTTGTCGTTATAGGGAAAAAATATTTTTTTAAATCTGTATGCTCAAAATTAAATATAGACCTTTAGTTCCTTTTGCACACTTGCTAAGAATTGTCCATTGAATACACCTAGGGGAACACTTCGCAATATATATAAATACACAAATATGCATCAACTTGCTAGCTCCATCTAGCGACAAACAAATTTAACAATTTGTTGCTTGATGTCAAGTTCCTCCTCCGGAAAAAAATTAAGAGTTAATAAACGGGCACACTAAAAACAAAAATATACTAACTGCAAAAACGACGGCTAAGAAATGTATTTTATTATAAGGAGAAAGGTTGTGATTTTTTTTATAAAAGGATATTTCCAATGCAAGTTCTAACAACTGACTTTTATAAGATTTTTGACTATCTTTCAGTTTGATTTTCAATTAATTTTTCCAACGAAATTGGGCAAACCATATATGTTTTATATATAACCAAATGCTAGTTTAAAACTGCTCATTTATGTATGAAAAATAATAGCGCACAATATAGGCCTCCCCATACTAAAATAAATATTACAATTTTCGATGATTCTTTTTTGACGAAAACTCATCTGGCTGTTCTCCCATCCATCGAACGAATAAGCGACGTTATAAAGGCTGTTTTTTTTTTTTTTAAGAAAGTGCATCCATTTTGGACGGGTGGGTTCCAAATTATGAGTTTAACAACCAAACTAACAGATAACCCACCCTCTAATATTACAACATTTTTAGATTTGATTAATATAACTATTCTTTTTCTACAAAACGTTCTGTGCCTAGGTAATTTTTACAATTCTTAAATCAGAAATTAAATGATGGCACTAACAAATTTTTATTTTAAAAAAAAGTTTTTAAATTTTCACACAATTAAGTTGAGTTACTCTAATGAAACATTTTAGACAAACTTCCAGTTAAATTTTAAGTCTGTATATGGATTATATAATAGGTTTTCGAAGCCCCTCCAAGGTGCCTTATATTAGCTGGAATTCATTTGTTCTGAACTTAGTTTATAAAAATGATATACGAGTATCTTTTACATAAATATGCTTGCAGTTTGACGAGAAATCTTGTTATAAGGCCGTAGATTGTATTTTGGCCAGATTTATCAGATCTATGCCTAAGAACATATTTTTTTAGAATTTATCGTCATATTTTTTTTAACCAGTAAAATATATTCAAACGTGATATTAATATGAAAGCCAAAATTTATGTTTTTCAAGAAATTAAAAGATCTACGAAATATTTATAACTAAAAAATGTTTTATGCTAATTTGAGTAACATCACGTCGATACTAAGGGTAGTGACACAATAAAAAGTTTTTTGATTAAATAACTTCCAACGCCTTGTAACGTCACGCCAAGCGTATTTTTCATTATATATTTTAATCTTTAGAATAGACAGGTCTACAAATTCCGGGATCATGCCAGTTGTTGGCAAGCTAAGGGTCATTTTCGAAATAGTTTGCGCCAAGAATACGAATCAGGGTTTAGAATCGGTCCATCACGTCAGGTGTGGACTGTTTCCCTAGTTAGATCATTTAGTATCACTCTAACCTTTTCATTTAAAAATTCAAGAGATCAATTACGATTTTTTTTTTTTGGGTAAAGGTATGGGTAAACTCCGTTTTCCGGAAATATGTATCCTCAAATATCTCAAAATCCTGACGTGATGGGCTAATTTTGACACCGTATTCGGATTTTACACAGCAAACTACTTCCTTTCCAACAACTAAACCATGTTGGTCTGTATTATTGGTACATTTTTTATTAATATAGTGCCTATTTGAGTAAAAATAAAAATAATTTTTTGTAAAAACAAAGTTATTTTCTGTCATGTGTTGGCGAACAATTGTAACGTCACGCTTATTTTTCTTAAGCTTGCAAATATATGTAATTAACATTTATATTTTATTTTTAGTTTTTTCATTATGATGTTTTCTGGCATTTCATTTATTCATTTAAAAATGGGAATAATCAATAGAACTTCTAGAGAGAACCAAAAAATAATCCTAAAATTAGGCAATATATTTGAGACTATTTTTCTCATGCATAGAATAAGCTGTTCAAGTAATATTTTGCCAAAAGACCCTTATTATTATATTTAAAACTATTCTTAAAAAGATTCAAATAGTGTGTGCTTCTTAAGAAATATAATAGAGTTGATATAACACAAAATTTTCCAAAAAGTCATATTTTTTTTGGGTCTCTCAAAAATTAATATAGGACGCTCGATAGATTGGCCTGGGCGGCTATTGGACCAAGGGCCTTGTACACTCAGGCCGAGATAAATAAATAACATGTTACTGAAAAAATGTAATACGTTTTTATAGAAGAACATATATATTCGTAGGTGTCAAAAATGATTGAGATCAGGCAGAACTAAAAAAATAAAAAACCTACACAATAGAAAACTATAAAGGAAATCAAGTGAAACGATTCGACGAAATAAATTAATAAGTACAGGCAAAGCAACCCATGTCCCTAATATGTCCTTAGCATGTCCCAAAATCGACTTACACCAAAAGCACTCTCTAATTTTATAAAAACTTATTTTCACGTATTTATATTATATATCCTTTCATTCCTAGTTCCACACAAAAATGTTTGTGGCACAGCGCCAATTTATGTGTCAACAATTTCGCTTAGTGCAACGTTAAACGCTTTCAACTATATCCAACTGGTTTGTTGCTTTGTGCCCTTGTGACTACCACTGGCATGAAACTGGCGCGACGTAATCCTTGAGCATTTTCACGCTAACATTGCACCTTTTGACCGCTTCCACGCCCAACTGACTTTAAGCCCAGCATGCATAGAGATATGGTAGAAAAATACTAGTTTGTACCACCCATCAAAGTGTCATTACTTGCCCTTACAAAATCCTGACAAGGATGACAGCAGTAGTGTCACCAGTTGCTTGGCTGGTTGGCCAAGTTAACAGGATTAGATAAAAATGCAAATAAACTGCATGCTATGCGCACGTTAAGTATACGACATGTCGCCGCTCGTTATTTACACATTGCTTGAGATTAGCTTAAGCTTAAATCGGGCAAAGTCCATGCATTGTTTAAACATTTGGCATAGATATGTATGTGTTAAGGACACGCCCAACTTTGCGCATAAATCACGCCGCTGTCCTTAACAGGGTCAACTCATTAAGGGCTTGTTGGGTTCATTGACCCAACATATGTAACCAAAACGAAACTGACAAAACTATAGCACATTTAACAGTTAACACGTGCTAAAGGACTTTTTCAAGTTTCAGCCACCCACCGCCCATATTAACCCCAAAAAGTAGGCAATACAAATTATATTTATCGGACCTACGCATGTCAAGTTTTCTACTCCTATCATTTGTGTGGGCTTGTAACAATTTTTTCTTTGTTTTATATTTCCATTCGTTGGCAATTTTGGGTCATAATTCAAAATGAATATAAATTCTTGGCCCACGCAAATGGAAAATGTTGGCCTACAAGTTATACGCATACCTTAGTAAAAACTTGAACCACAGCTACAAGATAATTTTCATGTTAAGAGAATCCAGTTTACATGTAAATTGTGAGGTCTTGTAAGTGTGTGTAGGTAGTGAAAATTAAATTTTATATTTATTGTGGTCTAGGTGGCGGCCAAGTAGCCATTGTACTGATATAAGCCAACTTTTTTATACATACCTTGTAGATTGCCATTTGAACTGCTTCTTTTTGACCACAAAAAATGTCTCCATTTCATTGTATCAGATAGCTGAAACGTTAAAAGAATTTATATGTTAATTTTATGATGTATGATGTATCTACATTGTATTTATATTGTATATAAAAAAAATGAATCATCAATCATTAAAAAATGAATCTGGGATACCCTGCGTCCTCTTTCCGCATAAAAATATTTTTCCCTTTATTAAAAGGGTTTGCCCAGATGGGATTTAAGGGAGCGCTGTTTTCTGAAAATGTTAGCGTTTTATTGTTGATCAGGCTCACATAACTCAATATGTCAATGAAAATTGAATGATTAGCTAGACTAGATAATAAAGAATCGCTTCTTTATTATACCCTGTACCGTATGGTACAAAGGGTATATTAAGTTTGTGCAAGCCGAAAATGTATGCAACATATAGAAGGAGTCGTCGGAGACACCCCAAAGTTACCTAAAATATGATCAGGGTGAATAGAGAAGTCGATATACCCATGTCCGTCTGTCCGTCCGTCCGTCTGTCCGTTTGAACGCCTAGATCTCAGAGATGGTAAGAGCTAGAGTTACCAAACTTTCACATTAGATCCCATATTATTCCATAGGAGACAAGTTTATTTTATTTTTTTGATATCGGGGATAAATTATATAGCTCCCATATGGGTGTTTGAGACGACCTCGACAAAAAAAAAGTTTAGATGAATAATTCGTTTGTTTATGAAGATAACGTAACCAAATTTGGTATTCGAAAGTTTTTTATAGTTCCCAGTCACTGTACCATTACCATTACCATGTATTTGATTAAAATCGGTTGACTATATCATATAGCTCCCATAGGACCGATCGACCAAAATAATTTTTAAAGAAAAATTCGCTATATTTCGTTTTTTAATAAAGATATCGTAACCAGATTTGGCGTTTGGAAATTTTTTAGAGCACTTAGGCAATGTGCCAAATTTGAACAAAATCGGTTGACTATATCATATAGCTCCCATAGGTCGATCTTCCAAAAAATCGATTTTTGTAACAAAATTTGTTGTGTTTCGTTTGTTTGTTAAGATATTGGGACCAATTTTGATATTCGTGAGTATTTTATAGTTCCTAAGCACTGTACTAAATTTAATCCAAATCGGTTGACTAGATCATATAGCTCCCATAGGACCAATAGGTCCAAAAAAACGTTTTTTATACTAAATTCGATGTATTTCGTTTGTTTGTAAAGATATTTGAACTAAATTCGGCATTCAAATCTGTTTTAAGGTATTTAAGCACTGTGTCAAATTTTATTGAAATCGGTTGACTATATCATATAGCTCCCATAGGAACGATCAGTCAATAAAAAAAATTTTGCTTAAAAATTCTTCTGTTTTTGGTTTATTGTGAAGGAACCGGATTTTATTGCAAGCTAGTGGTACAGGGTATCCTAAAGTCGTCCGCGCCCGAATTTTTTTATAAATAAATTCAATTTTCCATTCAATCTTCAATTCAAAGATATTCTGGTCAAAAACTCTTTTTTTTTCATTAAATATTGAATATTTTAATTTTATATACAGAGATAGACTTTCTGAATAAATCGATAAATCATTAAGATTTTGCAGAAAAACGACGAGGTTCATATTAACTAGAAGCCCTCAAAAAATCATCAAAATCAAGTAGGTCGACTCGCCTACTTTATTTTCACCAATATGTTTATTTTATATCTAATGAAGACAGCTAAGAGACTAGACAGGACAAGGGTTTGTCTCATGGGGATCAATTCGATATCAATATCCGACTCGGCATTTATTGACAGTATCCATAAAGCTTTTTGTCTAAGATGATCATAAATTTGGCATCCGTCTGACTAAGCAAAAACAAACCACTAAATATAATCACACCCCAAAAAACAAAACATGCTTCCAAAATAACCAAACCCCATTGCCACATTTACAGCCCATCGAAGTGTTTTCAATGAAGCGTAATATTCCGCCTTATCGAGCCGTAAGTAAAAGTCACCAAACCAAAATAAAAATCCAGTTTTACTCAATCAAAGGCAATTCGAATGCCGCATACGAACTGAAAATGAGATGAACCTGAACTAGACGAAGGGAAAGTGAAAGGTCATAAAGAACCAGAACTAAAGTGTGAGTTTAAGAAGCCTGTCTAATGCTAAATGTGCTTCCTGTTCAGGACTAGGACAACGATTCGTCCTGTTTGTGTGTTTGTCAAAGCGTCGAGTGACATGTCAAACACGCAAGTGAAACGATTTAGGTCTTTACTTTACTTTGGCTACTCTTCCGGTGCGATGTCTGTCTCTTGGTCGCAGGACCTACAGGACCTTCCACGGCAAATATTGATTATTATTTTGTGGGCAGAGCTTTTGACAGCTTTGTAGCGGCTTAGTGCGCCTGTAAATGTTGTTTGGGCTTTTGGCCAATGACCTCCAAAAATTATGAACCTGCTACGGCTACGTTTTTACATCAGAATTCTTTTAGCCTTAAGGCTTTAGTTGCTAAGCATAAAAAATAAGTAGCATTCATTAGAGGTTCCAAAAAAAGAACTATAATGCGATTTGGGCTAAAACAAAAAGCCAACAATTTTAAGCTAAAATATTTAGTACAAAAAATTTCATGACTGACGTCTGAAATTTGTCAAGATGAGTTTATCTCAAACTTAGTTAATTAATTTTATTTTATTTACTAGGAAATACCGCCAAAGTGGCGTCAACTAAAACCACTGACAAATTTAGGCCGACATACTCTATATAGTATATACCAATACATACGAGTATTGATGTGTATGCATAGGAAATAGGAAAGTAGATTGATGGAAATACATATCTTCTATATATACAATAGATACAAAAGATGAGTTTAGATATCTGAGACAACTTAAGCTACAATTTCAAACATTTTATTTGATAAACATACTTTATGCCACATAAACAAACATCAGGCAACAAACTTATAAAGATATGACAGCTTTTGGTAAGGACGCAAGTTCGTTGTCCATTATTTTGGCAGTATAAAAATTGATTTGGGTTTTGTTGCACTTTTTTGGCTTACAACTTGAGTCACGTATGCAACAAAATAACTGACAGAAAGTTCTAAAGGAAGAATGAGAAAACTGACTCAAAAGAACTTGTATAGAAATCATGCAGCTATGTTTATATATTTGAAGGAAACCTGAGAACTAGTTCAAAATAGCACAATCAAGGAAATATTGAAAAACTCTTTAAAAAAAAACGTATGTGGAAATTATGTAGCGTAGTTAATATATTTGGAAAACACCAGAGAACTTGTTCGACATACCATCACCATCGAAATATACGACACTAACCTTTGGAAAGCAGGCTCAAAAGAAATGGTGTGGAAATCATGCAGCAAAGTTCATATACTTAAAGAAAATCAGTGAACTAGTTCAAGATAACACAACTGACGGACTATTTGAAAGGAGAATTGGATATTTAAAGAAAACTACTAAGAACTAGTTCGAAATAGCACAAACAATGAAAAATTCCTCAGAAAGTGTAGGAAATCTGAATCAAAAGTGCTTATGTAGAAATATGATGGAGGTACTTGATTGCCCTAAGATTTTATGGTTAGTTTAATTTCCGTGTTTCGTAGAAGCATATAGGAAAATAATCTAAGCCGGTAACCGAAATTAAAAAAAAATTACCTTCGGCTATAAATACACGATAAATTCGAGGTATGTCTGTCAAAGAGATTGCCTGTGAAGGAGCCAGATCTCAAGAGAAGGCGAGGCTTACACGGGTGCCAAGCTAGTCGCAGTAGTCTGGAAAGAAGTACCGAGTTGGCCTAGGGCCATTATGTGGATCCCAGCTTCCTTCAAGAAGCCGAAGATGATCCTTAGGATGTTGCAATCCCCACCTTCCATCCTCTGACTGAAAGGCTGTGAAGGTGAGGATATCGAAACGCCGATGAGGAGGATCATTCTGGTCCTAAACAATTTGTCAAATATTATACTTTTTTTTTACTTTCGTTTCTTGTAACTTTCATATCAATAGTAAATTTTGTTCACGAGATAATAATAAATAACTGAAAAAAGTGGCCAGAAACATGTTTTTCGAAATATTCTCGAAAACGGTGCTAAAGAGAAAAACTGGTTATAATTTTCGTGTTTCTCGAACCAAAATTACCCTTAAAACCACTTTTTTAGGAAGGTTCACTCGATGACCCTTAAATTCGTAAACTTGTATCACGTAAAGATTATGGATTAAGTTTAGTTCACTATCCTTATTTGTTAATTATAATCATTACAACTCACTTTAAAGCCTTTTTCTTTAAATCATTTTTGTAAATTCCTTCAATTCGAAAAAATTCGGAGCACAATCGTTTCTGAAATCGATCCAATTTCAGCAAAAGCATTCGACTATTTATTTGCATAAAAAATCATTCAAATATTTATTCATAAGCATTCGTTTCCAACCAATGCAGTTGCATTTTTGGTATTCATTTTTTATGATCGCAAAAAAATGAATTCAAATAAAAATGGCAACCATTTTTTCTTCTTCAGAATTGACTTTTGTTTTGAACTCTTTTTTTTCTTTTCTCTATCGTCAGTTAAATTTGTTTGGACTCGCTTCATAAAGAAAATCGCAACGATTTATCAATTTTAAAAACAACAAAAATTGGAAATGTTGTCTGCAAAAATGTTGACAACCCGTCGGAACATGCAGTATATACTATGTACATAGCTTGTACATAGAGTTTGTACATAAACGCCGTTACCATTTCACTATTACATACAGCGCAGTTGAATTGTTACTGCAGTATAATGTGTTCTTTATGCAAAGTGAATATGAAACTTTTTTTATTGCCTTCATTTCACTGAAGGATTCCACAAAACTGTCAGAATCCTTGGACACTGTAGATGGATAATTTCAGTCAAGTTTGAGAAAAAGAAATCAAATTAGTTTGTTATCAAGTGTCATTGATATATACGGTTTTTTTTTTTGTTTTAAATCTTTTCCAGTTTTTATAAAAAAAAGTTTTTGGATTGCTAAGATAATTTTTAAAGACCGTATACGAAAATATGTTTATTGTTGCTTTAGCTTCTTGTAGCTTATGGAATTATGGATATTTAGGGTTGACAAATTTGTTAAAGATTCAGGAGAAATTGAGATATACATATGGCTACCAAATACATATGGTGCTCATAACAGGTCGCTCAAAAAGTCCCCGGCCTAACTAAGAAAGACACAATATTTTAGCGAAATTCGATTTTATTCATCAACATAATTTCCATCTAAGGTAATATTACTTAATTTAATTTATTTACTTACATTAATTAAAAAAAAATAAAAATAAAGAAGCACCAGACAGGCCTAAGAATCGTCAATTCGTTGCTGTTTTTGACCAGCGGCACCCACTTTGCCAACTTTTTTTTCATGCCCAAATGTTCATGCAAAATTGTGAATACGCTACCTTCTGATAACTTTGAGAACTAAGCTATCTCCTTCAATTTTAATTAACGATCGGTCAAAACGATTTTTCAATTTTTATGATGTTTTCTGTTTGACCACTGCGTTCAGCGTCTTCGGTGTCAGTACGACCACGTTTAAATTCACTATACCAGTTTTTAATGGTTGATTTCCTGGAGCAGAGCCCGAATAATATTTATCAAGCCAAAGTTTAGCTTCTACCGTATTTTTTCCGGCTAAAAGCAATGCTTAATTAGCACACGAAATTCTTTTTCCATTTTTAACAAAAACACTGAGGTAGCTTCACATTGACGCGATTAACTTGAGAACGCGTTAACCAAATGACATGAACTTTTGACACATATCTTATGAAGGATGGCGCTATCGAACACCATAAAAGAATTTTCATTGGTGGCGCCCTCTATATGTAAGGCCGGGGACTTTTTGAGCGACCTGTTATATTAGAATGTACCCAAAAAATTATAAAAAAAAGCTTTCATATAGCTAATGTCAAGAAAATCTCAAAACAAAAAATTCTTCTTTGTAAAAATTCAATTTATATTGTTAGATTTATTTCCGAAAATTCAAATATAAATTTTGTCTTTTTAATAACAAAATTATTTTGGAGGGATTTTTATAGATTTTAATTATATTTTTACAAAAAATAATTACAAAACTGCATCCAAAATTTAAATGACAAATAAAAACGTAGCAACTACTTTAATATTTCAGGCGTTTATAAACATTAAGTGGCTCCGACCCCTGTATGCTTCGCAAACCAATTACACTAACTTTCACGAAAAATTACACTTCGTAAAAAATTGTGTTTAGGGAAATACAATAATAATCAAATTATGTTATCGAATAACTGAAAAAAAAGTGCTCAAAAACTTAAAAAAATTACCCTAAAAAACAATTAAGATCATCCAGACTATTATACACCCAGTACAATTCTTTATGCCCATAATGTTAAACCATTATCAGTTTTCACCTTCATAATTGAAACGTATCGAGGTGAAAATTAAATTATACATATCGTATGAGGTGTGGCTATCAGATAGCGTCCGTTTCATTTCGATACGTTCACGAATACGAACACAATCGGTACCACACCAAATTTTGTTGTTGACGTATTTCGAGGTGAAACTTACATTCTGGACACCGTTTGAGGTGTGAGAATCAGAAAGTGTCCGATTCATTTCGATACTTTCATGAATACGAACACATTGTGTACCACAACCATTTTTTTAAGTTGATGTATTTCGAGGTGAAACTTAAATTCTACGCACCGTATGAGGTATTGCTATCAAATAGTCGATACGTTCAGGAATACGAGCACAATCAGTACCACACCAATTTTTTTGTTGACGTATTTCGAGGTGAAACTTACATTCTGCACACCGTATGAGGTGTAGCTATCATATAGTCTCTGTTTCATTACGATATGTCCACGAATACGAACACAATAGGTACCACACCCAAAGTATTTATATATACTCGTATATTTAAAATATTTATATATATATAACAAATATTATTGCCTTGACCCAGCCTAATAATCGATCCTATCTTTATGAATAGCTATTGTTTGTGATGGTTGACGTATAGCCGCAGACGATGTTTATCTATAAATTTATACAAAAATATAATTAAAATAATCATATTTTGTTATTTCCGACTATTCCGAGCTTTGACAAAGATTTTCATTTAGCGTAATACTTCTACTTATTTTATACAACGACTATTAATAATTCGAAATTGTCCGAAAAAAATGTATTTGGGCAACCCACAAAACAATGTCTCCTGCT